>JZKD02S0181598.1:278713-292687 GCA_000966675.3 Picea glauca | reverse complement strand
GTGTGGGTGAGAAGCAATTGTGTTTTGCAATGTGAGGGTGTAGGAATAAGAAGGTTGTGAGTGTTGATACAGATCAGTGTAAGAAGGCAACATAGATATCAGTGCTAGATATCAGCAAGAAGGCAACGTATATCTGTTAAGAAAAGGACATCATATCAATCAAGAAAAGTGTTATCGCCCAATTTGTACTTGCCCAAAAGCCAAAGGAAAGTGAACAATAAATTGGCGTAACGGGAGGTTGTCCTATCATTGTCACCTAAACAAGACACCTCTTTCTCTTTAGGAGTAGTACCCCGGGGGAGACATCCCCAGTGACCTAGGGGTTTGAGAAGGCTAAGGTAAGAGTATCAAGAAGTTCCCACCCCTCTCACAAGACACTCTGATCAGAAAGTCCCAAAGGTTTTAATAACATGAAGCAAAGTATTATTTAAGTGTACCTGCCCAGAACAAGACAACAAGAAAAATACTATTTGCAAGTACCAATTGATGTTAGTGTTTCATAAAACCATAGACTTTGATAAAAAGCATAGGCTGATATAGAAGATGAAGCAACATAAATATTTATAACAGCAATGTATATATAGTAATAGCTTCACATTGCACAATTATGCATCAATAAGGCTTCAATAATGACCAAAAATGATAACCTAAACTTGGCAAAATGCTAGTATTTGTCAGAAGCAATGAAGGCAATGTAAAATCAGCTTTAACACTTGCTTTTAAGGTGATTTTGCTGTTGTTATAGATGGTTGTAGCAATCTTTTGCAACAGCAGCAAGATAGTTAGTAAGTTAGTCCAATCTAAGGTTAGAAATGCTTGGAGGACAAAGATTTTCTGAAGAGGAAGGCAATGTTATATATAAAAATAATAATATAATATTAGGATATTTTAGTCAAGAAAATAATAAAAGATAAAATAAAATAAGTAATTAGTAATTAAAAGACACTACCTTCTCCGAAAATGTACCAAGGCATCCCCGTATCAATATTAGTGGGGCCCTCTTTGTAAACAATTCATCATCATTCAATCTATATAAAATATCTATATATCTATTAGTATATGCCATTGAGTGAATTCATTTTATTGTTGTATCATTGTCAAATACCAATATGTCATCGCGGTAAACTATTACAAAAGAATTCAAGTAGATCTTGTTATAGCACAATTTGTACTTGTTCAAAGCCCACCACAAGTACCCCAAATCTTGCGTAACTACAACAAATCCTACCACTGTCACCATAGCAAGAAATCCCCTTGTTTTAGTGATGGAGGAGGTCCACCACAAGGGAGGCTTCCCCGGTGAACTCAAGGGATCAATGTAGCAAGTTTGTTGGCCAAGCCTACCGCCCCCTCTCTTGGTCACCTAATATTGGTCTAGGTCAATGAAATGGATGAGGTATGAAGGTGTTTGAGTACACCTTCCTAGAACAAGAACACTTTATAGCATATATAGTATGACTTCCAAGTAAAAACATGCAATTAATACCTCATAAGACACTAGACAAATGAAAATTGTAGTGGTTGGTACAAATTTGCAGCAGTATACCAGTCTTAAAACAGCAATATAAATTTGTAACAGCAGCAATAAATATGCTTCAGAATTGCAATAATTGACAAGGAAAACTTAGCATAAATCCACTAGATTAGTATCCAATTGTTAGATGCAATTTATGGGTGTGTTAGGCCACCTTTAGATCAATGTATGCAACAAATTTAAGTGTTATCAAGTGATTGTAGCAAACTTTATAACAGCAACAAGTTTACTAGTGAATTAGTGAGTGTTAATGTTAGTAAAGTTTGTAGGAAGCTTGAGAGAATTAAAATAGAGAGTTTATTGATCACTTTCACCACAAGAGAGCTTAGAGATTAGTGCCTTTGAGGGCTATGGAGTCTTTACAACAGCAATACAATATACTTGGAAATGAAACTAGCAAAGGTTTTAAGAGGTAGGGCTTAAACTCTAAGGTGCTAGCACATTAGGGCCTTAGGGTTTAAGCCTTAAGCAGAAGCATTGCCAGAGTGCAAGCACTTTTGGGCTCTAATAACCTTTTCTCCCTTCTTAAGTACTTCAACTAGGTCACAATCAAAAGTCTAGGGGTAAAATCCTAAAGTGCTAGCACTTTAGGGCTTTAGGAGTCTAACCCTAGCTAGGATTTCCTCACAAACATTGGACAAAATTAACCTTGTGAGAGGAGGAAGCACTTCTGCTCCTCTCTTAGGGTTTTACCAAACAAGATTTCAAGCATGAACAAGTAAAATTCGCCATGAAACATTAATAGCATGAAATATAATTGCAGAAATTTACTTGCTTCACCAAGATATCAGAAGAGTAAACCCTAATTGCAGCAATTTCATCCAAAAATCAGCAAAGAATCACACACTTTGTTGATGAATGCAGTTATAGGAGACATCCTCTAGCTTACAAACCTGTGAGATGTGGAACATAGAAGCTATGTGAAGCCTTTCTCTCAGCTTACAAACCTGAGAGAAAGCCCTTAAGAAGGGTTCGTGGTTCCAGCCTGGGACAGAACAAGGAACGTAGAGATGACCTCCTCCATGACGTGAGAGAGAAGAACTCCAGATGATCATACAGTGGAAAAGCGATCTGTTGAGTTAGGACGTGCCTGTGGCTGAGCACAACGTGAACGTAGGAAATCCCAAAAGAGTTGGGCACATCATCATGAGAACATAAATGAAGATGATGTGATGGCCTCCTCTGAGCAGCAGAGTTGACGAGAAGACTCCAGATGATTCTCCTGTTGGTGGCAGTGGGAAAGCAGATCTGTAGAGTGGAGGTGCCTGTGGACGAGCACAGGTGAACATGTGAAGATCTGGTTCATCTGTGTAATGCAGTGAATTAGAGCTATGGCATCCTTATGGATGTGCCCCTAGTGGATGAGCACTAGTGGGTGTATCAGATCCTTTGCTATATATTGTTCAAGAGTCAGACCTACCTGTGACCCTAGTTATTATGTAAAGGGTACAGGCCATCCCTATGTTAATATGATTAGATATAAACAAGATAATTAATAATGTGAATATTAATTATAATAATAAATATAATAATAAGTATACTTGACTTAGAGAGGTCGACCCTGTTGTGCCAATAGACGCCCTTGTTAATTGGTCAAAGTCTAATATAAGTAGGAGATGATTCTCCATTGTAGAATCATATCCTTCTCATATGTTTTGGAAATTTCAACAAGTACTTCTCTTTGGCAAAGGTGCGCACCTCTCTTGGGCACTAGTCTTCTAGGGCTTAAGCACCCTCTTGTGTGCTAAGTCATTCTTGGTGGTCAAAGGTCTTTCTCTTGAAGAATATGGCAAAGGATTTGGCTGGGTTTTTCTCCCTTGTTTGAGAAGGGTTTCCCAGGATATATCTTGTGTTCTTGTGCATGGTGTTTCTTCTTGTGATCTTGATTGCTGCAACATTCTTGTTTATGGTTAAGACATGATGAAATTAAATGAACTACATGCTTAACCTAGCTTATGGAAAATCAACACACTTGACCTCCAAGAGATAGCACATGAGATAAAAGAGCCAATAACCCAAGAATAGCGAAAATTTAAGACTTGTTCTCTCACAAATGGTGAGAAGATGTGATGATGAAATGACAAAGGATGGTCCTCTACTTATATGAGGCCATCTAAAACCAATTTTTCCACTTTAAATTGTCAACAACAAAATATAAGAGGGTCGACCCCTCTAATTTGTCTTTACATTATGCAAAAATGAAAAATACATAAAAAGAAACCATAGAAGGTTGACGTAGGCTCTCAAAGTGCAACGTCAACCATGAAGAAGGGGAACGTTGGGCCTCCAAAGGCCATGTGTCATGCTCTCCCATGCCAAAGTGTCATGCCATGGGTCTCCTCCTGTCAAACCATCTCATCCATCAAACCCTAGCCCAAAGGTGACATCAAGGGCTTGAAGGGTGAAATCCTAGGCCTCCAAAGGTGACATCCTAGGGCAAACGTCCCTGTAGGAGAGAGTGCAATCTCATCCTCTGGTGATGCTAGGGAGCCTCCAAAGGCAACGTCCTCCATCCTCAAGGTGCAACGCTCATTATCAATGGTCTCCCACATGCGGGGTCTAGCATCCATCTCATGGGATTTTAAGCCCCTATGAAGGTCCAAGTGGCATAGTTCCTTCACGAATAGCTTTCACTGAGCAAGGTCCTGCAAAGACAAACAAGTATGCCCTCCAAGGGTCCACAATTTATATGAATCTTGCCAAGTAAGCCACATTTAATAAGAAACCACCCAAACATGTGCATTAAATCCCCCCTTTTCAAATTAAACAAATGCTCAAAGACCTTATAAACTTTGCCTCTGGTGGAACGTCCTCCCTTTTCCCTGGTGCAAGCCTCCGGTATCCCTCTGCCCCTGGATGTGGTCTGAACATCCATCTAGTGGGCTTTTAGCCCCATGGAGGTCCGAGCTAATCATCTACCCATATGTACCTGTCCGTCGGGCATGGTCCTACAACAACAACAAGTACGCCCTCCATGGGCTCATAAGTCACAGGGATCATAGAAATGTCAATCACATCTAATAATCAAGTTACCCAAACGTGTGCATCAAACCCCCCTTTACCCAGACAAATGCTCAAAGACGTTAAGCTATTTAACAAGCCAGGGTTGGAGAGGGTCTCAGGATGTCCTATTGGGCTAATCCTTCTCAAGTGTGGGGTGTTTCCAGGTGAAAACCAATCTAGATCATGTAAATGCGTGAGATGGTGTAGGGGATGTTTGGGCAAGGGGTGCAATGATAATAAGGAAATGTAGGTCTTACCTGTGGGTGCCTCTGTAGAGGGTGAGTTGCACCTTGTCATGGATGCAATTGTTTCCTAGCCCATTCAATGCCTTTTTACTCTGTCTTATTGTTTTTTTCTTTCAAAAGAATAGTTGGAGGACACTGCCCTGGCATGGTGACCAGTGGTGACAGCGTTACCCACAAGCATTTCGAGAAAATGTGAAGGTTGGCTCATGATGAGACCCCCTTTCTCTTGGCTATGCCACCAAGAGCCACTACCCTAGCATGGTGACCAGATGAGTAGTAGTGTCATACCACTACATGCCCATGGACCTAACAGCCTGGCTCATGATGAGTTCCCTTTATTTGCAATGCAACATTTTTCCAAGCCCTTTATTTTTCCATGCAATTCCAAGTTCAAGACAATATGGTGCGGACATGAAATAAAATACACCATCCGCTTTACCTTGGAAAGCATTTTATTAATTAAGTTTATTAAGTTCGAACACTGAGAGTTATGTGCAATGAAAGTAAAAGAGCACCGCAATGCCACTTGAAGTTAGAACACATTGAGTGCCATATGCACTGGAAATTAAAGGACACCGCAAACGCATTCCCCCATCAAGCGGGACACTTTTATTTATGTTTTCCTTAAAGGTCCTTGATTCTTTTGGAGAGGCATTTCATTTCTATCAGGACCTTAGTGCAAGCATTTATGTGATGTTGTCTACAACACCTATGGACCTTTAGCCCCTTCTTACCATGAAATGAGGTACAAGCCCTTCTTGGGGTCAATGAACCCGAAAACACAAAAGATGAGAAAATAGAGGGGAAGAAGTGTGAAAAGTGGCAAGTATGAATGGGAATGGTATGATGACCCTTCAAGGAACCCCCCATTAGCAACCCTTTTCCCTAGGTGACCAACTTACTAGGATACAATGACAACCACCAAGGTGAAATTAGGCAAAAGATATAATTTCCAAGCAAACATTCCATAATCAATAAAGGACTCTTTGCAACATGTTCAAGCGCTTCAAATATTAAAGTGACACTTACCATGAGAGTGGACTTGTTACCTCATGAAGCAAGACATGTTGCCTTCCGGGAGCCAAATCGATGTAGTGGATGTTGTTCTGTTGGTGGTGTTGTTGGTGATGAGTGATGATGCAATCATGAGTTGGAGGGGCCATGTGGGCTCCCCTGGTCAGTCTAACTCTTGGCACTCCATGTCTTCTACCTGCGGGCCTCGAGACATGATCTCCTTAGTTACCCCTAGGCTGTGGGGGTAACAGGTCTTAATATATCATTTATCAAAGTTGAAAATTTACATGTTTAATTGTAAAGTCAAATGACATAACCAACCACTCCCAAAGTCCTTTTGTGTTTTGGAGGCAATAATTCATCCATCTTCCTATTTAACCCGCACATGATGGTATCCAAATTTCATGTCTACTTGTGAAAAATACTTTGCACAACAGAGCTAACCTACTAAATCTCCAACCCCTATAATATGCATATTCTAGATAATTATATTATTTAAGGAAAAAAGTTAACCCACATAGAAATGAATTAGGTCAAATGAATGATTTTTCAATCCACTCTTACAGTTGTTTATTAATCTCATATTTTTCAAGGATTAAGCTTCAATATAATCCTTCTTTGGGAGAAAAACATTTCAATTCAAATTGATTGCATGTTGAATAGTCGGCACAGCACCATTCCTTGAATACTCCATAGATTTCCATCAATTCCTTATATTGCTTGCCTTGGTCAGCAATTTGTATGGGTAATATTTCATTATTTGGCTTGCGAAAATCAAGAAATTCCGATACCAACAACACAAATTCTATGACGCAAATACCAACATTTTTTTCCAAGTTGGTGTTGCCAGTGACATGAGATTTTATTTTTATTTAAGAATAAGTTGGGCTGTGCTATAACAGTACCCCAGTGAGAGTCTACCAGAACTAACCCATGTTCTAATCTCAGCACATCTACCATAACCATAGCCCGTGTTCCATTCCCAGCACATCTACCACAACTATAACCCATGTTCCATTCCCAGCATTACTGTATGTGCTCTACCTGAGAATCCCCAAAGATCTCATTACAGCCCTATTTGTGACAAAGAAGAGCAAAGAGAACAACAAATTAATGCGCACATTGTAACATACTACTCAGAATTGCTAATGATATTTTAATGAGAAAAAAATTAACTTACCAAGACAGGACATCCTTCGTTTACGCTATTTTCGTAGCTCACACTCCTGAGCTTTTCGGGATAGGATGATTTGGACAATCAAGCCAAATTGGATTAAAAAAAAGAGGCTATACAAGCCAACCAAGTGTTGAAATTCCTTATTTATCTCAAAACTTTAATTTGCTCTTCATTACTGTATAAATACTTGCAATTATTATGCATTATGTAACAGATCTTGAAAGAAAAAATACACAAAAATTTGCTGAAATCTTTTAGCCGGGATAGATATTGAAGAATAGAATTTCATTTCATCTCTATTACAACTGAACCTGCAACCTTTGCCAACTTTTTGAATATAAAGAACTTGCCACTCAACTCATTTCTCGAAATTAGAGATTGGCTCCATGTAGTGAAAAATAAAATTATATCTACAAAACATACCGCAGATTTTGATAGGCGCTTCAAGCTCTAATAGGTTGGGCTGTGACAAAAAAATTTGTTTGCAGGCTTGGCATAGCTGCCTGATCTCTATATCTGTGACTTGGGCCGGTTTGAAGCCTCCGGACCTTACAGCCAGAAGGCGGTCCACAATGTCGTCTACCAAAATTGGATCCATCGCCATCTGCGCCAATTCGCATGCAATCCCTAATCTATCTCTCTATTCCTTGGCTTCGGCTGTTCGGTTTTCCTATTCCTTTCTTTGTCTTCGTACAAAACTTAACGGCTATTCAAGAATCAAAACCCAGCATTTTCATTATTCCTTTTTTTTTAATACTTCTCAAGAGGGCACTTTTTGGTTTTGGGAAAACACCGGAAAATTGAGGGATCGACAAGCGGAATTTCATTCGGGTTTCTCGATTAATAAGCGGGGCGGAACTCAGTGGAATGAGGTGATAAATTATTCTCCTATCGAAGGAAGGTGGGTGGTGAATGAAGTGGGGTGGGATCTCGTAATTTCATGCAATTACGCATTTTAATGTAAATTGATGTAATAATAATTAATTTCCTGCAAATACGCATTAAATGTAAATTGAAATATTTGAATTTATGTAATAATAATTAATTTCCTGCCAATACGCATTAAATGTAAATCGAAAGATTTGAATTTATGTAATAATAATTACTTTTGCAAATACGCATTTTAATGTAAATTGAAAGATTTGAATTTATGTAATAATTATTATTTTTTTAATTGCAAAAAATTATTATAAATTTTAAAGAGTTCTAAAATTTTAGATTTTTAAAATTTTATACTTCTATGTTGGCTTTTAAATAAGAATCTCAAATCAAGTTGCAATGTATTATTATTATGTGTTGGTTTTTAAATAAGTATCTCAAATCAAGTTGCAATGTATTATTATTATTGTTTGATGTGTATGTATATTTTTTCACTAAAAAGAGGTTTTATCTTTTAAAGAAGTTTACTACTTATTTATGTGTGAGAGATATTATATAATAATAATTTATTTTTAAGGTTACGGTCAAGTTACACCAAATTGGTGTATGAGACCCCCTTATTTGTGGGATAAGGAACCCTCTTCACCCAACGATTTGACTGGTAAAGTATGAGACCCCCTTATTTGTGGGATAAGGAACCCTCTTCACCCAACGATTTGACTGGTAAAATCTACGAAGGTATACATACCCTACCCCCCTCTGGATTTGAACTTGTGACCTCTTAGGAGGAAACACATGTTCTTAACCATTAGACCCACTCAAGTTGTAAATATGTGAGATTTTGTTTGTATAAGAAGTATGTAAATAAACGCTTCTATTATTAAATTAATTAAATGAAAGAAATCAATTTCTAAAATATATAGTTAGTTGTCTCAAATGATCATAAAGTTTTTTATTCATCTTATAAAATAAAAAGGGATGGTAATAGTTGTCTAAATCTACACATTTTGGTTGTTTTTTATTTTTTTTTATTCATGTAAGCACTAATAGTGTATAAAAACTATTAAGGAAAAAATGTTGTAAAACATATGACTTGTAGTTTTGTATTTATCTTATAAAATAAAAAGGGTTGGTAATAGCTAAGTAAATCTACCACATTTTGGTTGTTTTGAGTATTTTTTATTCATACAAACACTAATAGTGTATAAAAACTATCAAAGAAAAAATGTTGTGAGACACATGATTTGTCCAGTGATTTAGTTACATCTTATTGTCAAACATATATAAGGGTCAAAGATATTGTAGCATATAAAAACATTTTAAATCTTAGTTCGGAATGATAAGGAAGTAGAGGTCTTCTCTACGAAGCTATGGGATACTCCTTCTCCTACATGTGTTGCAATTTCATTATCACTTACTTTTAATAGCAATAAAAAAATTAAGGGGAAGATAGTTGCTAAGAAATATTTGAATGTTGACACTAAAAACATAAGTTAAAGTTTTAAGCCCTCCATACTTTGAAATAGAAAAGATTGTTGGAATCACAAAAAAATTTAGATCATGTTGATGAAGATAATTTGTTTTAACAAAACATTATCTATCGGTGCCATGTGTAACATCCTCATTTTTAATTCTCAAATTAGTGATGTATAATGTAAAAATGTTGTATGGTTGTGGGCCAAGCAATGTTATATGCATTGTGTTATCAAATAAATTTGTCATGGGCAGAGTTAAAGATTTTTCTCCTAAAGAAGTATGTAAAAAGATTAAATGGCGCACTATTTGCTAAAGTTCCTGACCCGTGCATATTATTTTAACCAAAGTTTCAAAAGGAAAATACTTTTTGTCATGTAGCGGATAATTCCTGCACATCTTGATAGTGGCGGCATACATCACATCTACATCAGTGGTCCTCAATGCATTTCAGACCCCACCGATCGTTCAACCTTTAACGATGGGGGGGCGGGGTTCGAAACAGAAGTTTCTCCCCCCCCGATCCCACCTAATGTGGCACCTCCTCATGATTTCGGACCCCCCCCTTCCTATTTTCGCTTACCACCTACTCCCCCCTCCAGAATCTCACTCATCCCCTACTCCATACCGCTCACGCTCATGCTTACATATGTCCTCCACTCACTCTAACCGCTTGCCCTCTCGTCTACCACGTCGCCCACCTTTTGACTTTTCTCCCTACACTTAACCTCTCGTGTATCTACTCCACCTCTGACCTCGTGCCACTTGTCGTCCACAAACCATCCACCTATCCGCATTTACTCAATCCCTTCTCCCTATTTGACATTGTTTTCACATCCTCCAGTTCATAACAAGTCATGACTTCCCCACATGATTGTCTGGCAGACACTTGTTCCAATAAAAGAGTCACGCTGAGTTGGGCTGGCGAATTACCAGTGCCACCATCCTCTTTTGACTGCAAGATGTTCCCCAACACATTTATCTAAAGGCACAGATGGCAAAGGAATCAACATGAAGGAATAATAAACAGAGGAAATGCGGCCAAGAGACAACACTTCATGGTAGTTATTTCTATTAGAGTTGTTACCAACAGGCCCCCTCGTTCTAGCAGTCTGTTAGATCCACCTATACAGATGCTAGATTAGGAGATTTTTGTGGAGAATCCTAGGCTAGAGAGGCCAGCTCGCATCCGAAGTTGTGGTCTATTGTTTTTGTTATAAATACCTTAGAAAAATGTTTTGTCAGGTTTGAATGGTTGAGCAGAGCTCCCTATGATGTAATATTTTGATTTAACATAGTGTTGGCAGTCCCACAGTATTTTCACCTCTTAAAGCAATGAATAATAAATTATGTAGCTACCTCTGCTTCATCACATGAACATTGCTACTTGAAAGATGAGTTTTGGGCTATGAGAGGTTTTTATTTTTCTTAGTTCTCGTTTTCATGCTTCATTCGTGACTGAAAGCATCAACGAAGCATTGAAACTTATGAATTTATTACAATTGAATTTAAGGCTTATTTCCCTAGGAGAATAAATGTTCATACAAATCTTTTTAAGAATGATATTTTTCTTTAAGGCTTATCTCATGTCAATGAAATAGTTGTTTTAAAGTTGCTCATTGTTATAAGGTATACTCTGGACCTTTGAATGATACGCCAAGAATCGATTGATGCCAGGCTATGATTTTGTTTCATGTATAATTCTTGGTAAATACTTTTTATGGTTGCTATGCTTTGCTTTGTCAAGCACCTCTTTTCCTAACCTTAAAATGATCAACTCCACCCTTTACACAATGTTGATACTCAAAATGCATTTGGTCGTATTCTGTACTCTGTTGATGGTGGAAGTTTGAAATCGACAAGTCCATGATTTCAAGTTAAGTCTCGGGCTTCATTCTGTACTCTTGGTGATTCATTACACAAAACACCCGATTCTCGTATGAAACCCCTCATTCCTTCATTTAATCGTGCGAGGGTAATAATGGGTTTTATTTCCTTGGTTTTTACCCTGGTTCTTTCTGTTTTAAGAAACCCTTCATGCTTACAGTGATTTATGTCTGCCCTCGTGACTGCTTGTCTGAATCCATATGGCCCTTGTCGTCCGTGTCGAACCAAATGGCTCGCAAACCCTACTTCTATATGACGACGCAAGGGAAGAACTTAAGGGTCAAGGCTGGCTTGAATTTCTCGAGAAATTTCAAGGCTACAACTTGCAAGCGACCCAGGAGTTCGCCCTCTCTTTCGATGGATGTCGAGCCAAAGTGGGTGATGTTCAAATTGAAATCACTGAGGAGTTTTTGAGCCAGGCAACAGGTCTTCCCCTTAGCGGGAAAAAATGGTTTAAGAATTCCAAGTTAGAGGAGGTGTCGTGGAGTTTGTTCTTTACCTCTAGGAAAATCCAGTGTTGTGATAAAGGTATGTCTATATCTCTGTTAAAGACTAGGTGGCACGGTTTATTGGCAGTTTTAAGGAAGTTCGTTACCTGTGAAGGTCACTTCGGCCTCGTTTTTCTTTACCACATAAGATTGTTAATGAACTTCATCGGTTTCCAGTTGAACATGCCTTTCTATTTATTGAGAAGTTTATATAAAATGGCCAAGAGGTCTAAGAGACAGTGTTTGAATTCTAGTTTATTCCATCATGGGTTGATCAAGATGTTGTTAGTCCATCATTTAAAATTGCAGGGCGATGATTGGGACACTTTCCTATCTCGAAATGGATTTGTTGCATCCATCCCCATAGAGGTTGATAAGCCCATGTTAGAAAAAACCCATATCCCTTCCGTTGACAAAACAATCTCCTCATCCAAAGAACCCTTTGATAGGGCCGTGATCGATGAGCCTATGTCTAAGCAACAAGATGTTGACCCAAGAGTCCTTGAATTTCATGAGCGCGAGCAGTACGTATGCCCTAACACCTTTGCAAAAACCGTAAACAGACCCTCGCGCAAACTGTTTAAAAACGACTCGGATATAGGGTTTAATAACAAAAGGGCAAGGAGATTAATCTCTATGAGCCTACGAAATAAATCGAAGTCTCATATGAACTTGATCAAAGCGTTAGAGGTCCATGAGAGCTCCAATTCTGAGATCGATAAATTCTTGGCAAGAGAATACCCAAGTTACCTCAAACCGGATCTCAGCCAGACCTACGATTTCATAGACAATCTGCCACCGTGCCTGAAACATAGCGAAGGCTTTCCAAGGATCAAACTCGGTAAAGAACCCACAGACAATAGTGGTAGTGTTCTGACGCACGACCATGGGTTTCCTCAACCAACTGTTCCAGATCCATGGTGTGAGGTGTGTTTATTTTGGATAGACAAGTATTACACAGATGTCCCCTCCCTTCAAGTGAAGATCAAGACCCTCACAACTCAGATTGAATCGTTAACAAATGAAAACTACAGAGTCAAGATCAGTGCACATAGGCAAGGAAAACGCTTGAAGAGAACTGGAAATGTCATAATAAAAAATGTTGAGTGTGTCAAAGCAGTGATTAATTTTGAAGTTTTATGAGCCGAATTTAGCATTCAGTTGAAAGGTAAAGATTTGTGTGATTTTGTTGATTTGTTCTTAATTAATATAGATTGAATCAGTTTTCTGCTGTTTAAAATAAGACTAGCTATAGAATCAACAGATTCTGTAGCTAGTATGTTCTCATTCGAAATATTGAAAAATGTTGGTTAAATGAATATCTAAATTTCTTTATTTTAATTTTTCCTTTCAGGATATCGTGCAACTTGTGGAGACATAATGATATGGAGCATCTCTGGGGTCATTAGCCATTTCTTTGGCTCATTTTGTAAATAGAAACAAACTTTTTTTAATCTTAAGAGATACAATTTGATATTGAGTGGTTTTATTACCCTCTAATTTTGTAATTAGTAAATCATCCTGGGATTTGATTCTATCTTAGAAGATAGGATGCTTATTTTTCCTAAACTCTTTAAATACTACAAATTTTTGTAATGAAACCATCCTAGCCTGGGGCAGAAGATGGATGATTAATTTACAGACTTTAATGGAACAACAATACACATTTCGGCTTTAGCTTCTTGTGGATGGTGTTTTCATTTAAGTTTTGTCTATCCTGATATGATAATAGGTTTTGATAGCTTTAGTCTTCATGATTTATTATGTTTTGGGATAATTTCTTTATAAATGTTGTCCATAAGTGATGCTTCAGATATTAACCGTTTGATCATCTATTCAGCTTCAATTACAGGATTTCTCCTTAATTTTTCGTTGAAAGATTAAATGCAATGTTATTGCGGACAGATTTTTCTTAATGTGATTGCTTGCAATCATAAGATCACAGTAACTATTTGTATCACTCTTTCTGTTATTAAAATTCAATTGCCAACACAATTGTTCTACATTTATTCATAACATATTTAAGGTTCATTGCAGGTTTCCCTCCTAGACAAGGTGGTTAGATGTTCTCTAATTGTACGATGTTTGGATGCATATCATTAGCTCGCTAACAGGTTAGCTCATTTACATTTTTTTGTTATTTGCTTATCACTGAAATTCGAACGTATGGTTTGGCTTTTGACTATTCATACGTTTCATTTTCATAGCATTTTATTTTATTAGTTTAAGATTTATAAAGGAAAAATCAAAAATATTTTTATGTGCTTTCTTTAT
>JZKD02S0181598.1:260022-271325 GCA_000966675.3 Picea glauca | reverse complement strand
GCCTTATTTAATAATATAGTGGACCTAGTCCACCTTACATTGAATGACCTCCACTATTATCACTATGGGCCCTCTGGGCCCCCCCACTACCTCTCTAGCTACCTTACATAACCTGTTTTGGTAGATTTCTCTTTTCAGCAATGGGGTCTTAACATCATTGGGCCTATCAACCCCACTTCCTCGCAGTAGCATAAATACATCATTACAATGACAGACTATTTTACCAAATGGTCCGAGGCTACACCATTAAAAGTGGTGAACACCAGTTAGGTAATATCTTTCCTTAATTCAAACATCATTACTCGATTCAGTATTCCTGAATGTTTGGTCTTCGATAATGCTTCATATTTTTCATCCCTCGATATGAAAGCCTTTACTTTAGAAAGAGGGATAAAGCTGAAATATTCTGCCATCTATTACCCCCAAGGAAACGGTTTAGCAGAATCAACAAACAAAAACCTTATCAAAATCATCAAGAGGACAGTTTCCGAAAACCACAAAATCTAGCACAACGCGTTTTTTAATGAAATATGGGCTGATAGGGTGACTCTGAAAACCGTTGTTGGTAATTCCCCCTTCTTTATCATCTACGGAAGAGAAGCAATTCTCCCTCCTCATGTCCTTCTTCCCTCGCTGCAATTATCACAGAAAGTTCAGGAAGAGAATTGTCCTCCTCTTGAAAGTCGCATTAACACTTTGTTGAAATTAGAGGAAGTAAGAACACGAGAAAAAGAAATATTGAATCAACATCAACTTTTTGTTAAAAGTTGGTTTGATTCAAGTTCTGCCTCGGACAGGAATTTCGAGGTGGGAGATTTAGTGCTCAAATGGGATAAACCTCATGAAGGAAAAGGGGAACATTCCAAGTTCCAAAATCTGTGGTTAGGACCCTTCTTGATTGCTAAGAAACTAGGTCCTAGCTCTTTCTGCCTGCAAAATTTAGAGGGACAGCCAGACACCTTCCCGATGAATGACCAAGCTCTCAAAAGGTATTTTTCATGACGAGTCCCAGATGCATCTTTTGTACATATTTTTTTTGTTTTGATTTTGTTTTGTTTTCTGGTTTTTGCTTCTACTTCAATTTTCTTTTTGTTGTTTGTTTTTATCTCTTTCTGGTTAAAACATGCTTGTATCACAGTTTAGTTCAAGGAGGGAAACCAGAATGCCTCATCTAAAAACTACAGTCAAGGTCTTTCAGAGGATCAATTGTTGTAATTTTCCTGAAACGCGGACTAGCTAAAGAAGTTTCTCTATTCATAATAGATTTCATGGTTTCACTTTACAATTATGAGCAGACATGACTATCATTAAAAGCTCTTTATGTTGTCCCTGCTTTTAAGAAAGCAACTCAAGGATGCCTTCCTGTCCTCGAAAAATTAGTTTCATCAGTAAACTATTTTTAGATCATAACGAAGGTTATCAAGCAAAAAAATTAAAAGTCTGGAAAATAACAAGTGTTGTAAAAACCGGAATTTTCAGCATCACCCCTCTCTTCTGAATATCTTTAAATTTATATCAGATTGTGAATAATTTATCGAGAGTTGTGGGAAGTTTTTGTAAACCCGTCGGGATACTGAACAGGTCTGCTAGCAGCGGGTAAATGCATGCATGATGCCAAGAAAACTTCGTCGGGGTACTAAACAGGCATGCTGGCAACGAAGCAATGTCAGGTTCAAGAAAAATTCTCAGGTATAAATTTTGATATTGGTCATAAGCATCATGCATTTTGAATTGAAATTTCTTGGACAGGGTAGAGGCGTCAGAGTGGGTTAATTGACATCCTTGCTAAGGCTATGGACGCCTGCTGGCAGCAGTGGCCCTGTCAACAATATCAGAGCCAATGACTTGAACATCGTTGCTCTCATTTTTAAAAATTTGTCACCGGATTTCATTTGAACAAAAATATGTCTTAATATGGACCGTGTAATGATTGTAGAGATGCTTGATGTCCTTCAGTTGTTCTTTGATCTACAATCATTCTAACAGTCCTAACATGAACTCATCGATGATGCAGAGATAACTGCTTCTTCCAGTAAGGCACCATTGTTGGCAGCCCCACAGTATTTTCACCTCTTAAAGCAACGAATAATAGATTTTGTAGCTGCCTCCGCTTCATCACATGAACATTGCTACTTGAAAGATGAGTTTTGGGCTATGAGAGGTTTTTATTTTTCTTAGTTCTCATTTTCATGCTTCGTTCATGACTGAAAGCATGAACGAAGCATTGAAACTTATGAATTTATTACAATTGAATTTAAGGCTTATTTCCCTAGGAGAATAAATGTTCATACAAATATTTTTAAGAATGATATTTTTCTTTAAGGCTTATCTCATGTCAATGAAATAATTGTTTTAAAGTTGCTCATTGTTATAAGGTATACTCTGGACCTTTGAATGATACGCCAAGAATCGATTGATGTCAGGCTATGATTTTGTTTCATGTATAATTATTGGTAAATACTTTTTGTGGTTTCTATGCTTTGATTTGTCAAGCACCTCTTTTCCTAACCTTAAAATGATCAACTCCACCCTTTACACAATGATGATACTCAAAATGCATTTGGTCGTATTATGTACTCTGTTGATGGTGGAAGTTTGAAATCGACAGGTCCATCATTTCAAGTTAAGTCTCGGGCTTCGTTCTGTACTCTTGGAGATTCATTACACAAAACGCTCGATTCTCGTATGAAGCCCCTCATTCCTTCATTTAATCGCGCGAGGGTAATAGTGGGTTTTATTTCCTTGGTTTTTACCCTGGTTATTTCTGTTTTAAGAAACCCTTAATGCTTACAGTGATTTTTGTTTGCCCTCGTGACTGCTTGTATGAATCCATATGGCCCCTGTCATTTGTGTTGAACCAAATGGCTCGCAAACCCTGCTTCTGTATGGCGACGCAAGGGAAGACCTTAAGGGTCAAGGCTGGCTCTAATTTCTTGATAAATTTCAAGACTACAACTTGCAAGCGACCTAGGAGTTCGCCCTCTCTTTCGATGGATGCCAAGACAAAGTGGGTGACGTTCAAATTGAAATCACCGAGGAGTTTTTGAGCCAGGCAATAGGTCTTCCCCTTAGCAGGAAAAAATGGTTTAAGAATTCCAAGTTAGAGGAGGTGTCGTGGAGTTTGTTCTTTACCTCTAGGAAAATCTAGTGTTGTGATAAAGGTATGCCTATATCTCTGTTAAAGACTAGGTGGCACATTTTATTGGTAGTTTTAAGGCAGTTCGTTACCTGTGAAGGTCACTTCGGCCTCATTTTTCTTTACCACATAAGACTGTTAATGAAATTCATCGATTTCCAGTTGAACATGCCTTTCTATTTATTGAGAAGTTTATATAAAATGGCCAAGAGTTATAAGAGATAGTGTTTGAATTCTAGTTTATTCCATCATGGGTTGATCAGGATGTTGTTAGTCCATCATTTAAAATTGCAGTGTGCCGATTGGGATACTTTCCTATCTCGAAATGGCTTTGTTACATCCATCCCCGTAGAGGTTGATAAGCCCATGTTAGAAGAAACCCATATCCCTTCCGTTGAAAGAAAAGTCTCCTCATCCAAAGAACCCTTTGATAGGGCTGCGCTCGATGAGCATATGTCCGAGCAACAAGATGTTGACCCAAGAGTCATTGAATTTCATGAGTGCGAGCAGTACGTCTGCCCTAACACCTTTGCAAAAACCATATATAGACCCTCGCGCAAATTGTCTAAAAATGACTTGGATATAGGGTTTAATAACAAAAGGGCAGGGAGATTAATCTCTAGGAGTCTACGAAATAAATCGAAGTCTCATATGAGCTCGATCAAAGCGATCGAGGTCCATGAGAGCTCTGATTCTGAGATCGAGAAATTCTTGGCAAGAGAAGACCCAAGTTACCTCAAACCAGATCTCAGCCAGACCTACGATTTCATAGACAATCTGACACCGTGCCTGAAACATAGTGAAGTCTTTCCAGGGATCAAACTCGGTAAAGAACCCACAGACAACAATGGTAGCATTCTGATGCACAACCATGGGTTTCCTCAACCAACTGTTCCAGATCCACGGTGTGAGGTGTGTTTATTTTGGATAGAAAAGTATTACACAGATGTCCCCTCCCTTCAAGCGAAGATCAAGACCCTCACAACTCAGATTGACTCGTTAACAAATGAAAACCACAGAGTCAAGATCAGTGCACACAGGCAAGGAAAACGCTTGAAGAGAACTGGAAATGTCATAATAAAAAATGTTGAGTGTGTCAAAGCAGTGATTAATTCTGAAGTTTTATGAGCCGAATTTAACATTCAGTTGAAAGGTAAAGATTTGTGTGATTTTGTTGATTTGTTCTTAATTAATATAGATTGAATCAGTTTTCTATTGTTTAAAATAAGACTAGCTACATAATCAACAGATTTTGTAGCCAATATGTTCTCATTCAAAATATTGAAAAATGTTGGTTAAATGAATATCTAATTTTTTTTATTTTCGTTTTTCCTTTTAGGATATCGTGCATCTTGTGGAGACATAATGATATGGAGCATTTCTGGGGTCATTAGCCATTTCTTTGGCTCATTTTGTAAACAAAAACAAACTTTTTTTTAATCTTAAGAGATACAATTTGATATTGAGTGGTTTCATTACCCTCTATTTTTGTAATTAGTAAATCATCCTGGGATTTGATTCTATCTTAGAAGATAGGATGTTTATTTTTCCTAAACTCTTTAAATACTACAACTTTTTGTAATGAAACCATCCTAGCTTGGGGCAGAAGATGGATGATTAATTTACAGACTTTAATGGAACAACAATACACATTTCGGCTTTAGCTTCTTGTGGATGGTGTTTTCATTTAAGTTTTGCCTATCATGATATGATAATAGGTTTTGATAGCTTTAGTCTTCATGATTTATTATGTTTTGGGATAATTCCTTTATAAATGTTGTCCATAAGTGATGCTTCAGATATTAACCGTGTGATCATCTATTCAGCTTCAATTACAGGATTTCTCCTTAATTTTTCTTTGAAAGATTAAATGCAATGTTATTGCTGACAGATTTTTCTTAATGTAATTGCTTGCAATCATGAGATCACAGTATCTATTTGTATCACTCTTTCTGTTATTAAAATTCAACTACCAACACAATTGTTTCGCATTTATTCAGAACAGATTTAAGGTTCATTGCAGGTTTCTCTCTTGGACAAGGTGGTTAGATGTTCTCTAATCGTACATATGTTTGGATGCATATCATTAGCTCGCTAACATGTTAGCTCATATACATTTTTCTGCTATTTGTTTATCACTGAAATTCGAACGTATGGTTTGGCTTTTGACTATCCATACGTTTCCATTTCATAGCATTTTCTTTTATTAGTTTAAGATTTATAAAGGAAAAATAAAAAATATTTTTATGTGCTTTCTTTATCTGCTTCTTCAAAGCAGTCATTTTCACATTGAGTTTCGTAAGTTTAGATTAAAAATTGCAGTGTGTATATCATGTATATAAAAAGTATAAGTTTATCTGCTATTAAATATACCTACAATAGTTACGTATGTACATATTTATATATAGTAATTTGTAATTAGTTATTTATTCCATTTCTTTTTTTTTGTTTCTTTAGAACCCTTAGATTGGATAATGGAGCCATTAAACCCGTCATAATGGGTTACACCAAACGGCTTGGGTTATTTAGACAACCCCAGACCAGACTCATTCTTCCAATTGACAGATGATCATTTTCGCCCGTCAGCACAAAGATCTGTATGTTTTTATGTATTGGACTTGAGAAATTTTGGTTAATGGAATTCAACCTCTTATCATCACCTTGTTTCTTTCTACTCTAAAAGCTCATTACTGGAGGATCCTTGTAACACACCCACGACGGGGACTCGAATTTTCGCTCTTCTTAGGAGAATCAATACCTTCATTTGGGGTGTCTATTCCATTTTGCTCTTCGAGAGATTTCCAACCATGATCTCCATGCTCTGAAACGAGCTCAAATATGGCAGATATCCTCTCCCAAAGTTCTTTGGGTTCTTTCATCCCCCCACAATTACATATGACTGCGGGCTATGAACATATGCCAAGACAATAGGCGCCAAGATGACAACCACACGAATCCTCAGGAGTGGCAAACCTCTGAAGTCCATGATCCGACACTGCGTGTCCTCAGGGATTTTAATGGCCCTGATTCACTTTGGGACTTCAGTGTTCGGTATTTTAAAACATTCCTACACCTTTTTCCTCCGAAGTACTCCATACCCGGAGTTACAGATCGAGCGCAATGCGTCCCTCGTGATCGATGGTTATGATCTTTTTCGAGACTTCGGTGTTCGGGAATTTCGAGCACTTCAACTCTTTTTCCTCCGATGTACTCCATACCCAAAGTTCTAGATCAGGCGCCACACATCCATCTAAATCAACGGCTCAGATCCACTTTGGGACTTTAGCGTTCGGGAGTCTCAGACGCTCACACCACCTTTTCTTCCGGAGTGTTTTCTTTTGAAGTTAAGGAATGTGTGCCACACATCCCTCTCATTCGATGGTGGGGATCCACTTTGGGTGTCTCTCTACTCCATGTTGCTTTCTCCCCGCTTCCGAAGTACGCGATCTGCTGACGCATGTCTTCTGTAAATTGATGACTATAAATTACTTCAGCTCTTTGGGCTTCAGGAGTTTCAATCTCTCCCCACTCGCTTTCTCCCAGAGTGATTTCACCTGAAGTCGATGATATGTTGATGCATGTCTCTCTCAAATCGACGATCACGATTTACTTTGGGAGTTCTCAACTTACGTGAACCCACTTTCCTCCGATGTGGCTATCTCCCTAAATGGAAGATCTATTGACACTTGTCCTCATCCGACAGACGGCTCAGATGAACTCCAGCTCTCCGACACATAAATTTCGTTCAAGGGTCCTTTGGATCCCAGTGTGTGCCAGTCCAAGAGGGACACCTGGAAACCCCGTCACTCGATACATGGGTCCCCATGCACTCTCGACGTAATACCCATATTCCCTTGATCAAACGATCTATAGGGTCCCAAAGGATCCATAGATCCACGGTCCACATTACTTTGCTACTTTATTCTTCGGGAGTTTTGGCATTACTAATCCTCTATTCTCCCGAAGCAGTTAATGTCGGACTGACTACCTCATAGATCTGATGGTCAGGATGGTTCCAAAGCATCCTCAGATATAAGGCCCAGATTAACTTCGGGACTTCAGGGATTTTACCTCCCTTATGATGAACTCACTCAATTCGTCGAACTCGCGAAGTCCAAAGGAATCAAGGGGTTAACTCTCGCAGTCTTTCCAGTATCCAATGGTCAGAACCGGCCTTGGCTCTTCTCGAAAAAATCTCATTCATTTGTCTTCCAAACAAAGGAACCTTCCCTTTCGATACTTCAATCTTGCTATTATTCCCGATATTTTTTATCTCTGAAAGTCTTAAGAGCTTTGCGCTCTTTCTCTTGAACTTAACACTTAGAAGAATTCTTCTGAGAACCCTTGCACTCATTCATCAACTCTAGAACTTAAGAGGTTCTCGACCTCTGTCCGCCTTACAGAGAGCCTGTGCATACGTGCACTACCTCTCCTAAGATTGATAGACTCCTTCCTCTAGGAGACTCGGAACGCCTAGGAGTGTCGACATGCACATGTGAAACTATGCTCAAGGTCGACGAACTCACAGTTCATTTATTTTAACTTGAGCCACCACAGGGCTTAAGCATTTACATGTACAAGCTAGATAATTCCCTACTTGGTTAAATACACAATCAGGCAAAATTAAAGGGATATAGTATAACCATTAAGAAAACATGCACATCCTTGAAACATTCATAGGATATCCAACTTTAATTTCTAGTTACAATTCAATTACACAGGATATGAGAATACTTATCTATTACAGGTTGCAACCAACTAACTGACTGTGGGTGTATGCCTTTCCACCCAACCATAGGCTCAGAGCCTATGGTTGGGCGTGGTTTATTATTCAACCACCATTCCTTTCCTTCATTAATTGATTATTTCCTCTAGAGATATCATCGCTCGTACTTCAAGGCTTCACTCCCCAACAGTCAGTTATGGGAAATTTAACAATAATACATTTACATCGTCCACATGCCTTAGCATGGTAATCCTATTTTATGATTAATTACAAGCTGGGGGAAACATGGGTGTTACAATACCCTCCCCCTTAAAAAGAAACATTGTCCTCTGTGTTTTTTCTCAATAACACCTGTTATGAATTCCTCATCCAGTTGCTTCATAAATCTCGATCCTCCTTCATGGTCAGGTCCTTTCCAGACTCTTGGCCTTCGTCAACTGTCTTCAATAAATTATTGGACAACAAGAAAATTAATCACAACTTGTTGTGAAAACATCTTACTGTTGTTCAAAACTCATGAGGAAAACTTCATAATCTAGCACAATACTTATCTATGTAGTTCGTGGGTTTGCATCCACATGGTTGTCTTGCTATCCAGGATCATTGTTTTTCCCAGACATACCCATTGTGTGCATGATCCCAATAGTTTATAAGAACTATCAAGTCTCCTCTTCCTTACGGTCACTCACCCTCCAGGCCAAGGCTCAGGCATCCCCTTCTCCGCTATACAGTTCCTCGGGTGATCCATCTTACCTTGCTAAGGTTTTCTCACACATGAAGAACTATCCATCGTGTGTATGATCCCAATCAATAGTTTACAAGAACTATCAAGGTATCCTCTTCCTTGCAGTCACTCACCCTCCAGGCCCAGGCTCAAGCATCCCCTTCTCTGTTATACAGTTCCTGGGGTGATCCATCTTGCCTTGCCAATGTTTTCTCGCACAGGAAGAACTATCCATCATGTACATGATCCCAATCAATAGTTTACAAGAACTATCAAGGTCTCCTTTCCTTGTGGTCACTCACCCTCCAAACCCAATCTCAGGCATCCCCTTCTCTGCTATACAGTTCCTCGAGTGATCCATCTTGCCTTTCCAAGGTTTTCTCTCATAGGAAGAATTCCAGAGACTTTATCGAGCCTTATAGTTGAGGCATCCCTTAGACTTACTCTGCCGAGGCATCCCTTCGGCTTGTGTTACCTCGACACAACATATTCTAGGCTATCATGGCTTACCATGAGGTTCTCATGGCTCAACATTAGCCATTTTTCATGCTTTTATGGCTTGACAACCTTCATCTGTCCTTTCTGGACAGATCTTTTCTTCTCACCCGTATCACAGGCATACAAAAATTCACGAGACATCATCATAAATTTTAAATTCAAAATGTAAATATGTCACCCACAGATTTCCAAATTTCACATTTTGTTTTCATATTTGTTCCACACAGGAACCACATTCATAATATGGGACTTTCCTTCCCATAGAGGTTTGGCTCAATAGGCAATTGGTCTTCCTTATGGGCTCACAATGCTGCCATATCCAAGACCCTTTTCTCTCTGCAATTCCTTCTTTAAACAACCAAACAAACTGTTAGCCTCTCATGCATCCATGTATATATATATATATATTCAAAACCATGCATACTAATAGTTCATCACATCTATATAAACATGAAAAGGGGATCTCATTCCTTACCTATGCCTAATTTCAACATACCAAATCTTTCAAAACATAATTCAACATTTCAAAGGATTTTAACAAATGTGCCAATATTCATGGCCACATTCATACCCAATGCACTCTTGCATTGATTTCAAGTTTATCACACTTTATGATAGGTTCTTGGCCATGGTGTGTTGGAATTTAACCAAGCTCTTCATCATATGGCTTATTCATTTTCATTCACTCTTACAACAGGACCATACTTCCTGCTATAGGCCAATCACGATCCCAAATCAGTACACATGAAACACGAAAATCAATACACATAAAATTTTATACTTCTGCATTAGCTTTTAAATAAGAACCTCAAATCAAGTTACAATGTATTATTATTATGTATTGGCTTTTAAATAAGTACCTCAAATCAAGTTGCAATGTATTATTATTATTGTTTGATGTGTATATCTATTTTTTCATTAAAAAAAGGTTATACATTTTAAAGAAGTTTGCCACTTATTTATCCAATGTATTATTATTTGATGTGTATATATATATTTTCATTAAAAAGAGGTTGTACATTTTAAAGCAGTTTGCCACTTATTTATGTGTGAGAGATATTATAATATGTGAGGCTTTGTTTGTATGAGGGGTATGTAAATAAAAGCTTCCATTATTAAATTAATTAAATGAAAGAAATCAATCTCTAACATATATAGTTAGTTGTCTCAAATGATCATAAAGTTTTGTATTCATCTTATAAAATAAAAAGGGATGGTAGTAGTTATCTAAATTTACACATTTTGGTTATTTTTTATTTTTTTATTCATATAAGTATTAATAGTGTATGAAAATGGTTATTTTTAATTTTTTTATTCATATAAGTATTAATAGTGTATAAAAACTAACAAGGAAAAAAATATTGTAAGATATATGATTTGTAGTTTTGTATTTATTTTATAAAATAAAAAGAGATGGTAACAATTAATTAAATCTACCACATTTTGGTTGTTTTAAATTTTTTTTTATTCATGCAAACACTAATAGTGTATAAAAACTATCAAAGAAAAATATTGTGAGACACATGATTTGTCCAGTGATCTAGTTAGATTCTATTACCAAACATATATAAGGGTCAAAGATATTATAGCATATAAAAAAAAATTAAATCTTAGTTTGGAATGATAAGGAAGTAGAGGTCTTCTCTACAAAGCGATGGGATACTCCTCCTCCTATATGTGTTGCAATTTCATTATCACTTACTTTTAATAGCAATAAAAAAATTAAGGGGAAGATAGTTGCTAAGAAATATTTGAATGTTGACACTAAAAATATAAGTTAAAGTTTTAATTCCTCCATACTTTGAAAAAGAAAAGATTGTTGCAATCACAAATTTTTTTAGATCATGTTGATGAAGATAATTTTCTTTAACAAAACATTATCTATCGGTGCTATGTGTAACATCCTCATTTTTAATTCTCAAATTAGTGATGTATAATGTAAAAATGTTGTATGGTTGCGGGCCATGCAATGTTATATGCATTGTGTTATCACATAAATTTGTCAGGGGAAGAGTTACAGATTATTCTCCTAAAGAAGTATGTAGAAAGATTAAATGGCACACTATTTGCTAAAGTTCTTGACCTGTGCATATTATTTTAACCAAAGTTTCAAAAGGAAAAGACTTTTTGACGTGTAGCGGGTAATTCCCGCACATCTTGACAGTGACGACATACATCACATCTATATCAGCGGTCCTCAATGCATTTCGGACCCCCCC
>JZKD02S0181598.1:249647-259878 GCA_000966675.3 Picea glauca | reverse complement strand
CCACTCCATACCGCTCACGCTCATGCTTACATCTGTCCTCCACTCACTCTAATTGCTCTCCCTCCCGCCTGACACATCGCCCACCTTTCAGCTTTTCTCCCTACACTTAACCTCCTGTGTATCTACTCCACCTCTCACCTCATGCCACTTGTCGTCCACAAACCATCCACCTATCTGCATTTACTCAATCCCTTCTCCCTATTTGACATTGTTTCCACATCCTCCAGTTCATAACTAGTCATGACTTCCCCACATGATCGTCTGGCAGACACCTATTCCAATAAAAGAGTCGCACTGAGTTGGGTTGGCGAATTACCAGTTCCACCATCCACTTTCAACTGCAAGATGTTTCCCAGCATAATTATCCAAAGGCATAGATGGAAAAGGAATCAACATGAAGGAAGAATAAGCAGAGAAAATGTGCCCAAGTGACAACACTTCATGGTAGTTATTTCTGTTAGAGTTGTTACCAACAAGCCCCCTCGTTCTAGCAGTCTGTTAGATCCACCTATACAGATGTTAGATTAGGAGGATTTTGTGGAGAATCCCAGGTTAGAGAGGTCAGCTCACATCCAAAGTTGTGGTCTATTATTTTTGTTATAAATACCTTAGAAAAATGTTTTGTCAGGTTCGAATGGTTGAGTAAAGCTCCCTATGATGTAATATTTCGATTTAACAGAGATCTGTCTGTTTTTATGTATTGGACCTGAGAAATTTTGGTTAATGGAAGTCAACCTCTTATCATCACCTTGTTTCTTTCTACTCTGAAAGCTCATTACTGGAGGATCCTTGTAACACACCCACGGTGGGGACTCAGATTTTCACTCTTCTTAGGAGAATCAATACCCTCATTTGGGGTCTGTATTCCATTTTTCTCTTCCAGAGATTTCCAGCCACGATCTCCATGCTCTGAAACGAGCTCGGAGCTGGCAGATATCCTCTCCCAAGTTCTTCAGGTTCTTTCATCCCCTTACACTTACATATGACTACGGGCTATGACCAGACGCCAAGACGACCACCACGCGAATCCTCCGGAGTGGCAAACCTTTGAATTTCACGATCCAACGTCGTGTGTCCTCATGGATTTTGACAACCCTGATTCACTTTGGGATTTCGACGTTTGGAATTTTCAAAAATTCCTACACCTTTTTCCTCCGAAGTACTTTGTACCTGGAGTTACAGATTGAGCGCCATACGTCCCTCGTGATCGACGGTTATGATTTTCCTCGAGACTTCGACGTTCAGGAGTTCCGAGCTCTTCAACTCTTTTTCCTCTGAAGTACTCAATACCTGAAGTTCCAGATCAGGTGCCACACATCCATCTAAATCAATGGCTCAAATCCACTTCGAGACTTCGGCATTCGGGAGTCCCGGACGCTCACACCACCTTTTCTCCTGAAGTGTTTTCTTCCGAAGTTAAGGAACGTGTGCCACGTGTCCCTCTCATTCGACAATGGGGATCCACTTTGGGCATCTCTCTACTCCGCGTTGCTTTCTCCCCGCTTCCGAAGTACACGATCTGCTGACGCTTGTCTTCCGTAAATCAATGACTATAAATTACTTCGGCTCTTCGGGCTTCGGGAGTTTCAATCTCTCCCCACTCGCTTTCTCCTAGAGTGATTTCACCTGAAGTCGATGATATGTTGACGCATGTCTCTCTCAAATCAACGGTCACGATTTACTTCGGGAGTTATCAACTCACGTGACCCCACTTTCCTCCAACATGGCTATCTCCCGAAATGGAAGATTTGTTGACACCTGTCCTCAGCTGATGGACGACTCAGATGAACTCCAGCTCTCTGCCACATAACTTCCATTCAAGGGTCCTTTGCATCCCAGTGTGTGCCACTCCGAGAGGGACACCTAGCAACCTCGTCACTCAACACATGGGTCCCCACGCACTCTCGACGTAATACCCATATTCCCTCTATTGAACAATCGATAGGGTCCCGAAGGATCCATAGATCCACGGTCCACATTACTTCGCTACTTCATTCTTCGGGAATTTTGGCATTACTAAGCCTCTATTCTCCTGAAGAGGTCAACGCCAGACTGACTACCTCACAGATTTGAAGGTCGAGATGGCTCTCGAGCATCCTCAGATCTAACGCCTAGATTAACTTAGGGACTTCGGGAAAAAATTATTATAAACTTTAAAGAAGTACTAAAATTTTAGATTTTATACTTATGTGTTGGATTTTAAATAAGTACCTCAAATCAAGTTGCAATGTATTATTATTATGCGTTGGATTTAAAATAAGTACCTCAAATCAAGTTGCAATGTATTATTATTGTTTGATGTGTATATATATATTTTTTCATTAAAAAGAGGTCGTACCTTTTAAAGAAGTTTGCCACTTATTTATGTGTGAGAGATATTATAATATGTGAGGTTTTGTTTGTATGAGGGGTATGTAAATAAACGCTTCCATTATTGAATTAATTAAATAAAAGCAATCAATCTCTAAAATATATAGTTAGTTGTCTCAAATGATCATAAAGTTTTGTATTCATCTTATGAAATTAAAAGGGATGGTAGTAGTTATCTAAATCTACACATTTTGGTTGTTTTTTATTTTTTTGTCCATGTAAGCATTAATAGTGTATAAAAACTATCAAGGAAAAAATGTTGTAAGACATGTGATTTGTAGTATTGTATTTATCTTATAAAATAAAAAGGGATGGTAATAGTTAAGTAAATCTACCACATTTTGGTTGTTTTAAGTTTTTTTTATTCATGCAAACACTAATAGAGTATAAAAACTATCAAAAAAAAATGTTGTGAGACACATGATTTGTCCAGTGATTTGGTTAGATCCTCTTGCCAAACATATATAAGGGTCAAAGATATTGCAGCATATAAAAACATTTTAAATATTAGTTCGAAATGATAAGGAAGTAGAGGTCTTCTCTACGAAGCATTGGGATACTCCTCCTCCTACATGTGTTGCAATTTCATTATCACTTACTTTTAATAGCAATAAAAAAATTAAGGGGAAGATAGTTGCTAAGAAATATTTGAATGTTGACAGTAAAAACATAAGTTAAAGTTTTAATTCCTCCATACTTTGAAATAGAAAAGATTGTTGCAATCACAAAAAAATTTAGATCATGTTGATGAAGATAATTTGCTTCAACAAAACATTATCCATCAGTGCCATGTGTAACATCCTCATTTTTAATTCTCAAATTAGTGATGTATAATGTATAAATGTTGTATGGTCATGGGCCAAGCGATGTTATATGCATTGTGTTATGACATAAATTTTTCATGGGCAGAGTTAAAGTTTTTCTCCTAAAGAAGTATGTAAAAAGATTAAATGGCGCACTATTTGTTAAAGTTCCTGAGCCGTGCATATGATTTTAACCAAAGTTTCAAAAGGAAAATACTTTTTTCATGTAGCGGGTAATTCCCACACATCTTGAGAGTGAAAACATACATCACATCTATATCAGTGGTCCTCAATGCATTTCAGACTCCCCCAACCGTTCAACCTTTAACGACAGGGGGAGGTCCAGAAAAGCAGTCTCTTCCCCCTCGGTCCCACCTAATGTGGAGACTCCTCATGATTTCAGACCCCCTCCTCCTATTTCTGCTTACCACCTACTCCCCCCTCTGGAATCCTGCTCATCCCTTGCTCCATACTACTCATGCTCATGCTTACATCTGTCCTCCACTCACTCTAACTGCTCGCCCTCCCGCCTACCACGTTGCCCACCTTTTGAATTTTCTCCCTACACTTAATCTCCCTCATATCTACTCCACCTCTCACCTTGTGCCACTTGTCATCCACAAACCATCCACCTATCCACATTTACTCAATCCATTCTCCCTATTTGACATTGTTTCCACATTCTCTAGTTCATAACCAGTCACGACTTCCCCACATGATCGTCTTCCAGACACCTTTTCCAATAAAAGAGTCGCGTTGAGTTGGGCTGGCGAATTATCAGTGCCACCATTCACTTTCGACTGCAAGATGTTTCCCAACACAGTTATCCGAAGGAATAGATGGCGAAGGAATCAACATGAAGGAAGAATAAGCAGAGGAAATGCGCCCAAGTGATAACACTTCATGGAAGTTATTTCTGTTAGAGTTGTTACCAACAAGCCCCCTCGTTCTAGCAGTCTATTAGATCTACCTATACAAATGTTAGATTAGGAGATTTTTGTGGAGAATCCCAAGCTAGAGAGGCCAACATGCATCCGAAGTTGTGGTCTATTGTTTTTGTTATAAATACCTTAGAAAAATGTTTTGTCAGGTTCAAATGGTTGAGCAGAGCTCCCTATGATGTAAAATTTTGATTTAACAGAGATCTGTATGATTTTATGTATTGGACCTAAGAAATTTTGGTTAATGGAAGTCAACCTCTTATTATCACCTTGTTTCTTTCTACTCTGAAAGATCATTATCGGAGGATCCTTGTAACACACCCACGGTGGGGACTCAAATTTTCGCTCTTCTTAGGAGAATCAATACCCTCATTTGGGGTATCTATTCCATTTTTCTCTTCCAGAGATTTCCAGCCACAATCTCCATGCTCTGAAACGAGCTCAGAGCTGGAAGATATCCTCTCCCAAGTTCTTCGGGTTCTTCATCCCCCTACAATTACATATGATTGCGGGCTATGACTAGACGCCAAGACAACAGGTGCCAAGACGACCACCACGTGAATCCTCCGGAGTGGCAAACCTTCGAATTTCACAATCTGATGCCACGTGTGACGACCCTGATTCACTTCGGGACTTCAGCGTTCGGTATTTTCAAACATTCCTACTCCTTTTTCCTCCAAAGTACTTCGTACCCGAAGTTACAGATCGAGCGCCATGCATCCCTCGTGATCGACGATTATGATCTTCTTTGGTGTTCGGGAGTTCTGAGCACTTCAACTCTTTTTCCTCCGAAGTACTCCATACCCAAAGTTCAAGATCAGGTGCCACGCATCCATCTAAATCAACAGCTCAGATCCACTTTGGGACTTCAGCCTTCAGGAGTCCCAGACGCTCACACCACCTTTTCTCTCGGAGTTTTTTCTTCTGAAGTTAAGGAACGTGTGCCACGCGTCCCTCTCATTCGATGGTGGGGATCCACTTCGGGCGTCTCTCTACTCTGTGTTTATTTCTCCCTGCTTCTGAAGTACGTGATCTGCTGACGTGTGTCTTCCGTAAATCGAAGGCTATAAATTACTTCGGCTCTTCAGGCTTTGGGAGTTTCAATATCTCCCCACTCGCTTTCTCCCAGAGTGATTTCACCCAAATTAGATGATATGTCGATGCATTTCTCTCTCAAATCGATGGTCACGATTTACTTCGAGAGTTCTCAACTCACGTGACCCCACTTTCCTTTGACGTGGCCATCTCCCGAAATGGAATATCTGCTGACACATGTCCTCAGCTGACGGACGGCTCAGATGAACTCCAGCTCTCTAGCACATAACTTTAGTTCAAGGGTCCTTTGGATCCCAGTGTGTTCCACTCCAAGAGAGACACCTGGCAACCCCGTCACTTGACACATGGGTCCCCACACACTCTCGACGTAATACCCATATTCCCTCGATCGAACGATCAATAGGGTCCCAAAGGATCCATAGATCCACGGTCCACATTACTTCGCTACTTCATTCTTCGAGAGTTTTGGCATTACTGAGCCTCTATTCTTCCGACGTGGTCAATGCTAAACTAACTACCTCATAGATCTGATGGTCGGGATGACTCCCGGGCATCCTTAGATCTAAGCCCCAGATCAACTTCGGGACTTTGGGGATTTTACCTCCCTTACGACGAACTCACTCAATTTTTCGAACTCGCGAAGTCCGAAGGACTCAAGGGGTTAACTCTCGTGCTATTTCCTGTATCCAACGATCACAACAGACCTTGGATCTTCGCGAATAGATCTTGTTCGTTTGTCTTCCAAACAAAGGAACCTTCCCTTTCAATACTTCAATCTTGTTATTCTTCCTGAGCTTTGTTAGCTGTGAAAGGCTTAAGATATTTGCGCTCTTTCTCTTGAACTTAACACTTAGAAGAATTCTCCTGATCATCCCTTGCACTCATTCATCAAATCTAGAACTTAAGAGGTTCTCGACCTCTGCCTGCCTCGCAGAGAGCCTATGCATATGTACACTACCTCTCCTGAGCTTAACATACTCCTTCCTCCAAAGGACTTGGAATGACTGGGAGTGTCAACATGCATACGTGAAAATATGCTCAAGGTCGACGAACTCATAGTTCATTTGTTTTAACTTGAGCCACCACAGGGCTTAAGCATTTACATGTACAAGCTAGATAATTCCCTACTTTCTTAAATACACAATCAGATAGAATTAAAGGGACATAGTATAACCATTAAGCAAACATGCACATCCTTGAAACATTCATAGGATATCCAACTTTGATTTTTAGTTACAATTCAATTACACAGGATATGAGAATACTTATCTATTACAGGTTGCAACCAACTAACTGACTGTGGGTGTGTGCCTTTCCACCCAACCATAGGCTTAGAGGCATTCATCCTTAGCACTCTGGCCACCCCCGTGGCAAGCCATGATATCACTAGGGAACTATGCCATCTCTCAGAGACCTTCTCTCTATCACAGTATCCCTACGAGAATTATTAGATGCTTCCTCAACATCAAGCTCACGTTCGGGTCCTTCAGGTCATGTTCTTTGCACTTCTTTTTGGTTCACGTATCTCCTTTCGAGTTTGTGCTCTTGTCTGGTGTCTATTCTCTTACTGTCCCTCTTCCTTACCATCCTTGTGTATGTATCTTACCTTCCTTCTTTAGGAAGGTTTCCAACCTATCATGTTTCTTCCATTTAGAAGGAAGCTCGGGTCTACAGGTCTCAGTGGTACTTCGAACTGACATCCCATGTTTCCATTCATTTGGGTGGTTTATTATTCAACCACCATTCCTTTCCTTCATTAATTGATTCTTTCCTCTAGAGATATCATGGCTCGTACTTCAAGGATTCACTCCCCAACAGTCAGTTATGGGAAATTTAACAATAACACATTTACATCATCCACATGCCTTAGCATGGTAATCCTATTTTATGATTAATTACGAGATGGGGGAAATAGGGGTGTTACAATCCACATCGTCCTCGGTGTTCTTTCTAAATAACACCTATTATGAATTCCTCGTCTAGTTGCTTCATAAATCTTGATCCTCCTTCATGGTTAGTTCCTTTTCAAACTCTTGGCCTTCGTCACCTGTCTTCAATAAATTATTGGACAACAAGAAAATTAATCACAACTTGTTGTGAAAACATCTTACCGTTGTTCAAAATTCAAGAGGAAAACTTCATAATCTAGCACAATATTTATCTGTGCAGTTTGTGGGTTTGCATCCACATGGTTGTCTTGCTATCCAGGCTCATTGTTTTTCCCAGACATACCCATTGTGTGCATGATCCCAATAGTTTATAAGAACTATCAAGTCTCCTCTTCCTTGTGGTCACTCACCCTCCAGGCCCAGACTAGGCATCCCCTTCTTTGCTATACAGTTCCTCAGGTGATCCATCTTGCCTTGCCAAGGTTTTCTCGCACAAGAAGAACTATCCATCATGTGCATGATTCCAATCAATAGTTTACAAGAAATATCAATGTATCATCTTCCTTGTGGTCACTCACCCTCCAGGCCTAGGCTCAAGCTCAGGCATCCCCTTCTCTGCTATACAGTTCCTCGGGTGATCCATCTTGCCTTGCCAATGTTTTCTCACACAATAAGAACTATCCATCATGTACATGATCCCAATCAATAGTTTACAAGAACTATCAAGGTCTCCTTTCCTTGTGGTCACTAACCCACCAGGCCCAAGCTCAGGCATCCCCTTCTCTGCTATACAGTTCCTCGAGTGTCCATCTTTCCTTGCCAAGGTTTTCTCGCACAGGAAGAATTCTAGAGACTTTATCGAGCCTTATAGTCGAGGCGTTCCTCAGACTTGCTTTGTCGAGGTGTCCCTCCAGCTTGTGTTACCTCAACACAACATATTCTATGCTATCATGGCTCGACAATAGCCATTTTTCATGATTTTACGGCTTGACAACCTTCATCTGTCCTTTCTGGACAGATCTTTTCTTCTCTCCCATATCATAGGCATACAAAAATTCATGAGACATCATCATAAATTTTAAATTCAAAATTTTCTTGTAAATATGTCACCCACAGATTTCCAAATTCCACATTTTGTTTTCATATTTGTTCCGCATAGGAACCAGATTCATAATTATGGGACTTTCCTTCCCATAGTGGTTTGGCTCAGTAGGAAATTGGTCTTCCTTATGGGCTCACAACGTCGCCATATCCAAGACCCTTTTCTCCCTGCAATTCATTCTTTACACAACCAAACAAACTGTTAGTCTCTCATGCATCCATGTATATATATATATATTCAAAACCATGCATACTAACAGTTCATCACATCTATATAAACATGAAAAGGGGATATCATTCCTTGCCTATGCCTCATTTCAACATACCAAACCTTTCAAAACATAATTCAACATTTCAAAGGATTTTAACAAATGTGCCAATATTCATGGCCACATTCATACCCAATGCACTCTTGCATTGATTTCAAGTTTGTCACACTTTATGACAGGTTCTTGGCCATGGTGTATTGGAATTTAACCAACCTCTTCATCATATGGATTTTTCATTTTCATTCACTCTTATAGCAGGACCATACTTCCTGCTATAGGATGATCACGATCCCAAATCAGTACACATGAAACTCGAAAGTTTCACATGAATTCCTTTAAGAATTCTTCCTTCATTAATAACCAGGGTGCCAACACTCATGTCCACCCAAATTTCTTTTCCTTCAGTGCTTACATAATGTAAGTAAAACATTGGAAGGTCCTCCTTCCTTACTGAAAAATCCATTGTCTGCCATCTTATGCAACACATTCCCTCAATGCAATGTGTTAACTATGAGCACCTTTATTCCCATAGAACCAGTCCTTGCGACCACATTCTAACGTAGAGTTCCAAACTCTACCTTCCTTGACTGGCCCGGATGGACTTTGTTTTCTCTCCACGCAATCGAGAGTTGTGACCTTAACTCTTATTCCTTCTAGGCGCTACCCTTTCAACTCCTGTGTCTGGGTGCTATGATCCTAGCTAAACCCCTTGTTTGTAATTCAATGGTGAAGATCTATCTTCCGCCAGATCCAATGGCAGTAAGGGATTGAGAAACCTCAACTAGCTCGTGGTTTAATTCTCCTTCCGATCTCTGCAATGGATATGGGTCGTCTGATCTACGATCGGACCCCAAACTCAAAACAAAACTATATTAAGTTTAATTTACAAGTATAGGTCCTGACATTAACCCGCGTGCATATACCTTCCCCGCAATGAATATGGGTCGTCGATCTTATCCCTAGATCGATTTTAAACCACATGATTCCAAATACAACAATCTCGGCATAAAAGTATTTGACCGAGAATTTAGACTAAGAGAAGAGCCTCGATTTTCCAAATTCAACCACAAAACCCAATCACGGTACCAATTTACGTGGCATTAAAGCGTGGGTTCCTTACAAGTCCACCCACCAATCGTTCACTGATCAATGGTTCGTAGTGATTGCAAAATCCCCAATGTGCTCGCTCTTTATCGAAGAGTTCAATCTACGTAATATGAAAGGTGCTCGCCCAAATATTTTAATCTTGGCCATTGATCATCCACCTCGACGAGATCAATGGTGTTGGTTGATTGTGGGCTGTGAACTAGCATGCCCATTAATTCCACCTTCGTGCTCCGCAATCAATATGAGTCGTCCGATCTATGATCAGACCCCAAACTCAAAACAAAGCTACATTGAATTTAAATTACGGGCACAGGCTCCGTCGTTAACCCGTGTGCCCATTCGATCTCCGCAATGAATATGGGTCGTCAATCTTATTGAATGACTGGCATTTGATCTATTAACTCCAGTGGATCTTGAAATCAATCTGACGATTGAGATCAGTTTCCTCCCGATGAATGGCTCGTGTTCACTTCCTCTGTCATGTTTTTAATTAACCTGATTTGATCAGGGTTTTATTCCTGAATTATACTCTACTTATCTACTTAAGTATCTATGGCATACAACTGCCTCTCCTTAACATGGTTTTAACCAAGACTATTCAATCGAATGTACTCATTTATTCATTCATTAGTCTTCTATTCATTACATGATGCTTTCAAAATGTAATCTAGGATTCTTATATATATATATATATA
>JZKD02S0181598.1:219264-249534 GCA_000966675.3 Picea glauca | reverse complement strand
AAGGTTGTGACTTTGACCTCCTGACAAAGTTTTCACATAGTTCTTCCACAGGGAACTCCCTCAGCATCCAACTTCCTTATTGCATGTCCATCACTATCTGTGATGGCCTCAACCTTGAGTTAGCGTTAGTTGTTTACCAAATATTTCCTAAGGAATATAAACATGCATCTTTGTCATGCACCCAAATTATGTATCCATACATATTTTGGTTTTGTTAACTTACATCCATGATGTACTTAACCATATGCATAATCAAAAGTCTCTGTGTATCTTCCATGGGTATATTTCACATCCTACATACATCTCTATTCTAAAATCAATCAACTCATGATTGTTCACAATCATTCTCATGTGACCCTCAAAGGCAGGATCATTTGCCTCTTATCATGACAACAGAGCATTCTTGCTCATTTACTCTTTCATTTATTTATACTAGTCTTTCCTGAGGGAATCAAGTGCATTCCCCTTAAGCTATCATTCAAAATAGAACTTTCATGACTCTTCAAAAGGAGTTAACCATGCATCCATGGTATTCACTTAATCTTGGCAAGTGCAATTCTTTCCTTACATATCACTCATGAAGGCATCCATACTGTGCCTTTAGTATACATATATCCTTACATCATGCATGTGCATCATTTACACATGGACCTATCAGACTTCCAGATCCTCCTCCAAGGATATTGTTGTCATTCGTATGACAAGCTTCATAGGGACACACAACACTAAGCTTCCCTCTAAGTTGTGATCTTGCAGTCATTCACATGACATCCACATGGAAGTTGAATCAGACATAGTCATAACTATGTTCCCTTTCTATACGATAACAACTAGCAAGAAAACACCCTTGCATCAACCTCCATGGAACATTACCCAACTTATAAATACAATTTGGGCAATTTTAACCATGCCCAAGGTAACATAATCAACCAATTTAGCTTCCAACTATATCTATATGGCTACCATCCACCACTGGATGTCAATCTGACCTATTGGGCTTCTATAAGTGCCCCAACACTTCCTTTACCACATTCAGGATCAACATTTAGTCAACCATTCTATCTTAATTTTTACAATAATGTCTAATACCATTTGGAATACTTACTAAGTATCCTAGTTCAGAAATACAGAGTATCTTTAGGTCAAGATCGATCTCGACCATTACATCTAGAATTCTTCCTTTTGTTCAGCAGAGTCAGGGATGGAGGCATTCTCCTCCTCCCACAAGAATTCTAAAAAATTAGGTCCTATCCACCAAGAAAGGGAGGCTATTGTGATTTCTCACTCAATCACTCTATATTTCTCCAACTTCGTTTATCAACTTGATTAGAAAAACCCTGTCCAACAATTCCTATATCTAGAAACAAAATTCGTTTCTCAATCCACTTTGAAACCCGTGAGATACGCATGCTCTCCCTTTTCAGGGAATGGTCACCAGACTCATTCCTCTGACTGTAAGGAGTTATACACCTATACTAGGTTTAATCCTTTATTAAAGGAGTAATCATTACTACTACATATCCTCTCCATCCGTTCACATTGCTATTTAGTTTAAATATGAGTGTTCTTCTGCATAATCCCATTCCTGTAGGATAGACTATCATTTCCCAAGAAATGCTAGGCTTCCTTTGTCACATACTAGCATGCTTCAATATCGTTGGGTAAAATCCCAACTGTATTTTAAATCTGCATCCTTCTACTCGAGTAACTTATGCAAATGATTTATGTTTGGCAATAACATTCTCCACAGGACAATCTTTAGCATTGGTAACTAAATCTTATGACTGTACAACAACACATAGAATTGCATAGTGAAGTCAAATTCTTTATTTGGGGGCATTAGCAACATAAAGTGCAAATTTCCAAAACATATATCAACAATAAAGAATCTCATTCCTCTCTTTAGTAGAGGTTTTCTATGCCTCTTAGGAATGTGGTACGATAGGGTGTTACCCCTTAAATTTCCTCCAGAAATGTTTTCATACGACTCATGCATGAGCCCAAGTAGGCCAAGTGTTGTAACCATGCTTTGATACCAATTTGTAACACACCCACGGTGGGGACTCGAATTTTTTCTCTTCTTAGGAGAATCAATACCCTCATTCGGGGCCTCTATTCCATTATGCTCTTCTAAAGCTTTCCAGCCACGATATCCATGCTCTGAAACGAGCTCAGAGCTAGCAGATATCCTCTCCCAAGTTCTTTGGATTCTTTCATTCCCCTACACTTGCATATGACCGCGGGCTATGACCAGACACCAAGACAACAGGCGCCAAGACGACCACCACGTGAATCCTCCAGAGTGGAAAACCTTTAAAGTTCACGATCTGACGTCGCATGTCCTCAGGGATTTCGACGGCTCTGATTCACTTCGGGACTTCGACATTCGGTATTTTCAAACATTCATACACCTTTTTCCTCTGAAGTACTTCATACCCAGAGTTATAGATCGAGTGCCACGCGTCCCTCGTGATTGACGGTTATGATCTTCTTTGGGATTTCGGCGTTTGGGAGTTCCGATCACTTTAACTCTTTTTCCTATGAAGTAATCCATACCCGAAGTTCTAGATCAGGCGCCACACGTCCATCTAAATAAACGGCTCAGATCCACTTCGGGACTTCGAAGTTCGAGAGTTGTTGGAGGTAGGCCAAAGGCCAAAGCGAAAAAACAACGTGTTTTTGGGAAAGAAAGCATGCAAGGGCAAAGCGACAACTGGAAGGAAACACAACACGTGTGCATGCAAGGAAAGCAACAACTGGAAGGAAGAACAACATGCACGCTTGGGAGGAAGACCTAACGACAATAGGGTTAGGGTTTTGGTACGGTATTGTAAATGGATGAAGATCCCGAAATGTATACATATAGATACATAGGTATCATAGGGGGTTCGACATATAATCAGTTTGGTTCACTCCAGATTATTATTATGCTATTGTAGTTACACATGACTTGATGCGGTATGTAATGTTTTGCTGTAAGACCTATTTTGTATAAGATTTTGAGCTAGAGAGACGAATAAGGGTAGATCTTGAGGGTTAGATCACAGGCTATGGAGCCTAGTGTGATCTAGTCCACCTCACACAAATCTTACCCGACTGGGAAGAGTTGTAAGCGCGCGACACTGTAGATGCGAAAATACTATAATAAAAGAGATGAGAGCCAAATCTTTGTGGACGTAACCCAGGGGGGGTGAACCATAGTACATTTGTGTTATGTGATGAATGCTTGCATATCTTTATCATCTTCAATAGTTATTATTATGTTGAATGAATGAGTTATTATATTGTTGTTTAGATACTGTTACGATATTGAGGGAATGAGCTATTGGATTTACTGCATAGTCGTGAATAACAATAGGTTGCATTTACAAGTTATAATAATGGTTCAATGCATTTCTCTCTTATTTCACACTCAATCCGAGGCTGTAAACACCTGAGTCTTACAACCACCCATTAAAGCTATCTAAGGTGAGATTTCATAGCGCATTTTGTGTGTTGCGTTGCCTTCTAGTTTACCAGGAAGGCCGATAGTTTTAGAGGCTTTGTTAGAAACCTAAAAGACATGAACCCTAGGTCCATACAAACTCAGACATTATAGAAGAGAAGGAGAACCAACAAATGGTTTTGTTGTCGTTGGTAGGAACAAGAGAGGATTGAGTAGAGGAGACAAGTCGAAAATCTGTCGGAGGCAGATCGAGAAGATATTAGGGCAGAGACCAATGAGCCATTAGAAGGGAATGTTGAGACCGTGTAATCCCACAAAAGAAGAGATCGAAACTTGGCTAATAACTAAGGAGCTAGAGTTTGCACAAAAAGACAATAAAAACCCTAGACTAACACCTCTCAAATATCTTGAGAAATATGTGTTTACTGATTTGCACGAAGTCTTTTTCTGCAATTTTCCACATCTATTGCAGGAGTGGATACTAAGGTTGAAGTATAAACATGCAACGAACCATTTTCGACAGCTAGATTAGATCCCAATACAGACTGAGAAGTTACAGCAGGTGAACAACAAATTCACTTGCGTAGTAGATTTTTGGCTAGACAACATTGTGGCAAGGTTTATAATAGAGTTTGCAGTCGACACATTGAAGTCGTACATCGCAGTGGAGAAAGAATTTCTATGAGGACCCCGAGGAAGGTACATTCGATCGTTGTATACTTCTATTAAGATACTACTATAAAACAAAGGTGTAATGACAATGGAATCAGACAACTAAAATTTCTTGCGTACATGGGGGAAGGGGGGAAGAACTGATAGAAAGAGGAGAAATGGAAGGAGGAAAGGATAAGGGAAAGAAGGAGGAACCCTTGGACCCAATCATGATGGACGACGACCAGATCAAGTATATCATGGTGACAACTGGAAAGATGCGTAGCGAAGTACCCTACCGATACAAGGTGAATACCAAGAAGAGAGTCGTAGCCATGAGGGAAGGCTTGGCAAGTGATGAGGAAGAGGTAGAGGATCTCCGGGTTGTGGAGAAGATTGAGGAAATCCTGCGCACAACATATGAGAGGAAGACGAGAGGTCCAAGAGTGGGAGGATAAGGCAACCATCCTATCCATATTAATTTCAGTGTGGAACCCATAAACCTATGTGCGACTAATACACCAAAGAGAACACCACCGTTTAGACAACCGAAGTTCAGGAGCAGTCATATAGCAGGAAGTACATCTACATAAGGAACAACAACTGGAGGAGGTAGTTCAGGCAACACTAGTTAGGTATATACACCGTGCAGAGGTAATAGTTCAGCATTCAGAATGGCAGGACACGATCCCACCATCAGGTTACCAAAATTTCAAGGAGAAGCAGCAGAAGACCCTGAGAAGCATTATTCATTTGTGCAAAGATATGGGAAGCAAAATAGATCATTGATGAAGATACCAAACTTGTGTAGTTAAAGATTACGCTAAGAGATTGTGCACTAGACTGGTACATGAGTCTAGACACAAACAGTGCCCCTGGGATGACATAGACGCTGGAAAACATTAAGAAGTTACTGATAAACGAGTTCCAGAAGCCGAGCTCGGAATATCAGTGCATGAATGAGATGATCAAAATAGGATAGAAACCAGGAGAATCTATATGGGAGATTGATCAAAGATTCAAGCGACTGAAGGGAAAGTTAAAATATCTCATGACTGATATGCAACATCATCACCTGTTTGTCAACTCACTACTCCCACACTTAAAATACCCTTTACGACAACAAAAATTTCATACGCAGGCAGAGGATCTGCAGGCAGCCCTGCAACTAGAAGAAAATCAGTACCAGCAGACAGATCCAACTATCGAAGAATTGAAGGAGGATTTGAAGAATCTAACGTTTGAGCTGAACTAGAATAAGAATAAGGAAAAATGAGAAGTTGTTTGGTGTACCACATGTAGGACATAAGGCCACCACAAGAACGAATGTCCTAAATTCGTGCAGTACATGGTAGTAGGAATGCCAAACCCGTTACCAACAGGAGGACTATGGTGAAAAATCTGCAAGAAACTAGGTCACGACCCTTATCACTGCACGATGATGCAAAAATACCAGATAGTCCTAAAGAGCTCATATTGCACCTTTTTCAAGTCAGTGGGCCACGATGATAAATATTCTAGAACTATGGAGTTGATGAAAGAAAGGACATCAGATGCATATAGGGTGCAGGATGAAATGATGACTGGGCAAGCTGTGCCACAGTGCAATCAAGTTCCAACCCCATACAACATTGCGCAACAACAGTATAATACTGTGCAACAACCATATAATAACGCACAACCACAGTACAATACGACACAACCTCATTACAATACCACACAGTACAATCAGGCACCTCAGTATAACGCATCGAGAGGAGATCGAGTAGGCTACAAAGGTATAGGATGATCCAGATGAGGTTTCAGATGAGGTCGAAGACAAGTAGTATGTCACAATTGTCAGCAACTGGGACATTATGCAAGGGCATGTCCACTTCCACCAACAACTTGTATGTATTTTCGTGCATCAGACCACGATACATAAGAATGTTTGACACTACTAGTAAAGATCCAGGAAAAGCAGAACCAGAATAACTAGAATGTTCAATTGATTTCAGCTAAAGCAAGGGATGAAGGACGAAATATCTACATAGTTACCTATGGAGGAGACAAAATAGGTACTAACGCAGTTCGACAAGAACCAACACAGAATCAATGGGTGAAGAAGAACACTGAACCAAGGAAACAGTTCAACCCGCAGAACGAGAAGGCAATATTTAAGGAAGCCATACAAGAATTTTAGAAGGAGGACATAGTGTCGAATTCAACTGTACAACAAAACAAGGAAGCACCAAAGTATGATATGCCTCCATCATTGGATCATACCAATGAAACACAACCCATGGGACAAGTAAGTACAATCAAAAGATTTTTGCAATCATGTGTAAAGGTATTAAGTGATCCATCATCTGTGAAAATATTGCAAAACATACTAGAAAAATGTAGCATTGAGATGGAAGGGAAGCTAGAACCAAAAATAATTAATCACCTCTACAAAAGAAGAAGAACAAGTAGGGAGTTTAGACTAAATGCGAACATTGGGGATTTCAACATGGGAGACATTATACTAGATCTAGGATCTGAAGTTAATGTATTACCAAAAAATACATGCCAATGCATGGGAGAGCCCACATTAGAATATTCACATGTTCAATTGAAACTGGAAAAACAACATAGAGTCCTACCAATAGGTAGACTGAAAGGAGTGTCAGACGACCTAGATGGAGTGCGCACTAAAGCCGATTTTGAAGTCATTGAAATAGTGGATGGCACAAAACCTTACCCGACATTGCTTGGTCTGGATTGGGCGTTTGAGAACCAGGCCATAATCAACCTGAAAACCAGGAAAGTGACATTTGAGTCAGGAGAATACAGGGTCATCGCGCCATTAGACCCATCAGAAGGAGAGAGGTTTGTAGAACCTACTTGTCTAGACTTGGAGGAAATCGACCAGTTGTACAGAACAACTGCATGCAATGAGAATTACGTAAACCCAACTGCAGACGGGATACTCAGTTGGCGGAGCATTACTTCATGCACAACATATTTAGATATCGGTTTAGAAAATTGGCAACAAAGGCTACATGAAGTATCCACGAGAAGATGTGCAAGAATAGACTGTGTAATAAGATGGGTAGACACAGAAATCGGAGAACCACCCAGTTTTCATGTAGTAAACGATTTGGAAACATTCTTAGCACAGTATGAAGACGAAGTCTTAGAGAACCAAATACTTTTAGCACTTGATCTAGCACTCAAGGCCACACCCGCAAGATGGTGGGGCGCACACAAAGAGACAATTACAGATTGGTACCAATGTAAGCAATTACTGTGCATAAGGTTCGACGTAGAATAGAAAAACAACAAACAAAAAAAGTATGATGGACAAAGGGCACCATTGAAACACTTGGAGGAGTGTAAAACAATGTGGAAATTGACACCCCCAGAGGAATGGCCTCATCATTTCATACACACCCTAGAGGGCATACCAGTGAACTGGTATACTGACCAGGAATTGCTCAAAGGAACTACGACATGGACAACATTGCAACATAATTTCATAGTCATCTTCTCATTCGAGCACAAGAACCCCAACATAAATGAAACTCTCAAACATATAAGAGGAGTGATATTCATCAAAGAACCAGAATTAGAACTTATCACAGAAAAGAAACAACAGAACAAACAAACAGTCAAGGAACTGTTATCGTGTTACCATGTGCAAGAGGAAGCACCAGATGGAGACAATCTATGTGATATTTAGATTGAAGAAGCAGAAGGTGAAAGAGATGTGGAAGGACCACCGATATAATCAGAAGTCATTTCCACGTTGATCAGAGTAAAGAAAGTCAACATTGGGACAATGGAGCATCCCAAAATGGCCAGCATTGGAGATTACTGGGATGAGCAAACAGTGGAAAGCATCATAGAGTTGTTGCGTGAATACAACGACTTGTTTCCCACAACATTTACAGAGATGAAGGGTATAGTAGGAGAACTAGGAGAGATGAAGATACCACTCAGACCTGAAGCAAGATCGATCAACCAATGACCATATAGACTGAACCCAATATACAAGCAAAAATTCAAAGTTGAGATCGACAAGATGCTCGAAGATGACATCATAGAACCGGTCGAAGATTTAGAATGGATAAGCCCGATGGTAGCACAGGACAAGAAAAAAAGAGGGATAAGGATATGTGTCGACTTGAGGAAGTTGAACAATGCATGCCTACATGACCTGTTCCCTACACCTTTCACGGATGAAGTATTAGAGAATGTGGGAGGACATGGAGCTTACTCATTCACTGATGGATTTTCAGGCTACCATCAGATCAAGATAACACAAGAAGACAGATATAAGACCATGTTTGCAACAAAATGGGGATCATATCAGTACACAGTCATGCCGTTTGGACTGAAGAATGCACCAACAATCTTTTCCAGAGTAGTCACTGCTGCATTTAAGGAATTCATCCACCAGTTTCTCGAAGTATACCTGGATGATTGGATAGTCTACAGTTTGTTGAAAAAAAATGTATAAGTCTTATGCCTGATGTTAGAAAGATGTAGACAGTGTCATATATCACCGAATATAAAGAAATGCATATTCAGAACACCATTCGGGATACTATTGGGCCATATAGTATGAAAACAAGGTTTACTCGTAGATCCTACAAAAATTGCATTCATCATTAACTTACCACCACCAAAAATAGTCTGTCAGCTAAGAGCGACATTGGGACACACATGTTACTACAGGAAATATATCAAAGGATATGCATAGATCACTGCACCCATGGAAAAGTTGCTAAGAAAGGATACAAAGTTTCAGTGGAATGACGATTGTCAACACGGTCTGTATATCCTGAAGGAAAATATGGTCACCGCACTGATATTAGTATTTCTAGACTGGGAGAAGACATTCCACGTCCATTTAGACACATCAACGATAGCACTTGGAGCTATCTTGGCACAGCCAGGAGTGGGAGACTTGGATCACCCTATAGCATTTGCGAGTAGAAAGTTATCAGACTAAAAAAAAAACTATAACACGATAGAAAGAGATAGCTATGGTCTATGCACTGCAAAAATTCAGACACTACTTATTGGGAAAACACTTTAAGATGTTCATAGATCACTCAGCCCTGAAATACCTATTCAACAAGCCAGTGTTTGGGGGGGGGGGGGAGAATTTGTCGATGGTTACTACTATTTCAAGAATTTGACTTTGAAGTAATATTCAAACCAGGAAAACTAAATGTAAGACTTGACCACCTATCAAGGGTCACAAATGGAGAAGAACCTATGAATTTAGAAGACAACTTTCCGAATGCATAGTTATTTTTAGTCCAGATCACTGAATAGTACTTCACAGAGATCATTCAGTACTTGAGCACAGATACTGCGCCGCAAGAATATAACACCGTGTAGAAGAAAAACCTGGTAGTTTGCACTGCCGACTATCAACTAATTGAAGGACACTTATATAAAATGGGTGTAGATAGCATCTTGCGAAGATACATGTTAGAGCATGAAAGACCAAGGGTGTTAGCAGAATCCCATGAGGGAATAACAAGAGGGCATTATGCAGGAAAATCTACTGCGCAGAAGGTATTGCGCGCAAGACTATGGTGGCCAACAATTCACAGAGACTTGAAGGAGTGTTGTCAAAGATGTGACGTCTGTCAAAGGGTAGGAAAACCCAAAAAAAGGGATGAGATTCCATTACGACCACAAGTAACATTATAGGCATTCGACAAGTGGGAAATAGACTTTGTGGGACCAATCGACCCACCAGCAAAAAGAACAGGAGCAAGGTACATTATCATCATGACATAATATTTAAAAAGATGGGTGGAAGATGCACCAATGAAGGATTGCAATGCATAAAAACCAACACATTTTCTATTTGAAGTAATCACTAGATTTTGGTGCCCAAGAGTTTTGATAAGCGACCAAGGCACACACTTCATAAACAACATCATCAACTCTATGACTGAAGAGTTCAAAGCCCATCACCAGAAGAGCACACCATATCACCCACAGAAAAATGGCATAGTGGAAGCATTCAAAAAAATTCTGGAGAACGCACTGACAAATATATGTAACGTCAACAAGGATGACTGGGACCTCAAAGTACCAATAGTGTTATGGGCATACAATACTACATGCAAAAATTTGACGGGGAACACACCATTTAAACTAGTTTATAGCCAAGAAGCAGTGGTGCCATTAGAATTTTTAGTACCAAGCTTGCACGTAGCAACAATCACACAAATGATAGAACAAGGCGTAGTACATGAAATACTGAATAAACTATTGACCATGGAGTAAGATTGGATCCTAGCAGGATTCCACCAACAAGTTCAGAAAGCAAGAGATAAATCTTGGCACGATAGAGACATCAAGAAGAAAATGTTCAAGGAAGGAGATCTAGTACTAATGTATGACAACAAATCGTTTCATTTCAGCAACCAGGAAAGCTCATAATGCATTGGTTAGGACCATACAAAGTACAATTTGTCACAGATGGAGGAGATGTACAATTGAAGGATTTATCAGGTGCAGAACTCATAGGGATGATCAATGGGAGCCAAATGAAGCTGTACAAGGATAGTTGACCATCCACCGCGCAGTAAAATAAAATAAAATAAAAACCAGTATATCGAAAAAGAACCAAAGAGGGCATAGTACGCCAGAGGTAGAAAGGCCACGTGAATTTAGAAACACAACCTCGACAAGGAGAAGGAAAACGGTCACATATAAATGGAAACGAGCGGGAAAAGAAAAGTCGGCAAAAGCATGACGACATGACAACACTAGGCAGAATTAAAGGATGGAAAGGACTGATGGGATGCCACATTAATTGCGCCAACAGAAGACGACAAGGCATATTAATGGCAAGTACGAAACCATTGGATATGCATTGAACCTGTAATTAAGGTGCATTAAACCCATAATCAAGGAAGCGTCCTCGACAAGCTTCATGGGAAATCCATACAACACACGGACGCGGGAGCCAATAGTCTATTCACGAAAAGAGAACAAATAGAGAACGACATAAGCTAAAGATCATGAAGAGAGTTCACATAGATCATAGAAATTGTTCGAATCTAGTAGACATTTGACAGTCACCGCCATGGCATCGCCCAAGAAAGCAGACACGAGTTAGACCGCTAGGAAAACTAGAGTCCAGATCAAGTCACGAGGAGGGGTGGAAGAAGGTGAACGACAGCTGTCGGAAATCGTCAACATCGACTAAATCCCATCCCTCGAAACAACACTGGTGCACTCGACACCCATAATGGAATAAATACAACATCCGACACCGAAGGGAAAGAATACAGACATATTGACAGAAGTGCAGGAGCCGCAGAACCAGGAAGAAGAAACCCTAAAGGATGTGCAACCAAACAACACGAGACCAGCTCCGACAGTCACTAGAACAACACCTAATCTGAAGACAACATTCGAGCTGGACGAGTCACAAACGACCATATCAGAACACCCAACAGAACGGACGGTCGAAGATGTCTCAGCTTGGCCATAATGGTATACGGAGGAACAACCGGAAGCCACTAGAACTTCAAGCCAGCCACCACCGGCGAAGAAAGACAAGATACAGATACCCAGGTCACCTCGCAAGAAACCTACAACAAAAAATGTTCTACCGTGCATACCAGCCGGGGTACAGGTAGGACCAGAGCTACTGGGTCATACCAGGAAGCTCAAATACTCGGACCACGATGTAGTAGACAAGGACAAGTTTCTGGAACTTGTGAAGAGGGTATTCTTATAGACTATGGTCACAAATCAGGTGGGAGAACCGATCGAGTAGCCACTCCAGTGGGAAAAAGGGCTGTAGAAAATGAGAATTTTAGGTGTGTTGGACTTACTACATTTTGTTAGAGGGAAACACACAACCGCATGTGTCAAACAACTGTTAGTAGTCACGCATTGCGGGGATATCTGGTTAGACAAGTGCAGCTCGTAGACGTAGAGCTGAACACAAGAATAACATGATTTCCATCTCAGGGCATGGATCCCGTGTTGTTTCTAGATGACAAAACGAAGGAGAAAGCACTAGCAGAAGAGATGAAGAATAAGTATGGCACCGACAGGGGGACAAGAGGAATAATCATCAAGAGGATCAATGATGCAGCCAGACAATTGGGCATGGAAATCTTATCCTACAAGCTGCTAAGAAAATGTTGCAGGGAGGAAGTCCCAGCCGAAGTTGTTGCAATTGCAGCTCGGTGAAAAGAAGGCACCTCAGTGAGTTTGGAACCATATCTCTTGAACTTGTTCCTGGATGACTGCAAGGATGCGTAGGATCTAGGCACAAAGTTACACTATTCATGGTTGATCACATTAATAGCCTTCATGGGATGGAAAGAGCCAAGGTATGTAGTTTTTTGTACCAGACCAAAACTGAACCAGGGAGTGAGGTATTTGTTGCTTAGAGCCAGGCCAGATTTGAGGAGAAAAAAGGTGAACGAGGCCATCTTTGAGGGATACCTACGCTACCTACAAGAATCCATCTCCAAGCTATGGAGAATCACACTAAAAGTTGTCGCGCGATATGGGGACATCGCCAATTTCCAGGCCACACGACATGCAATGTGGATACAAGCAAGGAAGGATACGGATAAACAATGGCTACAAATGCACTACTGCATCATAGATAGTGACATTGACATGGTCATCAACGAATGGGACGATGAATGGAGGATTCCAGCCATCACCCAAGAAGTGCCGGAAAGAACAACACGAGAAGAGGCATTGCAAGGAGAAACACAGCCTTCAAAAATACAAGTTCCCAAGAAATGAAGAACGGGCTAGGGAAAATCAACATAGATAGAATAAGGGCCAATGAAGATAGGGACCCAGAATGAAAAGAATGATAAGATGTAGCCGTCCAAAGAGCAGTAGCAACACGCCAAGCCCGCGCAAGAGACTGCAACAAATACCAACCCGCAAGCAGCAGGGGCAAGCAAGAGGCCAACCACGCAGATAGGAGGCACACACAAAAAATCAAAGTCACAAAGAACACCGCCAGAGTATACAATCACAGAGGACTATGGGGAAATGATAGCCTGAATGGTCCAGGATTTTCTATCTGAGGACTTCAACCATGCTACACACCACATATATAGGATTGAAGAGAAATTGGTAGATATGCGACAACTCCTCAAGCAAATTGGGAAAGGGAAGACAACAAGCAGTAGGGGAACAGAGCCATCAACACCACAGATGGAGGGAAGAGTGGAAGAATAAGAATGATATCCAATCCACTCATTACCACACCTGAACACAACATTCCATATCCCACCCAGTATGTTGTGAATGGATGAGATTGTGGGGTAGACAACCTTGAAGGACTTAAGCCAAATCCAATTGGTGTTGACGAGGATGCCCACCAGAGCTCTACACAAGTTGTAGGTTAGCTTAAACCACGAGGTATAGTCTCGCGCAAACAAAGACTTAGTTGAATTGCAACAAGAAACAAAGAAATGAGACAAGATAGAAATAGTCTACGAGCGGGCTAAATATGAGACCCAGGAGAAAAGGGAGCGCATACGAGGATTGGAGCAGAAAGTGGTAGGAATTTATGAGAAGATTCCATAGGCCACGTAGAGTGATGAAATCACAACAACAAAAAATATTGATCAGATTGCGCAGGAAATCGATCAATATCAGAAGGAGATCGATAATCTCCTAGAGCATCTCATACCAACCACTCCACCAGCAGTCAAGGAAGCAGGAAGCAAAAACACAGCTGCAGGGGATAGAGCAACAGGTCAGCACAACAACAAACTTGTTCAATAAAGAAACATAGCTATGGAATAAGTTAGAGGAGGATAAACAGATCCAAAAGTGGGATAAGGAATAAGAAAGGATCAACACAACGATCCAAGAACTCAAACAGATGCATAAGACAATGCCAGTTACAGAACGCGTCAAGGGAACGCAGGAAAGGAAGAAATTACAGGCAGAGCTGACTACCACGCAAACACAGAAACAAGATAGGCAGGCTCAAATGGAACCGTTGCAAGAGCGGGTAGCGGAAGTCTTGGCACAAGCAGAGGAAGCCAAGACACAGATAGCAAAAACCCAAGCAGAGTGAGTGGAATTGGTTATGGATGAAGTCACAGTCCAAGTAGTGGATACACTCAAGGAGAAGACCGTGTAGGCGCAGACACAGGTAGTAGATCTCAGGGAAAATTTCCAGGGATCACCAAGGATTTCGAAGAAACACATAAAGCTTAGGTGGATCGTGATGAGCCACATGTCAGTGTTGGGGGCCTGTTGGAGGCAGGCCAAAGGCCAAAGAGGAAAAATAAGGCATTTTTGGGAAGGAAATCATGCAAGGGAAAAGCGACAGCTGGAAGGAAACACAACATGCACACATGCAAGGAAAGCAATAGCTGGAAGGAAGAACAACACGCACGCATCGGAGGAAGACCTAACGATAGGAGGGTTATGGTTTTGGTAAGGTATTGTAAAGGTTTGAAGAGCCTGAAATGTATAAATATAGATACGTAGGTATCATAGGGGGTTCGGCATATAATCAGTTCGGTTCACTCGAAATTATTATTATGCTATTGTAGTTACGCATAAGTTGATGCGGGACGTAATGTTTTGCTGTAAGATCTATTTTGTATAAGCTTTTGGGATAGAGAGACAAAGAAGGGTAGATATTGAGGGTTAGATAGCAGGCTGTGGATCCTAGTGTGATCTAGTCTGCCTCACACAGATCTTACCCAACTGGGAAGAGTTGTAAGCATGTGGCACTGTAGATGCGAAAATACTATAATAAAAGAGTTGAGAGCCAAATCTTTGTGGACGTAGCCCATGGGGGGTGAACCACGGTACATCTGTGTTATGTGATGAATGCTTGCATATCTTTACCATCTTCAATAGTTATTATTATGTTGAATGAATGAGTTATTATATTGTTGTTTATATACTGTTACGATATTGAGGGGATGAGCTATTGGATTTATTGCATAGCCGTGAATAAAAATAGGTTGCATTTACAAGTTATAATAATGGTTCAATGTGTTGCTCTCTTATCTCACACTCAATCCTAGGCTATAAACACCTAAGTCTTACAACCACCCATTAAATCTATCTCGGGTGAGATTGCGCAACACATTTTGTTTGTTGCATTGCCTTCTAGTTTACTAGGAGGGCTGATAGTTTTAGAGGCTTTGTTGGAAACCCGAAAGACATGAACCCTGGGGCCATACAAACTCAAACAATATAGAAGAGAAGGATAACCAATAGGAGTCCCAGACGCTCACACCACCTTTTCTCCCAAAGTGTTTTCTTCCGAAGTTAAGGATCATGCTCCACGCATCCCTCTCATTCAACGGTGGAGATCCCCTTCGGGCGTCTCTCTACTCCATGGTTCTTTCTCCCTGCTTCTGAAGTACTCAATCTGTTGATGCGTGTCTTTCGTAGATCGACGACTATAAATTACTTCGGCTCTTCGGGCTTCGAGAGTTTCAATCTCTCCCCACTCGCTTTCTCCCGGAGTGATTTCACTCAAATTCGATGATCTGTCGACGTGTGTCTCTCTCAAATCGACAGTCATGATTTACTTCGGGAGTTCTCAACTCCCATGACCCCACTTTCCTCTGACGTGGCTATCTCCCAAAATGGAATATCTGCTGACTCCTGTCCTCAACTGACGAATGACTCATATGAACTCCGACTCTCCGGCTCATAACTTCCATTCAAGGGTCCTTTGGATCCCAGTGTGTGCCACTCTGAGAGGGACACCTAACAACCTTGTCACTCGACACATGGGTCCCCACACACTCTCGACTTAATACCCACATTCCCTCGATCGATAGGGTCCCGAAGGATCCATAGATCCACGGTCCACATTACTTCGCTACTTCGTTCTTCGGGATTTTTGGCGTTACTAAGCCTCTATTATCTTGAAGCGGTCAATGCCGGACTGACTACCTCATAGATCTAATGGTCGGGATGGCTCCCAGGCATCCTCAGATCTAAGGCCTAGATTAACTTTGGGGATTTTACCTCCCTTACTACGAACTCGCTCTATTCACTGAACTCGTGAAGTCTGAGGGATTCAAGGGGTTAACTCTCGCGCTCTTTCCCATATCCAACGGTCACAACAAACCTTGGCTCTTCCCGAACATATCGCGTCCGTTTGTCTTCCAAACAAAGGAAATTTCCCTTTCAATACTTCAATCTCGCTATTCTTCCTGAGATTTGTTAGCTGTGAAAGGCTTAAGAGCTTTGCGCTCTTTCTCTTGAACTTAACACTTAGAGTAATTCTTCTGAGCACCCCTTGCGCTCATTCATCAACTCTAGAAATTAAGAGGTTCTCGACCTATGCCCACCTCGTAGAGAGCCTGTGCATACGTGCACTACCTCTCCTAAGCTTAACAGACTCCTTCCTCCAGGAGACTCAGAACGACTGGGAGTGTTGACATGCACATGTGAAACTATGCTCAAGGTCGACGAACTCACAATTCATTTATTTTAACTTGAGCCACCACAGGGCTTAAGCATTTACGTTTACAAGCTAGATAATTCCTTACTTGCTTGAATACACAATCATGCAAAATTAAAGGGATATAGTATAGCCATTAATCAAACATGCACATCCTTGAAACATTCATAGGATATCCAACTTTAATTTATAGTTACAATTCAATTACAAAGGATATGAGAATACTTATCTATTATAGGTTGTAGCCAACTAACTCACTGTGGGTGTATTCCTTTCCACCCAACCATAGGCTCAGAGGCATTCATCCTTAGCACTCTGACCACCCACGTGCCAAGCCATGATATCACTAGGTAAATATGTCGTCTCTTAGAGACCTTCTCTCTATCATAGTATCCCTACGAGGTTTATCATATGCTTTCTCAGCATCAAGCTCACATTCAAGTCCTTCAGGTCAGGTCATGTTCTCTGCACTTCCTTTTGGTTCGTGCATCTCCTTCCGAGCTTGCACCCTCATCTGGTGTTTCTTCTCTTACTATCCCTCTTCCTTACCATCCTTGTGTATGTATATTACATTCCTTATTTAGGAAGGTTTCTGACCTATCCTACTCCTTCTGTCAAAATGAAGCTCGTGTCTGCAGGTCTCTGTGGTACTTTGGGATGAAAGCCCATGTTTCCATTCATGGGGGTGGTTGATTATTCAACCACCAACCATTTCCTTCATTAACTAATTCTTTCCTCTAGAGATATCATGGCTCGTACTTCAAGGCTTCACCCCCAACAGTCAGTTATGGACAATTTAACAATAATACATTTACATCATCCACATGCCTTAGCATGGTGATCCTATTTTATGATTAATTACAAGCTGGGGGAAACATGGGTGTTACAATCCTTATGAGTTGTCATAGCTGTATTTTAATGGATGTTTGATTATTGTACTTCTATAGACGTTTTCATTGTTTTGAGTTTAGTTTCAAGAGGTTCTTGTGACTGAGCTTGTTCTTCACCTAGCTACTAGAAGGTCCGATGCTCATAGCATACTAGTTCATTTTTCTCACCAATTCTTCTATCTATTCATATCTACCCTCAAAATCCTGACTGAAGTTAATTAAAACCTCATCTTCTTATGCATACTAGCCCAGATTTCTATGTTGAAATATCCATATGTGGAGTTTTGTCCATTTGACCCTCTGTCACAAATTTACATTCATAAATCTTTTTGATGGGTACTGGGCTTATCCTCTTGCAATCTGAGGGTAACTCTCAGTGCTAACATTCTTGGTGTCATTTTTAGGGAACGCATTGAAGACATTTCCCTGGGATTGAACGACAAAGAAATATTGATTTTGAAGGTGCATTAGAAATCAGTACATTGAAGATTGCAACTTGCACCTGGCTACTCCATTGTTTCAACTGTGGCTCCTCAAGGCAGACACACGAGGTCCACTCCAGACCTACCTATGGATCTACTTGAAACTGACCCAGAGAAGATAATAAAGAAGGGAAAATCTTCTCAAGAAGTCTTTTCTACTGCTACATCAGGTTCTTCTAGGCATTTGCCTGATTCCATTTTTAAAACCCCAACAACTGTATCCAATTCTCCTTTTCTCCCAACTGTTGAAGTTTCTAGAAATTTTGATTTTGAAACTTTTCCTATTGAATACTCCTCTTTTAGCCCCAAATTGAAAGAATAAGTATGGACTTGGAAATGAGTTAGTCGATCCTAAGAGATGGGGAAGCCATGTATCAAGGGTGCACTCTACACGAACATCGAAAGGGAATCGTGTTAATATTCCCGAACCGAGACATGGCAGTGGACAACGACGACGACAAGAATGTTAGCATTGAGAGTTACCCTTAGATTGCAAGAGGATAAGCCCAGTACCCATCAAAAATATTTATGAATGTAAATTTGTGACAGAGGGTCAAATGGACAAAACTCAGCAGATGGATATTTCAACACGGAAATCTGGGCTAGTATGCATAAACAGATGAGGTTTTAATTAACTTTAGTCAGGGTTTTGAGGGTAAATATGAGCAGATGGAAGAATTGGTGAGAAAAATGAACTAGTAGTCTATGAGCATCAGGCCTTCTAGCAGCTAGGTGAAGAACAAACTCAGTCACAAGAACCTCTTGAAACTAAACTCAAAACACTAAAAATATTTATAGCAATACAATAATCAAACATCCATTAAAATACAACTATGAAAACTCATAAGGATCCTCTAGTAATGATATTTAAGAGTAGAAATAAACAAGGTGATGATAAGATGATGACTTCCATTAACCAAAATTTCTCAGGTCCAATACATAAAAACATGCAGATCCGTGTTAAATCAAAATATTACAGCATAGGGAACTCTGCTCAACCATTCGAACCTGACAAAACATTTTTCTAAGGCATTTATAACAAAAATAGTAGAACACAACTTCGGATGTGAGCTGGCCTCTCTAGCCTAGGATTCTCCACAAAAAGATCCTAATCTAACATCTGTACAGGTGGATCTAACAGACTGCTAGAATGAGGGAGCCTGTTGGTAACAACTCTACCAAAAATAATTGTCATGAAGTGTTGTCGCTTGGGCGCATTTCCTCTGCTTATTCTCCCTTCATGTTGATTCATTTTCCATCTGTTCCTTTGGATAAGTGTGTTGGGAAACATATTGTAGTCGAAAGTGGATGGTGGTACTAGTAATTTGCAAGCCTAACTTAGCGCGACTCTTTTATTGGAACAGGGGTCTGCCAGACAATCATGGGGGGAAGTTGTGATTGGTTATGAACTAGAGGACGTGGAAATAGTTTCAAATAGGGAGAAGGGATTGAGTAAATTTGGATAGGTGGATGGTTTGTGGAAGACAAGTGTCACGAGGTGAGAGGTGGAGTATGTACTTTGGAGGTGAAGTGTAGGGAGAAAATTCAAAAGGTGGGCGAGCAGTTAGAGTGAGTGGAGGACAAATGTAAGCATGAGTGTGAGCAGTATGGAGTGGGGGATGAGTGGGATTCTGGAGGGGGGGGTCCGAAATCATGAGTAGGAGCCATATTAGGTGGGATTGAGGGGGAAGAAACTGCTTTTCCAGACCCCCCCGCCATGAAAGGTCGAACGGTCGGGGGGGTCCAAAATGCATTGAGGACCGCTGGTACAGATGCGATGAATGTCGTCACTGTCAAGATGTGTGGGAATTACCCGCTACATGACAAAAATTCTCTTACTTTTGAAACTTTGGTTAAAATAATATGCATGGGTCATGAACTTTAGCAAATAGTGCACCATTTAATCTTTTTACATACTTTTTTAGGAGAAAATTCTTTAACTTTGCCCATCACAAATTTATGTGATAACACATTGTATATCAGACATAATAAAATAAATGTATCATTGGTTGTAGATGGATGCAGACAGAGACTTGGGGGATTAGTTTCCACAAGAGAGGGGGGTCCAAGGGGGGGAGTTATACATGCCCATTAAACCCAAACCATCTTTCTAAATTATTTTAGTATGAACCTTCTATTTCTTGTTTGAGTGTTCCCAAAGCCCAATCATTGAATGCATGTGAGGGGTTGGTGGGTAAAGTCACCTCACATAGTTATTAAGAGCACGGGCATGAGTACAATCAACCTTGGGAATTGGGAGAGTCGGGATGCATGGGAGAAAAAGGGAAATTTGTATGGAAAAAGGGGGCATGTTTTACAGTGGGAACGAGGAAGGAAATGAGTGTGTAGTGTTGGGAGTTAACATGCAGCCATAGTGAATTTTGTGGAGAGTTCTTGGAGATGGTAATTGCATGAAGAAGTAGGTTGTGAGGCCTATGAGCAATATTTCTATGTAAGAATTTCCTAAGTGAGGAAGTGAGTTTTTTCTATTAGAATTCCTGAAGTCCCAACAAAGAGATTTCATGTCCAACCTGTGTTGGAGCCTTGGAGGGAAGTGGGATAGCCTGAGGGACTATGTGGTAAACAAGGGGATCCCATTCCTTGGGTTGTGTAGGTTGAAGGGAAAAGAGAGTTGGTGATCTGGAATGGTTGTAGGAATTTAGTTGTTGTGAGGGAATAATAGACACCTTTGGGAGACACCCTTTCTTGTGGATTCCTAGCCCCAACTTATCTGTATTATTTTGAGAACGACATGAAGACAAAAATATAGCAGAGATATAACAAGGAAATGCACAGAGATATTGCAAGAAACACATAAATATAGTGAAACCCAACTTCTATTAATGAATAAGAGAGAAACACATTATAGAACACAAACTGGTAGAATGGGGTAGTTTATCTCTAAAAAGAAAGAGATGTTGGCTACACTTCATTCACAACAAGCTTTACATCACACTCCATTGCATGCTTAAAGGGCCTCCTTCACCTCAATTACATATGAGAGAGCGAGAGGAGAAAAATTCCCATGATGCACGTGGGATAAAGTAATCTAAGTTTATAAAATTCCATAGGCATGTAAAACAGTAGGACTTCTCGGGCAGTCACCCATCCCAGTACTACTCTAGCCCGAGCGTGCTTAACTGCAGAGTTCTAATGGGATCCAGTGCATTAATGCTATGTTGTAGGCATGTACATAAGACCACTAGAAAATCATTACATGATATATGTAATTAACAAATGAATATGGTATTACATTATATTCCCCATCAAAAGGGTGAATATCATAGTTTATCAAAAACATAAGCTCGAAATGTTGATTCAGTGGAAAAGGTGGTTGGCCACCAAGATCCACCTAGATCACCAACTCGAGGGTGAATTTTGGTTGAGAACTGGAGAAACAAGTCTATGGTTGGGTGGAATGTCCATCCTATGTAGTCGTTTTCTTGTTTGTTGATAAGCTAAGTTCTCATACTCATTATGTTTAAATCTATTAAGTGTTGAGTTTAATGGCTATGCATTTCACTCCGAGTTTGTGTTATTTATTGTTATACGTAGTGTGTAAATGCCACATTTGAATCTATGTTTTATATGATTGAATGATGTTGTGTGTGTTTAATTTATGTTGTGCATGTTTAAATCAATTGCATTCACATTTTTAATTATTATGGACAGTTGCATGAGCTTGTATGTCATGTTGTGTATCTTTCCGCATATTAAAATAGTATCAAATTTATCTGCTAACTCCTTTTTGTAGTAATTAGTGGCCCATCAAGGGGGTTGGGTATGTTAAAATGTGGCATCGGGGCTGAAATTGGTAGTAGCAATACCTAGCTTAGCGGTTGGTTATGTTACAGTTTTGGTATCATAGCTTAAATAAGGTTATATGACCCGTCAAGAAGGATAGAGTCATTTAATTAATGGTATCAGAATATTAATTAATGAGGTAAAGGAAATTTTAAAGATTCAGTTATGAGAGGTTGAATTTTTGTGATACGTGTCAAGGAGTGAGTCTGGGGTATGTTACACCATGCCTACAAAGAATAATGTTGATCAAGTTAGGAAAAAGGAAAAAGTTTGGGTGATGTATAAGACAACAATGAATTTGATATGCAAACTATCCAAAGTGAGTCGAGGAATCTTGAGCAAGGAGAAGTCAATCTACATTTGACTTAATTGGTTGATAATAGACAAAAGAAGTGGTTTGAAGAACTGAGACTAATAAACAAATGTGTTATTAGTTGTTGGTGCAAGTCAAGCTCAACAACAGTTAGAAGAAATGTTGAAGAGAAGGATTTTGAAAAAGATATATTTATGGTGAGGAGATTTTTGTTTACAGTATTGTGCTAAAGGATCCTTCCTTATGTCAAATGGGCACTTATGAGATTTTTTTCCTTGCAAGAAAAGGAAATCAAGCAACATTGAAAACCAAATTAAGAACTACATGTCCCAATGTGTTGCCTAATCACCATGTACAAAGAAGTGTATACCGAGTGGACTAATGCATATTGTAATGCATGTTGAAATGATTAATCAATATAATAAATTATTTAGTAATCTAATAAATAAAATATGGCTTCCCTTCCCCAAATGGGGTATTGGTACATATTTGAATATGCTTTACTCACATCAGTGCCCTTGCATGCATTGTGTACTTTAGTGCCTTGTTGTTTGCATTAGCACTTTCATTCACACAAGTAGTTAATCTTACTTAGATTTTTTTTTGGATTCCTTGATTTAAGGAGAGATTTGTGGCATGCCTTTGCATGGATTTATTTCCCAAATCTCTCTAGCAAGCACTAGTATTTGTATTTCCTCGACCAATGTTGTTTGGTTGAATCAATCAATTAATGAGCATAGTGATACTCTTCTACATTAGTCTGGTTTTACTTCTCTGAACTATGTTGTTTTCTTTATACTCTTGATCTTGGGTGGTTCCATAGCCACTACATCTCAGATCTGTAGCCAAAGGCAATAAGCATTTCTACAATTCAGTTACTCAACCAAATCTCACATGGTATTAGAGCCTAATATTTTCTGAAGAAAATTTTCATTACAAGAGTGTTCTCTCTCTACTAAGTATTCCTTTCTCCCATATAACATTTATCTAGAGAATCTCAAATGCAGGAGAAATATCATATTCTTGGGAGCTTCATTATGGTTCAATTTGTTGCTACAAGCCCACTAAACATGCTCAATTATGACTTACACTACCCAAATTCGAGAAACTCAAATTGCCATGATGGTAAGTCAATTCATGGATCTGTTTGTTGTTGATAATTTCATGGAGATCACTAAAACTCTTCATTCCTCAACTATGTGATTCACTCTCCCACTAATCCCTCACGAACGTTGGTGAATTCTGCATGCAAGTTTTTGGGGTTTTTTTTATCACCGTGGATTTTGTTTACTACTACAACATATCCATAGCAACTACAACAATAGATTTGTAGCTACATTAGACTTTTTTTTTTAAATTTTAAGATCATGGCCAAGCCATACACCAAATTGGTGTCTGAGACCCCCTTGTTTGTGGGACAAGGGACCCCCTCTGCACAAAGATTTGACTATTAAATTTAACAACTTCTATTTTTGTAGTTGCACCAATTATAATCATCTCAGCAATGAATCAAAGTCAAGTTCCCCTTCTTATGCCATTCAATTAATAAAAACCCAACCAAGAAGTAACCAATCATAATTTATTATTAGTATAAAAATTTGGACAAATTTTATAAAAAAAAATTTGTAAGCTAGCACTTTGTATTACCTTTTATAAATTGAAATTATAAAATATGTCACTGACACTGGTGCTAAGGCTACAAACAGAGGAAACCAACGCCACCACCAGGTGTGAAAGTTCCATAAAATAGTATTGTGACAATTGAAAAGAGACATAGTTACATAATGTAAGCTATCATGAAACAACTTGGGTAGTTCAGCATGCCAAAAATGATGGGTTTGCAAACTAACAGACCGTGCAAAAACTAGAAAGACCAAAACATAGTAGTCCATGGGAAATTATTTAGGAAGATTGTTGTAAGTAAACACATGCCTCGACGATTCTGGCCATTTCAAAATCATTAAAGCTTGAAGGATCTCCTCATCGCTGCGTCTTTGTAGTGAGTCTTATGCTCCCGATTCCAAGAGCCAATCCAATCGTTTTTCCATCAGATCTTGTTTGAATTTTTGTTCGTTCTTGTCTCAACGAAGCTCACGAATGATCTCGCTCTATGCCTCTGGGAAGCCTGGATGGGGAGGAGGACGAGAGTGGGAATTATAAGCATTAGCTAGGTTTAGAACATGGATGGTGGAGCTCCAGGATAGAGGCTGAGTAAGATTGGGCTTGATATCTTCTTCATGAGTGGCGAGGAAGGTTGTTCGAGACTCCATAAATGTATGGCAAGGGTAGTCACAGTCGTAGGTAGGAGAATGATGGGCTCGATAACCATGACCCCGGAGGTGCAAACTGAGACCACTGGCTCACTTCGACTAGCCTCGCTCTAGACTAGGCGCTGGGAATGGTCACAACAAGGAGATGAAACAAGAGACGAGGGATGAGGAAATTGAAAACAAGAGATGAATAAAATGAACTCAAACCAAGATAAAACGAGATAACAGTGGTCGTCATGATGGAGATGTTAATCGTGTTGCACCATATGATCTAATATCCCATTCCCACCGCACGAGAGAGGAGTGAGATCAGGACCAGGTGGATCATTGGCTAGGGAGGGTGGCATATCGATGTTTAATGAGTGTCGTTGATTTCCATTCTCGAGGCAGATTGGAACAACATCATCACGATTCAGAGTCTCGTTGACTAAATATCTACGTGGCACCTCATCCAAGGAACAAATTTTATAATTTTAAAAATATCAATATATCTTAAATAATATTGTTATTAAAAAAAATCTTAAAAAATTATATAATTTATTTTAAAAAAATCAATATTTTTACATTAAATAATTTAATCTTATAAAATTAACTTTATTATTTGTTTTTTAAATATATGATTTTTTTTTAAATAAACCATATTAATCCAAAAAAAAATCATTTTGATGTGAGATTGTTATTTACTTTTCAGTTTTATTTTTTGATTATTTAAAAATCAAAATCAAAATTGAAATATGAATATATTAATAAAATATTTTACTTTTTATTTATTTCTAAGATTTTTTCTTAAAAAAATAATTCTACGTTACCTTTTCTTACACGCAAGATTATATTTTTTCCTTTAGGAAATATTTCTACTTTCATGTAAATGAAAAATGAAATGTTGGAACATGATATAATGCCAACTCTCATGAAAGTTAATGATATTTTGAAATGACCAAATGAATTTAATCTCAAAACCTATGTAAGTTTAGCACATAACCATTTAGTAATCAAACTAAATATTTAAACTCTAATTATTTTTTTTTAAGACAAGTGATGAATTTATTATTTATCCCTAATAAAATCTTTTACATAATAAATTAATTAAAAAAACAAAAAACTTGATTTAAAATAAATTGTGTTCAACAACTTTTTTATTAATTTTAGATGGATATAATTCATAATCTCTTTCCATATAAGAGTTTGTTAATCGTGCTTTATCATAATTTTCTTATCAAAACATCGAACTTGAATTTATAAATTTAATTAGTAGTATACTTATTTTTTTATTATAATTGGGGAAATTTATATTAATAAAAATTACAACTTAGGCTACAATAAGATTACATCATAATTTCTGGGGTAGCAGGTGTAGGTCGGGTTATCTTCTACCCAATATGTAACACTAAAATCACTTTCTCATGGAGCCTTGGTATAACAACAAATGATCAAGAAGAGGCGTATGCTTTTATTCAATGATTGTTTGTCTAGACTCCATATCAATCCTGGGAGATTTGAAAGTGATTATAAATCATGTGAGGAAGAAAAATTTGTTGTTAGATATGAAAGTGAGAGCAATATTCATAAGAATTCACAAGGATTTGGAAGCCTTCCGCATTGTACCCTTATTATGTTCTTCGTCACAATAATGTAATTGTCTATGGTCAAGCCAATCTGGCTATCCGAGATGACATGGGAACACTCAGTATAAATGGGTATGCCTCATTCCACCATATCCCTTGAATTGCTTCATGGTTCCTACTCCATATTAGCAAGAAGGTTCCATAAGGAACCTTAGACCTTGCTCTCCTCCCGTCGTCCTCCTTTTCCCACGTCCCTTAGCTGCCTCTTTGTCAGCCTTGTGTTTGGTGTCTTCGCGTGACATCCTTCATTCTACCACATTGTGTCCTTTGTTGCTCACATGTGTGCATCCTCCTAGGTTCGATTCAACAATAAACCCTAGGTGTTATCATTGAACAATTTTACACTGAAATTATTAACTGAAAAATATAACAACGTAAACAATCAAGATCATAGATAAATCATCCACACATTTGAGAGTTTTTTTTTTTTATTCTGTAACTTTGTCAAATTAAAAAATTATGAGGGAAAAAACAAGCCCTCCTTGTTGACAAAAATTCACCAAAAACTAAGGACAAGTTTTTCCTCTGAAAAACCAAAATCAACAAACCAAACCTCAACAAATCCTGGGACAAATTCCCAATCATCAAATTTTCTCAGTTTCCACCTATATGGCTTGTTGATGTCATTTGTATGACTGTTGACATCAGCCGTACAACTGTTGATGTCATTTGTACAGACCTGCTATACCTTCCCATAAAAATTCCACATGTGCATACTTTCTTGTCTCTCCCAAACGTGCAAACTATACCTGATGTCATCTCACACGTGAAGACCTGTCCGTACAGTACATTCTGTCCATATTGTTCTATTCACACGTGTGCGTCATTCGGTTGATTCACATGTGTGACATGTACTCACATATGTGGTTGTACTTATCTTCCACATGGATGGCCAGTTGCTCCTCTTCTTCTCACACGCGTGACCTCCCTTGGATGGAAAATAAGCCTTCCTTGAAAGAAAACATAAATAGAAAATTTCCAAGAAACCCTAGGCTAGATTGCCACAATTGCATAATTTCCCTTGTTGAAATTTCCAAGCTCCTAACACAAGTGTAATCTCACTTATGTTAACTCCATGATTACACAATGAGATTTGTCACAATCTCTACTCTCCTTATATAGGATTCACAATGAGATTTGTCACAATCTAAACTCAACAATTAATTAGAATAGTTTATTCCTCTTTGTGGGTGTGTAACCCCAACACAAGCCCACAAGGCCCATCAAATTCCTTATGAGACCCTAGCCTCATCCCTAGGGCATTTTCACCGAAACAAAAGTTTGATCCGATGCCAACTAATATTCCCACATGCTTGACACCATGGCCCCTAGTGGGAATACCTCTCAAAGCTATAATATCATCAACACTCCCTCTTAGCAAGGGAGGTATTCCATCCTCCAACATCTGGATGGTCCTTTGACTCCCACACTAGGATTGGCTTTGTCTCCTACACTGGATCCACTACCATGGTTGTACTCCAATCCTCCTGACTAGTTGTTCCCTCTGTCACCGAAGAAAATGTTGTTATATAGTCCTCCTGACTAGATCCTATTGTCCAATCCTCCCGACTTGTTTCTCCCTCGGTCAATAAGGAAAATCTGGCTGAAACAAATGGATCCTCCATGGAGGGCATACTACTCCTAGAAGTCTCCTGCTTCTGAGCCTCTTGTCTGGCCTCCTCAACCCATGACACCTCCTTGTAATATTTTGCTCTTCCACCTGCACCTGAAGTTATACTCCCTCTAGATGAGTGATGCTCCCTCTAAGCCCGTTAACTCCCTTTAAAGTACAAATTCCTATGAAAAATGATGGGAGGCTTCTCCTCCCTACTAGATCCTTAGGTTTGACTCCCTCTAAAATCTAGCTCCTTATGATTCTGTGAAACCAGTGGAGCTATTTTCTCCCTCTGCACGGGTATATCTAGTGGGGCTACCTACCCCCAATGATCCCACACAACCTGTGGAGCTACCTGCTCCTCCTCATCTATCTCTCTGTTGTCGTTGGTCACAAAAGACATAGGATGTCCCCTCAACATATATAGGTTTCCCTCTCTAACTCCAAGAACCACTACCAATATGAAGCTAGATCCTCTAAGCACAAATAACACTTGTCCATCTCGAAACAATATATGGTATCCCTTCTTCTCAATCTTCGAGACTGGGAGTACACTCCTCTTGAGTTATGACACCCATAACACATTTGACACCCTCAACACTTCTCTTGAATCCATCCAAAACGATATTATACTAGACCCTCGTATTGCATGCTTGGCCCCCATACCAAGCTGCACACACAAGTCTGAGCCAGTTGTTATGAAGTTGTCAAACAAATCCCATGCATTTGTCATATGGCATGAGGCTCCACTATCCACCAACCAAGTCCTACTACTAGAAATTGTGCTTGAAAGGGTGAAGACCAACAAGATCTCTCTCTAAAATATGTTTGCAACATCATCAACCTTTGTTGTTGATACTTGTTGCCTTCTTCCCTTTCCCTTCCAATGTGGAAACTGTGAAGCATAGTGGCCATAACCATGAAACTCAAAACATATGACCTTACTAAGATCCTTTTTCCATCTCGATTCTAGAGATGATTATCTCTTGGGGGAATCCCTTCTACCAGGAGAACCTCTTATTCCCTTCCTAGTGCGGATTGCAATGTCCTAGTTCTCATCACTGCTACTCTTTACCAAACCATCCAAACCATTCAAACCATCTCTGGACTCTAAATGAGTCTCCTCCTAGAAACAATCTGTCCATATTCTATCAAACCCTGGCAACGTATCTCATGCACAGATCCCCTACACAAATGGTTCCCAAGACCTAGGAAGACTTCTCAACACTGCATTCACCAACTCAACATCCTGTACTATCTCACTAATGGCTGTGAGATGATCTTAGATCTGAGTGATATTCATAAGGTAGCTAACAACTGTGTCTTCACTGGTCATCCTGAAAATTTGAAGTTGGTGCTTCAAATGTAGCATCCTACCGGTATTCTTTTTTTGGTATAGACCTACCAAAGCATGATTCATCTCCTTAGAAAATGCCTTTTTTGCAATGTGAGGAATCATGTGATGCTTCAATAATTCTAGCAATGCCCACTTGGCCTTCACTTCCTTCTTCTTTTGAGTTATCAATTCCCATGGATCAGTAGGGCTTGCAACCACACTCTCAAAAAATTCTTTGAGGTCATTCTCCTCTAATAGAAGGAGAAACCTAGCCTTCCAAATATGAAAGTTTGTTTCCCCTTCCAACCTATCCTCAATATTCAATGTGTTCACCATGGTAACCTACCCAGAACAAAACAAGAAATCTACAACAACTTGTTGTACTTGCTACAACAAGTATGTCTCAAGGAATATCCCCTTCTCTTCAAATCCCAAGCTCTAATACCATGTCAATTTTCACATGCAACCTTATGTGACTAATTTCAGATCTGAAAATTACTTCCTAGTGATTCAACGGTAAACCCTAGCTATTATCATTGAACAATTTTACACTGATATTATTGACTGGAAAAAATAACAACGAAAACAATCAAGATCAAAGATGAATCATCCACACATTTGAGACACAATTTTTTTTTTTTTGTAACTTTGTCAAATTCAAAAATTCCGAGGGAAAAAACTAACTCTCCCTATTGATACAAATTCACCAAAAACTGAGGACAACCTTGTCCCCTAAAAAACCAAAATCAGCAAAACAAACCTTAACAAATCCCGGGATAAACTGCACGACCTATCGACGACAGTTTTACAGACCTGTTATACCTTCCCAGAAAAATTCCACACATGCGGATTGTCTTGTCTCTCTCACACATGCGAACTGTACCCACTATCAACTCACACGTGCAAACATGTTTGTGCAATACGATATGTCCAACTGTTTTGTTCACACATGCGTCTTGTCCTCACACACATTTTTTTATTTATCTTCCACACATGCGATCTGAATCTTCTCTTCTTCTCACACATGTGACCTCCCTTGGTTGGAAAAGAATCCTTCCTTGTCTAAAAATAGAAACAATTTTTTTTCAAGAAACCCTAGGCCAGATTGCCACAATTGAAAATTTTCCCTTGCTGAAATTTCCAAGTTCCTAGCACAAGTGAAATCTCATTTATGCTAAATCCATGATGATACAATGATATTTGTCACAATCTCTCCTCTCCTTATATAGGAGTCTAATGAGTGAGTTTAGGAACCCCTTCTAAACTCAACAATTAATTAGAATAGTTTGTTCCTCTTTGTGGGTGTGCAACCCCAACATAAGCCCATAAGTACCATTAACTTTCCCATGATTCCATAGCCTCATCCCAAGGGCGTTTTCACTAAAATGAAAGGTTGATCTAGTGCC
>JZKD02S0181598.1:205677-219192 GCA_000966675.3 Picea glauca | reverse complement strand
GAATCAATTGTTACTGTGCTTAAACAATTATAACCATTTTAAACTCATTACAGAACACTTAATGATGATCACAATAATGTAGGGAAGTAAGCAATAGAGTATTCAACATCGATCACACACATGAAGCACACAGAGACATATATTCCTGAAGAAAACCATAAAGGGAGAAAACCTCTTCTTCTTGATATGATAAGTAGTCTTTACTTCTGTACATTATCATTCTTATGAGCACCAACTCATTGTGAGTCTACCGCCTCTATTTTACAAGCTGCAACTTGCTGAGAGCACCAACTCTCTGGTTTCTCTAGCACCCACTAGAAGGAAGCACCAAATCCCTGATTTCTCTAGCACCCACTAGAAGGAAGCACCAACTCCCTAAGTGTTCCAGCACCAACTGGATGGAAGCACCAACTTCCAGTCATGCAGGCACCAACCTGCAGAGCAAAGAACAACAGTTCTCCCTTGCACCACCCTACCACCCTAGTTTTTCTGGCTGCAACCAGATGGAAGCTACAACTCCCTATGTTCAAGCACCCACTTGAAACTCTGAGGACAACAGTCCTCCCTAGCACCTCCCTACCACCCTGAAATATAAATATTTTCTTGCTAGAATCTATTACATTGATACAGTATTAATCAATAGCTTACCATTATCATCACTATTCTGCTACATTTCTCTGCTCTGCCTGCATCCATGTCTTCCTGCTTGCATGCCCTTGCACTTTCTGTTCTTTTGCAGTTTTTTCCTCTGTAGCGTTTCTATGCTCTTCTCTTTTTCCTCCTGCGCTACCCTCTTTTGTTCAACGTCTCTTCTACCTTTATGCTCTGTGTAGCCTCTGCATGTCATTTGTTGCAATACTCATCTCTACTTCAGATTGAGATCACATTCTCCTTCTACCCACATGTCTAGCTATCAGAGAAGCACACACACTTCTCTGCTCTGCATGTCTTTCTCATGATCTACCAGATCATCCTGGCAACTCTTTGTATTCTCTGTGGTTATACCCAGTCTGTTCATCATGAATGGTCATTATGCTGAGATTCTTTAGCTTTTCTAGCAGTTACAGTCTTCGATACTTTTCATCTGTCAATTGTCTCTATGATTAATCTTCATACCACTGGTAGTTACCTCGAGACTCTTCAACTCCTCTGGCGATCCCCCTAAAGCCTCTTCAAATTATCTGGCAGTAACAATCAGTTGTTTCTGGAAGTTAACTAGAGAACCTCCGCGTGCTCATGCCTTTGGCACCTTTTCCCTTTCGGAGAAAACTACACAGTGGGTGTTAGATTTTCTAGCTAAGCCCCTTCCTTTCACATGACCACAGGCTATGATCATATGCCTATCCAAAAGGCACTTTGTTATCTTGGCGATCTCCAATGTGAAGCCTAGTGACGTGCTATCTCCTCCCTTAATCCTTTGACGATGTGACCTCCAGTTGTGACCAAGGGCCAAGAAAAAGGGTGCTTCGCGATTTCATGTATCACAAACTCCTATTGTGAGTTACCTCGATTTTCCCAACTCACGATCTGTGAAGAGGAGATTAGAAACATGCTAGATCTTCCCTTAACCTTTGTCGATGTGACTATGGCTATGACCATGGGCCAAACATTCGAGCGCTTCATGATTCACGAGCTCGCGAACTTCATCATGCGTGATCAACGACCCATGACATTCCTCAATCAATGGTCCAGATCTCTCCTTTGCACTTCATGATTTTGTGACTCGCGATGTTGGAGGTTAGAGCACCTCCCTTGTTCCAAGTTCCAAACTCACACTTTTCCAGATCAACGGTCACGACTCCTCTTCGATCCGATGACTCAAATCTCATCGCAACTTTGCATTTCACGATTTTGTGACTCACGATGTCGGATATTAGAGAACCTCCCTTCTTCCAAGTTTCAAACTCGCGCTTTGCCAGATCAACGATCTAGACTTGTCTTCGATCTGACGACTCAAATATCATCACAACTTTGCATTTCATGATTTCCTGACTCGTGATGTTGGAGTTTAGAGCACCTCCCTTCTTCCGAGTTTCGAACTCGTGCTTTGCTAGATCAACGATCACGACTCCTCTTCGATCCGATGACTCAGATCTCATCGCGACTTCACATTTCATGATTTCACAAATCATGATGTCGAAGGTTAGAGCACCTCCCTTCTTTCAAGTTTCAAACTCATGCTTTTCCAGATCAATGGTCCAGACTCTCCCTTTGATCGACGACTATGATCAAATCACGACTTCACGTGTCAGGTGTTTGAACGTGAGCCAACCCTGACTCTTCCAACTCCCGATTCCTGATTCAGCGCTCTGTGTCAGATCGACGACCCACAACCCTCTGTGATCCAATGGTCCAGATCTTATCAGGATTTTGTGCTTCGTGAAGTTGGAGGACTACTCACCTTTGACTTTTCCAATTCACGAGTCAACGAAATGCTGATATCTCGCCACGTGTCCTCTCTCGATGGACGGTCATAATTTACCGTGCGATCTTGGAAGAATTTATAAGTGTCAAATGCCTTGACCTTTGATCCTTCTGTGAGTCCTAATGACTTTGGATCTCATTTGCGTTTTTGATAACGCAAAGCGCTACCTCTTCTGAGATTTGATCTCTGCATACTGTGCTTGTAATCATTCCATCATTGTTGTTGTTCTTGACCATCGTTGTTGTTGTTCTTGCCCATCATTGTTGTTGTTCTTGCCTTTAAACATTCCATCGATGTTGTTGTTCTTTCCATCAATGACAACCACACTCTGCCTGTAAACATGCCATCGATGTTGTTGTTCTTGCCATACATGACAAGCACACTTTGCCTGTAAACATGCCAACAATATCCCGCTTTGGCATTGATGGCAACCCTGAAAGACTACACTGTTCTACTTATACCTCCAACTGTAGCATCTAGACCACACCTTTTCTCCCTGTTTGACATCAATGTCAAAGAAAACATGCTCCCCCTGAGCTGTTTTAGTAATTTTCAGAGGTATCAGATATTCAACCAACACATACTCCCCCTGATAGGATGGACTATTTTAACTTGATAACATGGTCACACCTAAATTCTGGCGTAGATACTCAAATTGAGCTTGTGCAAGCAGTTTAGTGAATATATCAACAATCTAATCTTTGGATGGAATATAATGCAAAGAAACCATAGAGTTGGTTACATGTTCCCTCAAGAAGTGATACTTGATGGGTATATGCTTGGTCTTGGAGTGAAAGATAAGATTCTTTGACACACTAATTGCACTAGTATTATCAAAATGGATTGGGAACGATGCAGTATATTTTACCTCCAACTCTGCAATTATCTGAATCATCCACAACACTTGGGTACAACAAGTGGCAGCTGCAATGTATTCAGCTTCTGTAGTTGATATCGAAATGGAACCTTGCTTCTTGCTCAACCATGCTACCAGGAAATCTCCTAAGAAGAATGCACCTCCACTCATGATTTTCCTTTCATCCACGGAATTAGCCCAATAAACATTTGAATAGACTGATAGTTGAAAATTCTGATTCCTAGGATACCATAGGCCATAGTTCATTGTCCCTTTCAAGTATCTGAATATTCTTTTGACAACTAACAAATGACTTTGTTTAGGTAGACTGATACCTTCCTACCATTCCAACAACATGCATTATGTTTGGACGAGATGCTATGATGTACAATAGGCTGCCTATGATAGACCTATATGAACTCTGATCAACATCAACTGAGTCATCATCCTTGCTTAACTTACATCAAGTGACCATAGGTTTAGAATCTTCCATTTGAAACCTTTTCAACATTTATTTTAGATATTTTTCTTGGGAAAGAAATATTCCTGCAGACCTCTGAGTAATTTGCAAACCAAGAAAAAATGTCAGTTCCCCTATCATAGACATTTCAAATTCAGACTGCATGGCAGAAGCAAACCATTGTACCAATGAAGCATTATTACTACCGAAGATGATGTCATCTACATAGACCAACATAATGAGCAAATCATTACCCTATTTTTTGATATATAGATTGTTGTCAACTGTTCCTCTCTTGAACCCTTTGTTTTGAAGATATGTATCCAGTCTGTAATACCAGGCACGAGGAGCTTGTTTCAACCCATATAAGGCTTTCTTCAGCTAGTAGACAAATTTAGGGTTATCTGACAGTTGGAAACCCTCTGGTTGTTCCATATAAACTTCTTCTTTTAGATCTGCATTTAGAAAAGCTGACTTGACATCCATTTGATAGACTTTAAACTGTTTATGACAAGCATAGGCAAGAAACATTCTAATATCTTCTAATCTTGCTACGGGCGCAAATGTTTCATCAAAATCCAGTCCTTCTATTTAAGCATATCCTTTGAAGACCAATCTATCCTTATTTCTTACAATATCTCATTGCTCATTCATATTATTTTTGTAGACCCGTTTTGATCCTATTACATTTTTATCTGCTGGCCTAGGAACGAGTTCCCAAGTGTCATTCTTTTCAATCTGGTCTAGTTCCTCATTCATTGATTTTAACCAATTTACATCTTTACTGACTTCATTAAAATTCTTGGGTTCCACCATGGATATGAAGTCTATATGTGATTTCTCGGTGTCTTTGATTATCATTCTCCTGGTTTGTACACCTTTGTCTTCCTCACCAGTTATCTGACTTGCAGGATGATTCTTTTGAGTAATTATGGAGGAAGGATTTGATGTTGTCTGTTGATTTGAGTCTGCCTGAGTATTGTATCTTCATCTGACTTAGAGTCTTCTTTTTCTGATTCTTGGACCTGTTCATTTTCATCTTCAGCTGTGTCCTCTGTAGTAGACTCAATAATGCTCACCACTCTTACTGGGACTCCTTCATTAACCTTTAAATCAATGCAATCTTTTATTAAAGCATATATATCCTTTACTATTGGTATCATATCATAAGAAGATGCCTTCATCATCCTTGTCATCATACTTGCCAAGGTTTTCATTATTATTCTTTATGTAGCACTTACTCCCAAAGAATTTGAAGTGTTTGATTGAAGCATGTCTTCCATACCATAGTTCATAAGGTGTATTGTCATTGTGTGGTCTGAGGTGGGCTTTGTTAAGAACATGGACTGCTGTGTGTATTGCTTCTACACAGTAAGTTTGACCAATGTTCTTTTCATTCATCATTGACCTGGCCATTTGCTGAACTGTTTTGTTTTGCCTCTCAACTACTCCATTTTGCTGTGGAGTTCTTGGGATTGTGTAATCTCTCTTGATCCCATGTTTATCATAGAATTCCTTGAAATCACTTGACATAAATTCTCCTCCTCTATCAGATATTACAACCTTTAGTCTGTTGCATGTTTGATTATCTGTTAAGGCCTTAAATATTTTAAATTTCTCAAATGCTTCAGATTTTTCTTTGAGAAAAGCAACCCAAGTGAGTCTGGAGTAATCATAAATGATCAGCATGAAGTAGTTTTCCTTCCATGTGCCTTCTTGTCTTGATGGTCCACATAAATCCATATGAACTAATTGGAGTGGTTTCTCTATTGAAGTAGAGATCTTGGATTTAAACTGTGTCCTGGTTAGCTTTCCTACTTGGTAGGGTTTACACACAGAATCTTGTGGCTTTGATATTCTTGAAAGATCTTTTACTGCCTCAAGTTTTCTTAGATTGATTAAGTGATCAAAGTTTAGATGTCCAAGTCTCCTATGCCATAACCATATTTCATCATGTTTTCTTAGATGAAACTCTTCTTTATCTTCTTTCAGCACATATACATTATTATATGTCCTTATGCCTTTAGCCACCACTTTTCCTGAGTTTACAGACTTTATCTTACAATCTTTGGAAGTGAACACCAGTTCACATCCTCTATCACACATTTGAATTACACTGAGAAGATTATGTTTCAACCCATATACAAGCAGAACATCATGGGCTTTTCCTTTACCATTACTCAAACTCACCATCCATTTACCCTTGATTTTACCTGGAGCATCATTTCCAAAGGTTACATTTCCTGATTTTCTTTCACTTAGAGACATAAACTTACTTTTTTCTCCCGTCATGTGTTTGGAGAATCCACTGTCAATATACCAGGGGTTCTTTTGTCTTTGAGATGACAACATTAATCCACACTTGTCATTTTCTTTCTTCTTCCAAACCTTGACATTTTCAGCAGAGGGATTCAAATCTGGCTCATAGTTCCTTAAGCGATAGTCTGCAGCTTTATGTCCATAATTATGGCAGGTGTAACATTTTGGTTCATTGAATAAAGGATCATAACGAATTTTATGCTTAACCTGTGTCCTTTTCCCAGCCATCACATGATTTGTAGTCTATGGTTGTTTGTTACTTGGTTGTCTCATTCTTTGTTGCGACAAATATCTATTCCTTGAGTTTCTTGATTGCTCATATCTAAATCTTAAAGAACAGTTTACAACTTTGTGACCAAAGTTAGAACAGAAAAAAAAAAAATATCCATAGAAAAATCCTTTGTACCTGGAAAATGGTTGTCTTCTTTGAGCAGGTTGATTTCTTCCATGCTGATGATTTCTTTGAGCAGAGGGTGTATTATTTCTTTGTTCTACAGTTTCAGTTCTGGTACTTTTTCTTTCACTCTTCCTTGGCGACTGATTATCTTCCTTTGTTTCTCCATATTTGTTGTTGTCAATGAATGTAGATTTGACAAACTTGATGGATTCTTTGTTGCTTGGTTGACCACTACTTGATCCTTCTTCATAACCCAAACCAGTTTTGAAATTTGGATTCCTTTGCTGATTCAGAATGGTGGCTAATCATTATGAGGCTCTAATGCTTGGAAGATTTTGGAGATACAATTCTTTAAACTTCTCCATCTCTTTTATGGTTTTTACTACCTCTTCTTCCAAGGCTTCACATCTTTCTTTCTTCTTTGATAACCGTTGTTTCAGAATGTCCTCTATTTTCTTTGCCTATTCTAATTCTACTTTTAGTAGGGCAAAGTCTCCATCCATTTTTTTTTGTCTTTCTCGAACTGTATCAACAATTGCTTTTGCTTTTTCTTCTTAAATATGAGTCTGCCAATTTCTTTTAGGGCACTGATCAGTTCTCCTTCCAAGTCAACCACAACTTATTCATCATTAACATAACTTACTATGCTTTTATTATCATAATACTCTTTGGCCATAAGCATAAAGTCATTAACCTTATCTTCACCATCAGAATCACCATCTGTGTCTCCTGAAGAGTCATCATTGCTTACACATAAACTTTTCTTTTTACCAAATCTCTTGGATTTATACTTCTCTTCACCTTTAGAGTTCTGGTCCTTCTTCTTGTGTGGACACTTAGATGAAAAGTGACATATCCTTCCATAGTTAAAACATTTGAAGGGAAACTTACCTGATCCTTTCTTTAGTCTTCGTACAAATTTTTCTTCAATTTCATCAGGCTCAAAATCCTCATTCTTATCTGATTTAAATGATGATTCTCTAGAGGTGGGTTTATCTCTAACTATCCTCATTTCATATGCATTCAACGTTCCTAGAATTTGATCAAAAGCCAAAGCTTTTAGATTATTAAGTTCTTCTATAGCAAAGACCTTCGAGTTGAACCTATCTGGAAGAGATCTCAAAATTTTCTTAACTAAAGAGGGTTCCTCAAATTTTTCACCAAGTGATTTCATTGCATTTACTAGTTCTTCAACTCTCAGAAAGCACTTCCCAACAGTTTCATCCTCTTTCATATTTAGTTGTTCAAACTGTACTCTCTAGGTTTGAAGCTTGGCGTCCCTTACCTTCTCATTACCTTCATAACTGCTAATGAGTTTGTCCCACATTTATTTGGCAGTTTCTAAGTGCATAAATTTTACAAATTCTGCTTCTGCAATCCCACTCAGAATAACAATCATAGCCTTAGCGTTGAAGCTGAATTCTAGCTTGTCATCCTTATTAGCTAGTACAAATGGCTTTATATAACCAGTCTCTACCACATCCTAGACATCCACACCTAAATCCATTATGTAGGTTCTCATCCTAACTTTCCAGAAGGAAAAGTTTGTTCCATTGAACAAGCAGGCCTTATTGGTTGAAGTTCCTTCATGGCTTGACATGTTTAAGCTTACTAATCTACCTTTAGATAAAAGGAACTGGCCCTGATACCAATTGTTAGACAACTGAGAGGGGGGGGGGGGGAATCAGTTGTTACTGTGCTTAAACAATTATAACCATTTTAAACTCATTACAAAACACTCAATGATGATAAAAATAATGCAAGGAAGTAAGCAATAGAGTATTCAACATCAATCACACACATGAAGCACATAGAGATAGATATTCTCGAGGAAACCCATAAAGGTAGAAAACCTCTTCTTCTTGATATGATAAGTAGTCTTTATTTTCTGTACATTATCATTCTTATGAGCACCAACTCATTGTGAGACTACCACCTCTATTTTGCAAGATGCAACTTGCTGAGAGAACCAACTCTTTGGTTTCTCTAGCACCCACTAGAAGGAAGCACCAACTCCCTAGTTTCTATAGCACCCACTAGAAGGAAGCACCAACTCCCTGAGTGTTCCAACACCAACTGGATGGAAGCACCAACTTCCAGTCACATAGGTACCGACCTGCAGAACAAAGAACAATGGTTCTCCCTTGCACCACCCTACCACCCTGGTTTTTCTAGTTGCAACCAGATGGAAGCTACAACTCCTTATGTTCAAGCACCCACTTGAAACTCTAAGGACAACAGTCCTCCCTAGCACCTCCCTACCACCCTAAAATATAAATCTTTGCTTGCTGGAATCTATTACAGTGATACAATATTAATCAATAGCTTACCATTCTCATCACTATTCTGCTACACTGCTCTACTCTGTCTGCATTCGTGTCTTCTTGCTTGCATGCCCTTGCACTTTCTATTCTTCTGTGGTTTTTTCCTCTGTAGTGTTTATATGCTCTGCTCTTTTTCCTCCTGCACTACCATCTTCTGTTCAACTTCTCTTCCGTATTTATGCTCTATGTGACCTCTGCATACCGTTTGTTGCGATACTCATCTCTACTTCAGATTGAGCTCACACTCTCCTTCTACTCACATGTCTAGCTATCGGAGAAGCACACACTCTTCTCTGTTCTGCATGTCTTTCTCATGCCAAGTTATTTGCTAGATCATCTTGGAAACTCTTTGTATTCTCTATGGTTATACCCAGTTTGTTCATCATGAATGGTCGTTATGCTAAGATTCTTTGGCTTTTCTGGCAATTATAGTCTTCGATACTTTTCATCTATCAATTGTCTCCATGATTAATCTTCATACAACTGTAAGTTGCCTCGAGATTCTTCAGCTCCTCTAGCGATCACCCTGAAACCTCTTCGAATTCTCTGGCAGTAACAATCAGTCATTTCTGGCAGTTACCTAGAGAACCTTTGCACGCTCATGCCTTTGGCACCTTTTCCCTTTCTAAGAAAACTACACAGTGGGAATTATATTTTTTGGCTAAGCCCCTTCCTTTCACGTGACCATGGGTTGTGATCAGATGCATATCCAAAAGGTGCTTCACGATCTCGGCGATCTCTGATGTGAAGCCTAACAACATGTTAGCTCCTCCCTTAATCCTTCGACGATGTGACCTCCAGCTATGACCACGGGCCAAGAATAAGGGTGCTTCATGATTTCACATATCACGAACTCCTGTTGTGATTTACCTCGATTCTACCAACTCACGATTTGCAAGGAGGAGCTTAGAAACATGCTAGCTCTTCCCTTAACCTTCGAAGATGTGACTATGGCTATGACCACGGGCCAAACATTCGAGCGCTTCATGATTCGGGAGCCCGCAAAATTCATCGTGCCTGATCAACAACCCATGACATTCCTCAATCAATTGTCCATATCTCTCCTTCGAACTTCACAATTTAGTGACTTGCGATGTCAGAGGTTAGAGCACCTCCCTTCTTCCGAGTTCCAAACTCATGCTTTTCCAAATTAATGGTCACGACTCCTCTTCGATCCGACGACTCAGATCTTATCGTGACTTCGCATTTCACGATTTCGTGAATCGCGATGTCGGAGGTTAGAGAACCTCCCTTCTTCTGAGTTTCGAACTCATGCTTTGCAAGATCAATGGTCCAGACTCATCTTCGATCCGACGACTCAGATCTCATCATGACTTCACATTTCATGATTTCATGACTTGGGATGTCGGAGGTTAGAGCACCTCCCTTCTTCCGAGTTCCGAACTCGTGCTTTGCCAGATCAACGGTCACGACTCCTCTTCGATCCGATGGCTCAGATATCATCACGACTTCACATTTCATGATTTCGCGACTCGCGATGTCAGAGGTTAAAGAACCTCCCTTCTTCCGAGTTCTGAACTTGCACTTTGCTAGATCAATGGTCCAAGATCTCCCTTTGATCGACGACTGCGATCAAATCACAACTTCGCGTGTTGGGTGTTTGAATGTGAGCCAACCCTTACTCTTCCAATTCATGATTCCTGATTCAGTGCTCTGTGTCAGATCAACAACCCACAACCTTCTATGATCCAATGGTCCAGATCTTATCGGGATTTCTCATTTTGCAAAGTTGGAGGATTACTCACCTTTGACTTTTCTAGTTCGTGAGTCAACGAAATACTGATCTCTCGCCACATGTCCTCTCTCTATGGATGATCAGGATTTACTGTGCAATATTGGAAGAATTTCTAAGTGTCAAAGGCCTCGACCTTTGATCCTTCTGCAAGTCCTTATGACTTTGGGTCTCGTTTGTATTTCTGAGAACGCAAAGTGTTACCTCTTATTAGATTTGATCTCTACATACTGTGCCTATAATCATTCCATTGTTGTTTTTGTTCTTTCCTGTAAAAATGTCATCGATGTTGTTGTTATTTCCATCAATGACAAGCACACTCTGTCTGTAAACATGCCATCGATGTTGTTGTTCCTGCCATCAATGACAAGCACACTCTGCCTGTAAACATGCCAACAGGGAATACATCTTGAAGATACAAAATCAACATATATTCCCTTGGGTTTGTTCACTCCTTGCCACATGGATTGTGTCCTCGATATTTCTCTCTTTTCATAATTCCATCCTCCGACGACATCATCCATGCAAAGTAATCATGGTACCTTCGCCCCGATTCAACAAATTTCCCTATGTGAGTGTATCACTTGTTTAATGGATTTGAAGTTTGAATCACTTCATCCTTCATGGTTGCAATCATTCCCATGATGGTATGAGTAAATAAAAGGATCCCATAGGCAAATTGAGCAGACAAAGGTGGTTTCAAAAAAGCAATGAACATTGTTTCAACGTTGGATGGTCGGATTCACAGAAACCGCAACATTGTATTAGAGTGAGATTATGGTTACAACATAAGTCATTGGCATCACCATAGTTGTGGGAATTTGTGTCATGACCAATAGAAGCAGAGTTAGTGTGTGTTGGAGACGTGAAATCTAGGAGGATGAGAATACAGAACTGGTGAATTCTGTCTAGGCCCTCCAAATTCAAACGAACATTCTATCTTCACATATGCTTACTGCAATGGAATTACTGGTGGAACATGGGAAAGGTCAACAATAACTCCAGGATGAATGTGCGACTATTCGGTCTGAGGTTGAAGAGATTCACTATAAGCCAACCTCCCATCGTTGACTAGCACAACCACAACTATATCGGACGTGACCTCTTCTCCAGGCCCTCATTTGATGGTTCCAGACCTAAATTTGCCTCTAGGGCCTGTTGAGGCCAAATTTGACAAGAAAGATCCTCCAAATTTGTAATCTCGTGATGTTTACTTTTTGTATTTTGATCTTAGGGGTGTTCTACAAACTGTATAGCATTTGTTATCTAGGATTTTTTTCTCCTCTGAAGACACAATTTGGTTTTCATGACATTCTAATTAGTATATAGCCTATTTTTACCACTTTAGAAAAGGCTAAATTTTTCCCATGTAAAATCTTCTTCCACAAGACTTCTCACAAAGTTTCTTGAATAAATTTATTTCCAAGTTGTCTTAAAAAAAGATTACATCATAATTATATTTCACAAGTTTTCAAACTAGATACTGAACAAACCAAAAAAATGCCCACTACATTCCTATATGAAAGTCTGTCTTTGTCTTTTAACAAGAATTCCCAGTATTTCTTAACACCATATATTCTATAATATAAGCCTAAGATTCTAACAACCCTAAAAAACATGATAATTAACAAAAGGTATAATGACTAACCACTTCTTCCAAACTTGGACTCAAAGGATCATGGTCCTACTTCACAATTTCCATATCTTTGGCAAGCTAGTGCACCATTTTGTCTTCCTTTGGATCCCACCAAGTTGAATTAACTAGAAGTATTTGATTAGAGGCATTGAATTGATCTTCTTCAATCAAATTAAGGACCAAGTTTCTAAGAATATTACATTCTACTTCCATTACAACTAGTTTCTACTTTAATTCCACTGGATTCCCTGGAAAGTGATGTGTTGTTCTATCTCTTGAATTTTTGAAGTAATAGTGAATATGGAGGCTCTGTTGTAATGTATATGCTCCTCATGCGTTTTGAGGACTCTACGAGTTTCTTGGGGATCTATAAGGTTCATTATATATGAACACAGACCAATATCCCCTTCCAATTTTGAATACAGTATGTTGAAAGTCCAACTTTCATTCCACACTTTCAGGTCCCTAAAAGAGCATATGGTTCCTATCTTCTAGAGCAAAGGATGCTTCCCGAAAGGAAATTTAAATGACTACAAATATCAGAATGAGAAACAAAGGATAGTGTCAATTCTTTGGTGATTACATAAGAGGTAACCTAAGTTCTCAAAAGTCCCTCTTTGTATAAAACACTCCAAGAAGGGGTCTCCCTTGAAAAGTTGCGAAAAACTAGAAACAAACCAAACACTAACCACGTTAATTTGGCATGGGTTCTTACCAAACCTCTCAAATATAGAGTCTTGGTTTCCCATAAACACTTCTCGAGAAACATAAACATAATCCCACTACAAATAAGAAGAAAAGTAGCCTCCTATACATAAGTGTCTACATTCATGGCTTCAAACATGTAGAGGAGGGACTTACGTCCCTTCTCATTACTATCTTGATGCTTATTTTGGAGTCCTAGGTTGCAATCCATGTGAATGATTGAATTCTTGATATGTGTCCCCATACCGATAGTGAATTAATGGATGAAATGTTGATTAACGACGACATTAACCATACACACCCCCTATTTTAATGACGAGACTCCATTTACACACAGATCTACTCCACAATTATTCTCCTCCATAACATGATAGTATGAGATTTTGCTAAATCTGCTTGCCTCTTGTTTTCTTCATGTAATAATATATGCTAAGGAATTTTCAATTGGCTTAGAGTTGAAAACCATAAGGTTGATGATTGTCTTGGAGTCTCCTACCACAACCAACGATCGAGCATAGGAACCTTTAGTTATTTTCAATCCTTGTTATAGAACATAGGTTTTTTCTCGATTGTTGGAAAAAACACGAAGTCCCCATGAAAAGGAAGTTACAATTGTTCCTCTTGGATCCATTATGACCCC
>JZKD02S0181598.1:176097-188047 GCA_000966675.3 Picea glauca | reverse complement strand
GGTTTGCAATAATTCATAGGGAAACAAGTCCACACCAATTTTATTGTATCCAAAAGGTTGAGCCTAATAAGTCAACAACTTTCAACACATTGGATCCAAATAATTCCATGGCCTCGATCATTAGGTAGGAGGTGGCACACCACTCCCAAAACACCTTAGCCCAAGGTGGTAATAGGATAGTACACTCCCCTCCCCTCCTCTAGAATTCTTAAGAGCACTTAAGACTTTATGAGTCCTTAAGGAATCCTAACATTTTCATGCTTAAAGACATTTATACACATGCCCTAAAGGCCCATTGGGATTTGAACTCATTCAAAATCTTGGTCATGTTAGGCAATATTGTATGCACACAATGTGGAGTTCAACACTACCATTTCTTGATGAAGGAAGCATGATGGTATGTTAGGGGTGCATAAATTCTTGTGAAAAACCCATGGTTCTTGACATCGAGTTTATGTTTCAAAATTTGGAGAACATATGTAAGAACGGGGTTGCGAATCCAGTGGCACCTTACCTTGCTTCTATTATAATGAGATAGGGAAATAATCCCACTCAAATATTTCTTTGGATTGTTTTAAATTTGGATAATCACATGATAAGATTATCCAATATTTATGTAGCCAATGATGTTAAAGAGAAATCCTTACTAACACTTAAATTTGTCTTGTGTGTACCAAACCATGTTAATTCAAAGCACATTTCATGCGGTGTAGTTAGTACGGAAACAAAGGAAATGTCCAAGAACTTTAGTTGAATTCTAGTTTTATTTTATTATAATAACTGCACAACTTTCTATCTGAAAAGTACTTGGTCGCACTCAAAGAAGGTCTAGACTTATGCGACTAGTTAGATAGGGTCAAACTTAATTAGGGAGTGCGTCAACATTGATATAGTGAACTTTGATCAACAAAGGTGAGACTAAGGCGTATATATTTCAAGATTGTTTTAGATTGTGGACGCATTCTTCATTGAAAAACCCTTGGAGGAACCCTAATTCTATAAAAGGGCTTCCCTCACACATTGATATAGATCTTTGGACAATCAAGTACCAACATATTGCCAGATCTCATCTTCACATCCTAAGGTTTCCCACTTTTCACTTTAGCTTCTACATTACCCATTTCGTGTTGATGGTTGAAGATTTGGCACTTAAAACTGACGGCCACACCACTTGAAAAAAAATATGATATATAAAAAAACACAATGCGTTGAAAAAGGAATTCCAAAAAAGAGTGGGAATTTCATTTTGTAAAAGTGAGTCAAACATGTAACATACCCAGCCAGCCACAGCCCAAGGTATGCTACCTGCAAGCCCACCCTCAGACTTCTTTCTCATACTGATACCTTATTTACTTATTAAGGATGTATAAGATAACAGATTTAATGACATGCACAACAATATACAACAAGCATGCCTAATCTAAAGGTTATGTTAAACGATAATTAAATATATGCAGTGAAAATACATTCATATACATGTAAATGATAATTAAATTACATAGCGGAATTCATTCATACATAGATAGTAATATCGTGACAAAGAGCACTTATCTTTATGAAAGATGACACTAACTGGCTATAGACCAAGGACGTTCCACCCAACCGTAGACACCACTGCTCAAAATATCAACAACAATGTCACCCCCAAGCCAGGGCTATGAATCCACAAGGACGGTTCTAGAGTGTAATTGGGTTCCCAAACTAGTCATCTCTCAAGCTCTCACAGGTTTCCCGATACCCACAACAATCCAAGTACCCAACTCTCTTCTACCCAGCCTGTGCCACCTGAGAGAATGAACCTCCACCCTTCTCTGCCACGTAGTCCCTCAGACCGTCCTTCTCCTTCCTTCCAGGGCTTCCAACACAGCTGGTCTAGAATCTCAATGCTGGAACTCCTAGGACTCACAGTTGTGAGAAAAATAGGGCACATGCCAATGCATTTTAGACATGCAGGCCCCAGGTCATGGCTGGATCACACCAACGACCACTACAACCAACTATCCCATGGCTAAGTTCTTCAACAGCTCCGTTTCCTTTTCCAAGCCAAGATGCAGGTGAGGATGGGTCGATGAATGGGTCAAGGAGTGCATGGGAGTGCATGCATGGGATTGTGTGAGGGAAGAATGAGAGAGTGAACGGGAAAACAATGAACAATTCATTAGTCGAACCCCCCCATCAGACTAGAGGCGGGTTTAAGTAACCTCGTGGGGAAACAAGAACTTCCCAGCCTTCCCCAATAAGCTCACGTAATTGATTCCTTCCATTATACAAAAAGGGTAATTAAAAAATGGGAATAAACACTTAGTCCCTCAAGCTCCCTCTCTTGTGGAATCATAGCCCTCTATAACTCTAGTCCTTGTCCATCTAGTAGCCAACAATGTGTTTATTATTATTAATGATCAAAACATTACATTTCTTGGGCATAATGGCCCTTCAATAATTGTTTGGGCACTCTGGCCTCTCAGCATTGTAACAATACATTATTTAAAATGGGGGTCCAAAAACCTGGGGTGTTACATCCCCTCCCCCTTATTTTGGCACTGTCCTCAGTGCATATACAAAATAGAGAGCAAAATCTCAAATTTATTCAAAAAGATGCAGGTAGTCTGCCCACATGGCATCTTCATGCTCCCAGGTAGCATCTTCAAGACCGTAGCAGGGCCACTGAACTTTTACCAGTTCTATAACTCGATTCCATTGCATTTTAAATTTTATGTCCAATACCCGCACTGGTTGAACATGAAAGTCTCCCTTCATCTCTACCTGAATCAGATGCCAATCAATAACATGGTTAGGATCATGTACATATTTCTTTAGTAAAGATACATGAAATAAATTATGCACATTCATGGAAGCAGACAATGCAAACATGTATGCAACTGGCCCTATTCTTTCCAATATCTCAAATGGACCACATAATCTAGCTGCCAACTTTGTACAACTACCCAATTTCAAAGAGATTTTCTTGGGATTCACTTTCAAAAGTACATGCTCCCCTAATTTAAATTCTCTAACTGTCCTATTCCTGTCTGCATAAAATTTTTGTTTATCCTGAGTTGCCTTTAAATTCTGCTTGATCTTGACCACCCAGTCTTCCATGTCCTTGAGCAACTCCAGCCCAAGTACCACTCTACCTGCTGGGTTGTCCCAGATCACTGGAGTATTACATTTCCTACCACACAAGTCTTTAAATGGGATCATTCTCAATGAAGCTTGATACCCATTGTTATATGCAAACTCAACCAAGTGTAAGTAATCTTCCCACTTAGATGGCTTATCCATCACATACATTCTCAGCATGTCTTCAATTGTTTGATTGACTCTTTCTGTTTGCCCATCTGTCTGGGGATGATATGTTATGCTAAAGTTTAGATTTGTGCCAAATCCTTTAAACAATCCCCTCCAGAAATTGGAGGTAAAATTTGTGTCTCTGTTTGAGACAATTATCCTAGGTATCCCATGCAACCTAGCAATTTCCTTCATGAAAATTTCTGCAATACTAGCTGTTGTATGCGTTGTCTTCACAGGCACAAAATGAGCAACCTTTGTTAATTTGTCAACCACCACCATGATTGAATCATGTTTCTTATTTGTTCTGGGTAATCCTGTGATGAAATCCATGGTGATCACTTCCCATTTCTTCTCTAGAATTGGCATTGGCTACAACAAACCCGCTAGGTGCCTATGCTCAAACTTCACTTTCTGACATTCCGTACATCAAGCGATATAATTAGCAACATCAATCTTCATTCCCAGCCAAAAGAATTGTCTTCTTACTATTGTAATTGTTTTCTGGTAACCGAGATGTCCAACATAAGGAACATCATGCATTTTCTTCAGTACCACATTCCTCAGTTCTCCGGAACTAGGAACATAGATTCTATTTTTATGCATGAGTAATCCATCTTCCTTTATCTCATACTCCTTTACTTTTTTCTATACATTTCCTTGCTGTACGTTATTATTTACCTATAGATAATGCTGATCTGTAACAAGACCATATAAAATTATGCTCTTCAAGTCTAACTGATGCACACTGACAGCAACAGCATGCATGAGATGCACTCTCCTACTAAGTGCATCGACAACTTTATCCTCCTTTCCCTTGATATGCTTGATATCGAAGTCATATTCACTTAAAAATTCCAGCCATCTTCTTTGCCTGACATTCAAGTTCGGTTGTTCAAAAAGATACTTCAGGCGAATATGGTTGGTCCTTAATTCGAATTTCTTCCCCATGAGATAATGCCTCCACATCCTCAAGGCGTGAACATTGGAAGCAAGTTCCAAGTCGTGGGTGGCATAGTTCCTCTCATGTTCCTTAAGATTTATGGACTCATATCCAATGACATGTCCATATTGAGTGAGGACTCCCCCAAGTCCTTCCTTACATGCATCCGTACATACCACAAAACTTTCATTTGGGTCAATAATCTTTAACATAGGCGCACTCGTAAGTAATTCTTTCAACAGATTAAAATTCTTTTCACACTTGAGTGTCCACTCAAATTTAGTTCTCTTCTTTTGAAAATAAGTGATGGGATGAGCAATCTTAGAGAACCCTACTATGAACCTTCTGTAGTATCCAGCTAATCCCATAAAAGATCTTATGTCTGGCACATTTTTGGGTGTTGGCCATCCTCTAATGGCTTCGATCTTCTCTGGATATACTGCTATGCCTTGCTTTGAAATAATGTGTCCCAAGTAATGGATCTGCTTTTGATAAAAAGAACACTTACTCAACTTGGCATACAACTGATGTTCTCTCAGTACTTGCAACACCAGTCTTAAGTGATGCTCATGCTCCTCTTCAGACTTAGAATAGATAAGTATGTCATCCATGAATACTATGACAAACTTGTCCATATAATTTCTGAACATGCCATTCATTAAGCACATGAAGACAACTGGTGGATTGGTCAGCCCAAACAACACCACTACAAATTCATAATTCCCATACATGTTCCTAAAGGTTGTCTTATGAATGTCTTCTTCCTTGATTCTTACCTGATGGTCTCCTGCCCTCAGATTATTGCTCCTCTTAGTTGATCAAAGAGGTCTTCAATTTAGGGTAAAGGATACTTGTTCTTTATAGTGTACTTGTTCAGCTGTCAGAAGTCAATACATAACCTCAAGGTTCCATCCTTCTTTTTGACAAAAAGTACTGGTTCTCCCCAAGGTGAAACACTTGGACGCATGTACCCTTTCTTCAAAAATTCCTCTAACTGCATTTGTAATTCTTTTAACTCTGTTGTGCTCATTCTGTAAGGTGTTTTTGACACCGAGGCAACTCCTGGCACTAAATCAATTTAGAAATCTATCTCCCTTATTGGTGGCAATCTAGGTATTTATTGGAATACATCTTCAAATTTCTGTAGCACCGAGAAATCTTCAAGGCTTGTCCCCTTTGTATCAATTGGCTCCTCCACATGAGATGCATACAGTTGACATCCTTTTCTAAAACATCTTTTCAGTTGTAAGGCCGAAATTTCCCTTATAGAGATGGGTCTTGAAATTCCTTTCACAGTGCTCTATTTTCCATCTCCATCAAGACATGTAAATTTCTTGTTATGACAATATAGGAAAACATGATGCTTGTCCAACCAATCCATCCCAATCAGAACATCATAAGACCCCAATGGTATGATATTTAGATTAGTATTAGTATTCATGCCATTAAGACTTATGGAACAACCTCTGACCATATCATGGATTCTTCTTTTGGTTGCAGTGGCTAATTGAACCAAACTGGCTTTTCTAAGTTTACTTTTATCCAAATGTAATCTATCCACTATATTAGGATCAATGTAACAATGACTTGCTCCTGAATCAATCAAAATAGAAACAGGCTGATTCATGATCTTACCTTCCACCTCGATCATATTGGACTGGTACTCTGCTTGTTGATCAATTAAAGTTGCATAGATTCTTCCCATATCTCTGACTGTTGTAGCCTCTTAGATTTTGTGCACAGTATTCACTCTGTCCTTTCTGTGTGGGAAGTCCTTGTACATGTGATCTTCCTTGCATCCCCAGCATTGGATTGGTGGTCTTCCCCTTTTTCCCAAGGAATCCTCCTTCTTGAAATCTCCCTTAGCATATTGATCTTGATGATTTCTATTAGGCTCATTCCTATTGAAGGGAGGTTTGAATCCTTTCCTCCTCTGGCCGGACTTCACATTCTTCTTGTCCTTCCAAGATTTCTGTAGGGATTCTCTTCCATGACCTTGCTCATACAGGTATTTAGCCTTCCTGATGGCCTCAGTCAAGGTCTTGGGTTCATCATACTTGATCTTTTCCTTATAAAAGGCTGGAAATCCACTTAGGAATATTTGTATTTTCACTTTCTCATCACCAATGAACCTAACATACTTTAACAATCCCAATAACTTCTTCTCATATTCTACCATAGTCATGCTTCCCAACCCGAGTTCAAAGAATTCCTGCATTTTCTTGTCATAGAAATTCTCTGAGGGGTACTCCTTCTGAAATTACTTCTTGAATTGATTCCAAGTGATCCTACTTTCATTAACATGCTCCACTTGCTTCAGTTGGTCCCACCATATTGCATCTTTTTTATGTAAGTGGTAGGTGGCAATCCCGGCTTCCAAGTTTGATGAATAGTTATGCAACTGGAAATATCTCCTGAGCCCAAGAAACCATGCTTCGACATCATCTTCCCTTTGTATTTCACCCACAAAGGAAGGTGGCTTGAGCTTCCTCATATCTCCTTGCAAACTATCTACCTCATGTTTCCTTGTTTGGTGTCTGACAGGAGACACCTCTGGACTACTCATGGGATCATCTGATGCATAAAAATGTCTTTCTGAGTAAGGAGGTGAGTGGTGTCCATGAGCTCTGCTAGCACTTCTGGAATAACCAACTCTCCCACGGTCATCTCCTATTTCATGACACCTACCTTCTTCCTCTTGTCTTGATTTTGATCCCTTCTTCGTTTGCCTCTACAAATGATTTAATATCTACAACTCTCGTGCATTTATCTGACTTTTCTCTCTCATCAATCTTGCGTTGTCTACCTTGTAGCTCTGCACTTCCATATTCAGGATTCTTACCGTTTCTATTAACGTTTCCTTCTCTGGTTTTCCCTTGCGTCCATTGGACTCTATCTCTGCATTACCAATCCTAGTATTCTGGCCTTCGACCTCCTTATCCTAACTAGAGGCTCCCTCACCTTCTTCCATTTCCTCAATACACATCCCGAGCTGACATGCTTAAGCCTCTTAATTATGCAAAATGTGCAAGCGACCATTTTTTTAGAATGATGCATATGATAAACAAAATTGCCAAACCATGCTACAGGTCTCTTTTTTTTTTGTTCACGGAGATCATATTCCCATTCTCCGAAAATAACAATGTCATGTTATCCTTGGTTGATGCAAAATTTCATCCTGCGCAGGCACTTCCTTCAAGCCACTTCCCAGGCGACCACGATTAGAAACCACGGCTAAATCATTCCCTGGAACTTTTCTATCTCAGAGACAACCAATTCGGCCCTTAACCCTCCTTCCGTCATCTCTCAATCTGCACACGACCATGACCATGACCCTACGCTTAGCTAAAAAAGCGCTTCTTTGGAGCTTCGGGACTTCAGAACCTTCAACCAGGACCAGATCAACAGTCCTCATCCTCCTTCATGATCAAGGATCAGGATCCACTTCGGGACTTCGCGCTTCAGAAGTTTCAACTTTCAACCTCTGCTTTCCTTCGGAGTACTCCATACTTGAAGTTCAGAACCAGGCACCACACATCCTTCTCAAATCAACGGCTCTAGTCCACTTCGAGACTTCGGCCTTTGGAAGTCTCAGCCTTCCTTGCTTGCCTCTTCCCAGAATGATTTTACCTGGAGTTCATGATTTGCCAATGGGTGTCCTCTTGCATATCAGCGACTGTGAATCACTTCGGTGCTTCGGGCTTCAAAAGTTTCAAACTTCCCTCCTTCATTTTCTCCTGGAGTGCTTTCACCTGTAGTCGACGATCCTTCGACGTGTGTCCTCTGGAATCAATGGTCGATATATACTCCAACCTTCGGGCCTTCAGGAGTTTTCAATCTAACACAACCTATCACACCTTTCCCTTCTGGAGCGCCCAGTCCTACAGACTGCACATTCTGTTGCCACGTAATGAAATGATAGAAGTGGACATGTGGCCTAATCAGACGGGTGACGCGTGTCATGTTCTAATCGATTTTTCAATGTTCCAAATGCCCAAATATTACTGACACGTGGAACACATCCCATGTGTCCACGTCATCCCAGGTGGCGTCCGTAAGCCATGTCACTTCAGGGATTCCAGGTTCCACATCACCTCTAGGTGACAACATCGTGCCCCATCACTTCAGCTCTTTGGGCTTCGGGGCTTTGGGAGTTTTCAAACTAGCACACTTCCAATTCTCCTGGACTCCGAATTCTCGAACTGGCCAATCCGTCGCCACATGTCCTCCTAGATCGGATGACCAAGATTCACTTCAGGTCTTCACTCGGAGTCCATGGAACTCCTCCACATGTCCTCCTCAATCTGACAACTATGATTTCTTCAGGGCTTCGGACTTCAGAGATCTCAAACTTCAACCTTTTTCCTTGAAAATATTTTTATCCGAAATTCATGATCTTCTGACACGTGTCCCTTGCGGATCGACGACTACGATTCCTTCGGGACTCCGGACTCTAGAAATCTCAAATTCCAAACTTATCTGGCCCCACTAGCTGTTATCCAAAGCCATGGATTTGGTGACGCGTGGCTCTCGATAGATCAATGGCTGATATCCTCTCAGATGATCGGATGATCGAGATTTACTCTGGCTCTCCGGTTCTCCATGCTTCGGGAGTGTCAAATATCAATTGAAACCTCTCGAAAAGATTCCTTCAGAGTTACTAATATGATGACACGTAACCTCTTGGCGATAGACAGTCAGGATCTACATCGAACGATTCAACAATCGACATTTACTTCGGGTCTCTGGCTCTCCAGGCTTCGGGAGTCTCAAATCTCAACTTCTCCTCGCTCATGCTTTCCCGAAGTGCTTTCACCCGGAGCACATGATCGATTGACATGTGTCCTCTTATGGATCGACGATTCCTAGCTACTTCGGATATTCATAGTTTCGATGTTCAAGCCCTAACATGTCACATCATTGCATGCCTTTCAATTTGCGGGGGCATGCATCAACGATTTGGAGTAACCCACTTTTTTCCCTGTAATTATCCTGATGTTGATACGTAACCCCTCAGGGAAACCATGGTTGGGATTGCGGGAACACCTTGGGAAATTATCTCCCGCGCAACTCGGTTCCGCAATGCCTGCTGGTCATTGATTTCTCTCTCCAATGGGATCCGACGGTTGTGACCTTAACCTTGCTTCATTTTCATCGGACGACCCCTGTTTACCTATTCTCCTATCCAACAATCCCGGATCTCCCCGATCCTACGATGGCGATCTCTCCCGTATTAAAAAGGAATGGTCACAATCCTCTGAACCCTCACAGAGGTTCTATGACGTTTTGTCTCCTGTTTGGCATCGACAACGCCATTCCTCCTGAGCTTTTCAATTTCACGGTTAGAGTTTGATTTCAACCCCGAGATTCTGACCAATAGACCTGGACCATATCGGCCCAGTGTTTCAACCTAGCTCTGATACCAAACTGTAACATACCCAACCAACCACAGGTCGGGGTATGCTACCTGCAAGCCCGCCCTCGAACTTCTTTCTCATACTAATACCTTCTTTACTTATTAAGGATGCATAATATAACAAATTTAATGACATGAACAACAATATCCAACAATCATGTATAATCTAAAGGTTATGTTAAGCGACAATTAAATATATGCATCGGAAATACATTCATATACATGTCAATGATAATTAAATTACACAACAGAATTCATTCATACAAAAATAGTAATATCATGACATAGAGCACTTATATTTATGAAATATGACACCGACTGGCTACAGAACAAGGACGTTCCACCCAAATGTAGACACCACTACTCAAAATCTCAACAGCAGTGTCACCCTTGAGCCAGGGCTATGAATCCACAAGGACGATTCTAGAGTGTAATTGGGTTCCCAAACTAGTCAACACTCAAGCTCTCACAGGTTTCCCGACACCCACAACAATCCAAGTACCCAACTCTCTTCTACCCAACCTGTGCCACCTGAGATAATGGACCTCCACCCTTCTCTGCCACACAATCCCTCAGGCAGTCCTTCTCCTTCTTGCCAGGGCTTCCAACACAGTTGGTCCAGAATCTCAATGCTGGAACTCTCAGGAATCATAGTTGTGAGAAAAATAGGGCACAAGCCAATGCATTTCAGACATGTAGGCCCCAAGTCACGACTGGATCACATAAGAGACCACTACAACCAACTATCTCATGGCTAAGTTCTTCAGCAGCTCCGTTTCCTCTTCCAAGACAGGACGCAAGTGAGGATGGGTCGATGAATGGGTTAAAGAGTGCATGGGAGTGTGTGAGGGAAGAACGAGTGAGTGAATAGGAAAACAATGAACAAGTCATCATTCGAACCCCCCCATCAGACCAAAGGTGGGTTTAAGTAACCTCGTGGGGAAATAAGAACCTCCTGGCCTTCCCCAAGAAGCTCACGTAACCAATCCCCTCCCTTAGACAAAAAGGGTAATTAAAAAATAGGAATAAACACTTAGTCCCTCAAGCTCCCTCTCTTGTGGAATCATATCCCCCTATAATGCTAGTCCTTGTCTGTCTAGTAGCCAACGGTGTGTTTATTATTATTAATGATCAAAACATTACATTCCTTGGGCATACTGGCCCTTCAATAATTGTTTGGGCACTCTGGCCTCTCAACATTGTAACAATACATTATTTAAAATGGGGGTCCAAAAACTTGGGGTGTTACAATAGAAAACCTATTCCATTGTTGTGCCAAATGTTATAGGGGAGAGTTGTGCAAGAGACATTTTCCAAGCAAGAGATCAGAGTGGACATATCTTCTGCAAAGAAGGAATTTTAGGGATGCAACTTCATTCTCTCCATATCAACAAATTTTTCCTCTATTAACTCATAAATTCCATGAATTTATTTATTTATTCATATTCATATTTGAAATGCATTTCAACAAAATAAACTCACCTTCAAGATATTTTAGGGATTTTCAATTGAGGAATCCATGAGAATAATTGGATCCATCAACATAGACACTTCTCGTGTGTGTATGTGTGTGTCTTGTTGGATACCTAATCCTCGTGATTATGGTATTTTGTATATAGTATTCTGAATATTATTTAGGAGAAATATAAAGAGTCGTAGGTGAATAGGAAGAGTCATTCATGCCTCTTGGAAGATGAAACCAAAGGTCATGCCAACTTGTATTTATGAATGTCTCATGTTAATGCAAAGCATTCAATTTTGGAGTTACTCATTGTTTGCCCATAATTAGCCTGAGCATGGTATAAGAGCGGGTTTTAACTCCATGATTCTCTCCTCCCACATGGAGAAATGCCTCTGAAATTCCTCTAGGATTGTCTCACCTACCATGAAGTGTTACTCTACCTTCCTCATCCCTATTTTCATTAGTATACCATCTATGCCCTCATCTCTACCATTTGCAGGTGTGGAGGAGACCCTTGGCTCCATATGCATTCTTGTTTGATTTAACTCAGTCTATATTCTCCTCTTTCATAAACATGATATGAGATATCCAACCATTCCTCCTCATCTCCCATCTCCATTACTACTAATATTTCTATGATGCACACATTCTCCCCCCTCTCTCCCTACCACTCAAATTCCTTTATCAATTCTATGTATGGAGTTTCGAAGATCACAATCCTCACACAATATTTTGAGGGATTTCATGGCTTTTGAGCAAGAAACAATTCCCAACTTGGGTCTCATAACTCTAGTGGAACTACATTTCCTGTTATCATTTCTTGGAGCACTCAGTGTAGCAC
>JZKD02S0181598.1:151994-171267 GCA_000966675.3 Picea glauca | reverse complement strand
GAGTATGATGCTCTCATCAAGAATGGGACATGGAAGTTGGTGGACCCTCCATTCAAAACCAAACCAATTGGATACAAGTGGGTCTTCCAAAAAAGTACAAATTAGATGGCTCAATTGACAAGCACAAATCAAGGCTCGTGGAAAAAGGATTTTCATAGAAAGAAGGTATTGATTATGAAGATACTTTTTCCCCCACATAAAAATGGACTACCATTTGTACTCTATTTGCCTTGGCAACACATAATGGATGGAAAGTTCATCAAATGGATATGAAGACTACTTTCTTGAATGGATACTTGAAAGAAAATGGCTTCATGTCTCAACCAGAAGATTTTGTTGTGAAGGGACAAGAACATAAAGTATGTAAACTCATCAAATCCTTATATGGCTTGAAAAAAGCACCGAGAGCTTGGTATGAAAAGCTAATTGAGCATATTTTGAAATTTAATTTCAAGCACTTTAATCTTGATGATGAAACTATGTTTGTTAAGAAAGTTGGGGAACAATGAAATCTATATTGCACCCATAAAGAAAGAATTGAAGAAAGGACTTGAGATGACAAATTTGGGACATCATCACTACTATTTGGGAATTGTAGTGACTCAAAATCCAAAGTACATATTCATATCCTAAAAGAAGTACATTATAATATTGTTGAACAAGTTTGGCATGGTCAAGTGTAACCCTCTCTCTACTCCAATAGAAAAAAAAATGAATCTCACATCAAAAGAAGGGAATGAATTTGAGGAGGCAACCAAGTACAAACAATTTTTGGGAAATCTTATCTACCTCACCACCACCATATCGGATATTTTATTTGGTTTTTGGATTATTTCAAAGTTCATGCAAAAACTATGTGAAGTACATTGGTCTACTACAAAAAGAGTTCTAAAATACTTGAGGGGAACTCAAGACTTTGGAATAAAGTATTCTAAGGTGGATGACTTCAACCTGATTGGATATTCTGATTCAGAATTTGACAGGGATAAAGAAAATGGATTGTCAACTTTAGGTTATATCACGAGTCTTGGATTAACAATTGTCTCCTAGAGATCACACAAACAATCGGTTACAATAGATTCCAATAGAGGTAGAATATGTGGTAGCTGTAAAAGTAATAAAGGAGATTATGTGGCTCAAGAAAATACTTGAATATTTGTAGGAGAAATAGGTGAACCCTTGTAGTGTCCCCACTACATAACCCATAAAAAAGTTTCTCATACGAATAAACTAACACATCTAACAACACTATTTAAACATGAATGCAACCCATTTATCATTCACAAATTAGCATATAAATTTCTTATGAATCAGAGTTCATGCACATAAATAAAATTTACAACAGATATAAAAATACTTATATTTTGAACAACAAGTGAGCAACTGACTACAAGGGGCAAATGTTCCTCCCAACCATAGATTTGTTGCTCCAAATATCAACAACAAATCACCCTCGAGTTGGGGCTACGATTCCACAAAAGAGGGTGTCTCTCTCATAACACAATTCACTCCCATGACCAACCAATTTTCTAATAGATATCCCAATCCTCCAACTCTCTTCCCCTCAACCTATGAAACTCAAGGAATTGGGATCCCCCTTCACTGCACATAGTCCCTCATCCCTTCCCTCTTCCCTTCAAGGCTCCATCACAAGGTTGGATAGGAATCTCTAATGTTGGGGACTCCAAGAGTGCTAGTTTCCCTAAGAAAACTAACAAAACGATCCATTGTTCAAGGGAAATTCACTCACACAAAAATATCCCTCTCTACAAGCCTAACAAACCACTTTCTCATGCAATAAGAACTCCAACAATCTGCCCACAACACCTACTATGGCTCCCCTCAAGCTCTAATTCTCTCCACTCCCTTACTGCTCTAAAACCTACATGCAAAAAATGCCTACAATGGCCACTCAAATTTCACTTTTACCCATGAGAGTTGACTCACATTCCCCAAGGTTGATTGTAATTATCCCCCATGATGTCATTACTATGTGATGTGAATTTTCTCACCAACCCCTCTTACATGTGTTTAATAATTGGGCCCTCATACACTCAAAAGGAAACTAGAAGGTTCACTCAAGGTATTAATTATAAGGAAGTGAGTTGGAATTAATACCCATAAATAATTCCCCCCCTTGGACCCCTTTCTTAGACATTCCTAGACATTCCCCTCTCTTGTGGAAACTTATCCCCCAATTTTTTTATCTGTGTCCACCTACAACTAGCATCACATTTATTTTATTTTTTCAATCATATAAAATGTTTACAAATTACATATTCAGGCCCATGTCCATACATCGTATTTAATTACACATCACTAAAATGGGGATTATAAACAAGGGTGTTACAACTCTACTCTTTTTTTGTTTGACAATACTTCTATAATCAAGTTGGCCAAGAATTCCAGATTCCATGATCGAACCAAGAACATCAACACAAAGTACCATCTGATTCGATATAATGTAGAGGCCAAAACTATTCACTTGAGACATTGTTCCACAAATGAGAAAATTGCAGACATCTTCACCAAAGCACTTGGAAGAGAAAATTTTGAAAACTATAGAATTATTCTTGGACTCACAAACACCCCTTTGGATTAAGGGGGGAATGTTGGATACCTAATACTTGTGATTATGGTATTTTGTAAATAGTATTGTAAATATTATTTAGAAGAAATATGAAGAGTCATAGGTGAATAAAAAGAACCATTCAGACCTCTTGGAAGATGAAACCAAAGGTCATCCCAACTTGTATTTGTGAATGTCTCATGTTAATGCAAAGCATTCAAGTGGGGAGTTACTCATTCTCTTCCCATACCTAGCCTGACATGTGTGTGTGTAGAGCCATTCATACCGCTTGGAAGATGAAACCAAAGGTCATCCCAAATTGTGTTTGCGAATGTCTCATGTTAATGAAAAGCATTCAAGTGTGGAGTTACTCATTCTCTTCCCATACCTAGCCTGACATGTGTGTGTGTACACACACACACACACACACACACACACACACACACACACACATAGAGAGAGATTCATGGGTTCAAAACTCTTGTGTTGTCCCAAGCTAGCAATTCCAACCACAGGATGAGTAGCTATGATTTCAAGATTTCATATTCCACCCCTCATAGACTAAATTCCCATGACAACAATGAATTAAGCCTCCCAATAGGAAACATAATTCAATAAAATGCATGTGCATGTGTGAAAATTAAAATGCAATGGAAATAACAAGCACATCCACAGACAACATGCAAGATACATGAATTTTACAACATGAAGTTTTCATATTCATATACAATGATAAGGCACTTATCTTTTATTGAAGAAGGTTTGGGAAACTAGTTGTGTAAGAGTGATTTTCCACCCAATAATAGGTCATTTATATTATGGTGAGTTTCAATAAAATTAGATGTATTGCACTCAACTTCAACTTTGGGTATAGAAAATATTTTAGGGCTTTTCAATTGAGGAATCCATGAGAATAATGGTATCAATCAACATAGACACCTCTCTCTCTCTCTCTCTCTCTCACACACACACACACACACACATTTGTTTTTCTAGGTTACAAAGACTGAAGAAAGCCCTCGAGTACTTCCCCTCATTTCGAGGATGGTACCCAAGATAAACCCTAGAATCTTCAAGGCATAACACTGGTCAACAACAAGGCTCGAAGACATTATAATAATATATTCATTAAGATCTCAACATGTCACTCGTGGGAATTGAACCCATGTGGGGAGGATAAAAATTCCTCCCAACCACTCGAGATAAAACCAATTCTCTCTCTCTCTCTCACACACACACACACACTTACATACTTACATACATCTATGTATGTATGTATGCATGTTTTTTTTTTGTGTGTGTAGAGAGAGAGAGAGAGATTCATGGGTTCAAAACTATTGTAATTTCCCCATCTATCAATCCCAACCATAGGATGGGTAGCTATGATTCAAGGCTTTCAAATTCCACCCCTTATAAACTAAATTCCAATGAAAACAATGAATTAAGCCTTCTAAGAGGAAACATAATTCAATAAAATGCATGTGCAGGTGTGAAAATTAAAATGCAATGGAAATAACAAGCACATTCACACACAACATGCAATGTACATGCTTTTTACAACATAAAATAAACACAAATTTTGCATATTCATAGACAATGATAAGGCACTTATATTTTACTGAAGAAGGTCCAGGAAACTAGTTGTGTAAGAGCAATTTTCCACCCAATCATAGGTAATTTTTATTATGGTGAGTTTTGACATGGTGTCTCTCTTCACCAAGATCAAGGTAAATGAAGCTATTATTGTCATAAAAAATGTTACTAATATATAAACAACAAGACTTGTAAGAATATGTCTAAAATCTACATATTTTAGTTTCCATAGTGAAGTCTTTGAGAAAGTTGGAGGTGTGGCCATGGGATCACCTTTACTTCCTATTGTTGTTGAATTATACATGGAAAAGTTTGAAAGGATTTCAATCAATACTTCTTCACTGAAACCCAAATTTTGGAAGATATGTGTTGATGATACTAACACAATCTAACCATATGGGAAAAGATCATTTGAATGACCCCCTAAACCATCTCAATAACCACTCTAAATTTTTAAAATTCACTATGGAAATAGAAGAAAATAATAGTTTTCCATTTATGGATGTCTTAGTTACTAAGAGTTATAACAGTTCTTTATCCCATCAATTTTACTGAAAGAAGACACATTACGATATATATATGCATGCCAACTCACAACATCATCTTGCATAGAATCTTTGTGTAGTGAGTACTCTTGCAACTCGAGCTATCAAGGTTTTTACTAAAGAACACCTAAATCATGAAATGAATATATCATTGTTGTGTTAAAAAATAAAAGAAAGAAAACCAAATAAAAGAAAGTATCTAGAAACCATGACATGGACAAAGAAAAAATAAACAAATGGAAATGTATACAATTCTGAGAATCACTTTGCCTTATATCAAAGGGACAACTAAAAAAGTTGCCAATATATTAAGAAAAAGGGATATTAAGGTTTATTTTTCCCCTCCTAACACCTTGAGAGGAATGCAATATAATTCTAAAGATTTTATTGATCCAATGAAAAGAAAAAGGGGTTTATTCTATACCATGCTCATGTGGAAGGATATACATTGGAGAAACTTGATGATTGATTCAAGCCAAGGTAAAATAATCGTTATGTAGACATCAATCATAATTGTGCCCAAAGATCAGTCTCAACACTCACCAAGCACAATGCACCATAGTTTTATTAAGAAAACAAAGGTGGTAGCTAAGGATGATGACTTCACCAAAAGACAAATAAGAGAGGTAGTTAAATTCAAAAAACTCAACAATGCCTTAAATAGAGACGATCGATGGAAACCTAGCAATTGTTGGAGACTTTTCATACAAAAACTAAAACCCTAATTCTTCTACTAACATCAATATTTATTGTGTTAATTGTTGACCTTTCCAAGCATCCCTTTGACTAATCCTGGGATCAAGCCTTCAAAATTTTACCAACAACTAGTCATTGAGTTTTGATGAAATGATTGGAAAATCAAACAATTATCATATTTATATGATAGGTTTTATATTTTATTCTTTGAACTCCTCAATCATTTTTTGTTGATAGGATATTCCTAAGGACGGGCCTTTCATAAGAGTCTTGAAATTTTGAAAGAATCAATAATAGAACACATGATTCTAATTCTTATAAAGGTACCTATTGTATATACCACTCCCAGGCCAATATATGAGGCCACCAGGGAGAAGTGAACAACTATAGGCTTCTCTCTCTCTCTCAACCCAACTAATTTACTCTCGTGCTCAACCAATCTACTCACCATAGATAATTAAAAGAATCTCATCCAATCATCAATAGCTAAGGAACTCTCTTCCACTACCTCACACAACACAAGGAAAGCATACTCTTTCTTTTCTCAACAATCCCTCAGAGTACCCCTCCCTTACAATGCTCTTGAATGTGTGTAGAAAGAGCCCAATTTTTTGTATTCCTTCTGAGAATTACCCGTGAAAACAATTATTGGCTCTCAAGCAATCAAAGAGAAGAAAATGTAACATGGGTGAAGGTTTCCTAAGTTTCCCAGCTTCTATTCTCACCTACAACCATCACTCTTTCATCTCAAGTCTGTAATTTCCTCTAAACGTTGTTTATTACAGTCAATTTCCAAATTTACCATGGATAGACAAAGAACTTATCATGAATAACATGAAAAGTATGAATGGTTCAATGTACGTGGGAGAGTGATGGAATGCATTTTGTTAGTCATTGGAAGGAGATAATTGATGAAAATATGGCTAACATTACTTTTGAATTTAGGAATATAGGACTCTTACAATTCTTGTAATGATGGTACTCAACCATGTGCTTCCATAACTACATGAGAGTACTTTTCCACTAAGCTCTCACATGCATGAGTGATTAGTTTTAATAATTCAAAGAAGGTGGATGGATTCATTTAAAGAACATGGTGGAAAAAGAGATGAGTTCTAATGCTGACACTTAGAAAAGGAGGATTTTCTCTCCCATAGCCCCCCTTTCCTCTTCCCCTCTAGTTGAATCATAGCCCCTCTTATTCTCTACACAACTATCTTGGACCATTGTATTCGATTCCAACATTAATATTTACATAGATTGATTATACAATGGTAAGCATAACACATGGTTCATACATGTATACTTACATCATACATGCCTATCCATTCATAAGTAAGGCCTTGGCCTTAAGCTTCACACTAGGAATGCATATTGACATATTTAAAATGTTTACATAATTTGAGTTAATATGTTCCAAGGGTCAAAACTAGGGTATTACATTCTCATTCCCCTTGGAATAGCACTAGACTCAGTTTTTCTAAAAATTTAGAAAAAAAAAGGGCATGCTTCCCTCATGGAATTCTCTAGCTCCCATGTAGACTCGTTATGACCAAAGTTCTTCCATTACACCTTTACCTATTTGATGGTTCAATTTCTAAATAATGTTACTTTCCTATTGACAATGTATAGTTTCCTAATTTGGAACTTTCCATCTAGTTCCACCTGGATCACATCCTAGCAAATCACATGGTTAGGATCAATACATATTTCTTAATAAAGGAGACATGGAAAACATTATGAGATTTAGTATTATTAGGCAATGTGATTTTATATGCAACCAACCCTACCCTATCGAGCACTTCAAATGGCCCATAATATCTTGTTTCCATCTTGGCACAACTTCCAAGCTTAAAAAAACTCTTCCTTGGCCTCACTCGAATGTAAACATGATCCCTAACTCAATTTTCCTTATGATCCCTATTTTTATCTGCATAGTTTTTATGCCTATCTTGGGTCACCTTCATATTATGCCTAGATTTATAAATTGTGTACTCCATTTCCTTAAGTATTTTTGGCCCAAGAGCAATTCTATTTAGTGGATTATTCTAGCTTACTGGTACCCTCAATATTCTACCATATAAGGCCTCAAATGGACTCATTTTTAGTGATTCTTGAAGCCCATTGTTATATTAAAACTCTACCAACTGTAGATAATCATCTCGCTTGGATGGTTTTTCCATCACATACATATGAAGCATGTCTTCAATCACTTGATTTATTCTTTCAATCTATCCATTTGTGGATGGTGAGTAGTGCTAAAATTCAACTAGGTGCCCAAATATGTAAAAATATTTCTCCATAAGTTAGATGATATATGTAAACATCATATCCCTGTCAAATGCAATTTCTTTGAGTAACCCATGCAATATAAATAATTACCTCATGAATATCCTTGCAATATCATCAATCTTATGAGTGGATTTAATAGGAATAAAATGTGTTTCTTTGGATAATTTCTCCACCACAACCACAATAGAATCATGTTGTCTTGTTATAAATGGAGACCTAGTAATAAAATCCTTAGTTACTACCTCCCATTTCCATTCTAGAATTGTAAAAGGTTACAATGAAATGGCTAGATGTTAATGTTCATCCTTAACTTGCTAACATTTCATACATATGGAAATGTACTCGACAACATCCTTTTTCATCCCAGGCCAAAAGTATTGATTTCTTTCTGTAGCAATTATTTTCTGGTAGCCTAGAAGTCTAGAATATGTCTTTTTATTGATTTCTTCCATGATAATTCTTTTCAATAGAATATCCTCATCGTCCAACTAATATCCTTCATATCTCTTTTTTAATTTCTCTTATTGCAATCCAATTTTCACTTGAATATATTGTTCATCTTCAAAAGAGAGTCAATAACTCTCTTCTTCATATCTGATTGTCAAATGCTAAGAGTTGTCACTTCCATTTTCCTACTAAGTGCATCAATTTTTTTTTTTCTTTTCCCTTTATTTGTTTGATCTAAAAATTAAAATCACATAGAAATTCTAGCCATCTAGCTTGCTTTTCATTTAAACCTTGTTTCAAATATAAATACTTTAGGCCATGATGGTTATTTCTAAGCTCAAATGCATTTCCCATTAAATAGTGCCTCCACATTTTCAAAGAATGAACTATTGCAAAAAATTCTAAATCATGTGCAACATAGTTTTTTTTGTGCTCTTTCAATTTTCACGACTTATATAAAACCACATGATTATTTTGCATAATAACTCCACCAAATCCTTCAACACATGCATCTGTGCACACAACAAAATCTTTGTCTGGATATGCAGTCTTCAAGATTGGAGCACTAGTAAGAATATTTTTCAATAGTTGAGAACCTTCTTCACATTGTTGTGTCCATTCAAACTCGATCCCCTTATTTTGAAAAATATCAATTGGGTATGCAACCATGAAGTATCCCTTAATGAATCCCCTGTAATAACCAATAGGACCCATGAAAGATCTTATATCTATTACATTCTTTAGAATGGGCCAATTCATCATGGGCACAATATTCCCTATATCCATAGATATTCCCTCTTCTAAAATAATGTAACCCAAATAATGAATTTCCTTCTTGTAAAAATCATATTCGCTTAGTTTTACACACAACTTATGCTCTATAAGCACTTGCACAACCATTCTCAAATGTTCGTCATCCTCTTCTTCATTCTTGGAATAAATAATAATATTTTCCATAAATAGAAGCACAAACTTATATAAGTACCTATTGAAAATGTTATTCATAAGACACATGAAGGTATCTATTGCATTAGTGAGACCAAATGACACCACCACAAATTCATAGTGACCATACTATTGAGTCCTCAAATCATACTAGTTTTTTCACTTTCTTATCATACATTTCCCTCCAAAACCTATACTTATAACTAGCTTACACTCTATTATACCTTTTTTTCCATGACTATCTTACTCAACTACATAATTTGTGTATTGAAGAATATTAAAGGTAAATTTTTCATTCTAAGCACAATTCTATTCTTCCTTATGTAATTTGGTTTAACTAGTTATTACTTTTAATGAGTCACTACACTACAAAATCTCTGATTTTGTAGCAACTCAAATATATTATGTAGCTGCTAAATTGTTTATGTAGTAGAATCGTTGTTCCACATGGTTGCACACACTTCAAGTTGAGATCATGACTTGGAGAAGTGATCTAGGAGGATCTAGAAGGCTCAAAAATTGATCTTCTCAAATGCTTATGAAAATGACTCCATTGCATAGATCTCAGTGAGAGATTTCTAATGAATCGCCTCAAATGGACGTTGTATGAGAAAGTTATGGTCATTTGAATTTTTCAAGAAATAGGGAAATTGGCAAAAAGGGGTGCCATGTGGAAACACTGGAAGGGTGACACGTGGCATCCATGCAGGTCATACCCTGACGTGGTAGCACCACAAGGCACCATGTGGCAAACCGTACTATGAGGTGGAAGGTTGTACATATGACTAGGCATATGATGTGGCATATGTGACATGTTACATGATCCAACCAGGTTTCGACATGTGGCATTGACCGTACAATGGTTGCACATGTAGACCAATCAGAAGCCACCACATGGTAGTCCTAATTGGCTCAATGGTGTTCTAGTTTACCAAAATTTTATGGGTTAACAACGGTCAAACCCTCGACCTCATGCATGCAACAACAACGACTTACTAGTACATGAAAGCATGTGACTTGATAGTCATGTGTTAAACATTTTATTTAAGTTGTAAGGGTTGTGTATTTGGCAGGAAAAGGGTTGAGGGATAAGCCCCTATCCCATGGTTTATATGAATCCAATGTAACCAAGTGTCAAAGTTCGTGTGCGGTTTAAACCGCATGCCACCAAATATAACAAACTTTATACTATATATATAATATATAGTTACAATAAAGCGCCAAACAGGGAGAGGTCTGTGGGTTTGAAACCATGACCTCCTCCCCCACATGCCAACATTTTAACTAATTCTCCCAAGTCACCTCTTGTTACGGGATTCCAATAATAACGTATTAATGTTTACCAAAGGGTTCATGCAACAATTAGACCTGCTCCCCTATTTAACCAATGCCCATACCAATGTGCAATGACATGGAAATTTGTGCTAGTTTGCAGAGGAGATGCATAGAAGTTCATGCCAAGTGCATATTTTCCTCGTTTTGCATGCAAGAGGTGTTCCTATTTTAGATTTTCCTCGTTTTGCATGCTATTGAGTTCTTTGAGGAAAGTATAGAGTGTTTATACTCATTTTTCTTAGAATTTTGAGAGGAATTTGAAGGTGATGTCGGTTCTATATAAAATTGTTGTGTATACAAGTCTTAGTTTTGATTGTTGTGTATGAAACCCATAGTCTAGTTATGTGTGCAAAAGGAGGTATTTAAGGACCTGTTTAGAACATAATCAAGTTTATACTCATCTTTCTCAGAACTTTTTGAGGAATTTAGTGGTGACCTATGTTTCTGGGATTGAGAAGAAGAATTTAAGGGTGCCTTCAAAAACTTGGTATTTGTAAGCCCATTCATTGTAATTTTGGCATTTGAGCATCAATAGAGCTATCTCACTATTTGGAAGTGAACTCGAAGATGTATCCCTAGATGGGTGAATTAAGTTATCAAACTGTGTAATGAGCCTTGTTATTTGTTGTCTCTATTTCTCTCTATTTTGGCACTCATTATTTTCGCAATTTATTATCAATTGATGAAGTTTATGGATAAATAAGTGTTTTCACATGATATTTTAGATATAGCCAATAAAATATCTTGATTTCCCAAATTTGGTTGGATGTTAATGTGTACTTAAGAACTAATTTGACATCTAAGGATTTTCGGATCATGTGGTATTAGAGCAGGTTGATGTCACTGGAAGGAAACTTGCCTATCACTTGAAAACAAGTTGGTATTAGAGTTGGCTTTGACATCTATTTTCCGGTGAATGCTTAAGAGGTATAGACTCAAGCTTGGTGAAGGATCGTTTGAAGAGTACATACTTGAGATTGGTTCGAGGCATGCATTTTGAAAGAAACAAATGGCTTCAACAAAAGACAAATATTCTTCTAATACAAATACTTTCGGTACTCAAGAGGCATTATTTTATGCGTTCATGGCAATGAAGGCCATGGTGGAAGAAATGTATGAGGATCGAAAGAATGCCAAGAGAACTTGTGGTAAAAACAAAGGAAAGACGCATAAATTCGAGAAGCAGTAGAAGGGAAAAGAAGAGAGAAGTATACATCTTCTTATTGCAAAAAGAAAGGACATGAAGAGGCAACGTGTTGGAAGTTTCATCCAGAGAGGCTACCAAAGAAGTTCAAGGACAAGGATAAATAAAAGGACATAACCATAGTTTAGGATCTTGGATCAGATTCTAAAGTTACAACTATGGGAGTTAAAGGTATAATTTTTGTTGTTATTTCTAGTTCATATACTTCTTCTTCAAAGGCTAATGTAATCCTTGATGGAAGGCAAAGAAAAGAATTGTTGCATTTACAAGTTATCTCAAAGCACAATAAGATTGATACACTTGTTGATAATGGATCACAAGTAAACATTATTTCAAAGCAAGTTGTTTAGAATTTGGCATTGGAAACTAGGCCTCATCCGAGACCATATCCTTTGGGTTGGATTTGTGATAATTCTCAAGTACAAGTAATTAAGCAATGCAAGTTATGGTTTGTGATCACATCCCATTTCATTGATGAGGTAGAGTTAGACGTTGTTCCACTTGACATTTGTGGGATGGTTTTGGGAAATCCATACTTGTATAATAGGAAGACCATTTTATTCAAGGAACAAAACAAGTATCATATTTTCAAGGATGTGATTGAGTTCATTGTGAAAGCTCATCAGATGAAGACGAATTTGATAGTTTTCAATACAAGCCATGTGAAAATGCTATCTAATGCTAGTATTCACGATCCAGATTTACAACCTACGGTTAAAAGTAAAACAAGTCCTTCGATTGATGTTGTTCCTGTTAAGAAGGGAAAATATGTTTATGGTTCATTCTCCTTCACATATGTATATTCAATTGTGTTGTTCAGTTTGTTACTAGTCAGTCGAGTATGGTTAGTAGTTGCAACAATGAATGGTGGAGTTTGTGAATTTAAGGGAATGGTTAACTTGATCAACAATGTTGTTTCAATATTCATTATGATTGTGATGAGTGAGGTGCTCATTATCCAAGCAAGAAGGATGTATGATACTAGACAAGTGAGGCGACAATATTCTCACTTTATTTTTGAATGATCCATATTTTTGGAGGTCCAAAAGTTTTTCAGTGGTGAGGTGTGATCCAGAAGGATCCGAAACGCTAAATTTTTTATCTTCTTAAATGCTTATGAAAATGAATCCATTGTGCATAGCTCGACGAGAGATTTCCAATGGCACGTGAACCACCTCAAACGAATGTTGTATGAGAAAGTTATGGTTGTTTGTGTCGGGTTGTTATATTCTTTGTAGTGAAAGTCTAGTCGAGGTGGATCAACTGACAGTCGAATTCGAAGAAATTGATAGCAAGATGAAGGTCGAGGTGGTTCGACTGGGTAAAGTCCAAGTCGAAGACATCGACAACAAGTCGAAGGTTGAGGTGGTTCGACCGTGTAAATTCGAATTTGAAGATATCAACAACAAGTCGAAGAGGTCAACTGACAAGAGGTCGATAGGTGGGCGTGTGGCAACTGACTGAAGACTGAATGAAGGCTGACTAGTAGTCGATTGGTAATCCAACTTGGTAGTCGAATGTAAATGAATTCTGATATTCGCAGGATTTGTAGCGAATGATCTGCATGGATATGTAACCATTTTTGGGTGCTTTTATTTAGGGTTTTTCCTACTGTAAATCCTATAAAGAAGGCATGTTGTAATGGTGTAAAATCTAATCAATAATTGTATAATAGTCAATATTTAGAGGTTGTTGGTCATGTAGATGTAAGCCAAATTGGCTACAGGGTTGTTCTTGTGTAAAGAAATAAAGTATGATGTCGATTGTGTCTTAGGTGTAGACCAAGGTTAGGCATGTAACCTTTTATTCTAAATTAATAAGACAACCAGAGAGCAAGACGCTCAAGGAATGATGGTTTTCTTGATTGGGTTTCTAGGGTAAAATCTCTATGTATTGTATATTTGATTTTTCACTTACTTTCTTGTTAAATCTTTATTCCTCTCTACTACTAGGTTTAGTGTGGAAGTGTTCTTCGTTTCATAACATGTGGTATTAGAGCTTGGTTTAAAAATATTGTATCTGACCTAAACCCTAGGTTCAGTAAGAGTCGTAAGTCAGAAATATTTAAATATTCTGTTAAATAATTGAGAGCAGCTTGAGAATAGAGATCAAAAAATTCAATGGCCAAAATTTTGAGCTTTAGAAGCTTAAAATTGAATATCTTCCTATAGATCAAGAATAATGGGCAATAGTCTGTCCAGGTACCATTCCGACATGTATGCCAATAGAAGAATGGGAGAAACTTGAGAGAAGGGAAAGGAGTATGATTCGACTTTGTCTTGCAGATTCGGTACTGCTGAATGTCTCAGGTGAACATTCGATAAAGAAATTGTGGGACAAGTTGGGAAGTTTGTACTGGTCTAAATCCATGGTAAATTAGATGTTTCTCAAAAATAAATTGTATCTTTTGAGAATGAGTGAGGGAATTTTAGTGAGTGATCATTTAAATGCGTTTAATACCATTATAATCCAACTATCTTATGTGGATATTAAAATCACTGAGGAGGAGAAATGTCTTATCCTATTATGTTCTTTGTCGGACTCCTGGGATAGCTTAGTCAGGGCTATAGGAATAAATTCAACCACGTTAGTTCTAGAAGACATGGTTACATCTATATTTTCAAAATAAATGAGAAGGAAGAACATGGAAGGATCGACCAAAGATGCATTAGGAGTGAGAGGTAAAGATTTGGTAAAGGGAAATAAATATTTGGTGTGCAAACTGAAAAGATCCATTCATGGTCTAAAGCAATCACCAAGGATGTGGTATCAAAAGTTCGACACATAAATCCTTAGTTTTGGGTTTTTGAGAGGTAAAGATGATCACTGCATATATTCCAAAGAAGAAGGTGGGTGTTTCATATATATAGAATTGCATGTCAACGACATGTTGCTAATTGGAAACAATATGAATGCAATAAAGAAGGTGAAGAAGCAGTTATCCTCCAAGTTCGACATGAAAGATCTTGGTGCAACGAAATTCATTCTGGTAATGGAGATCAAGAGAGATCGATTGGATAGAAATATATGGTTGAACTAGAAGAAGTATATTCAAACAGTCTTGAAACATTTCAAAATGCAGGATTGCAAACCTGTGAAGGTGCCAATTCTTATGGGAGCAAGGCTCACTACTCAACAGCTTCCAAGGAAACATGATAAAATAGAGGACATGGCACGTGTTCCCTATGCAAGTGTTGTTGGTAGTCTAATGTATGTGATGGTATGCACTCGACCATAATTTTCCCATGTAGTGGGAATGTTGAGTAGATACATGTCGACATTTGGGAAGGAGCACTTGAAAACTGTCAAGAGAGTATTCAAGTATTTGTGTGGCACAAAATACTATGATATATGATACCAAGGAAAACCTGGAGGTGACAGTGAATTAAATGTACATGGTTGTGTTGACATCGATTAGGCTGGAGATATGGATCAATGAAGCTCAACCAGTGGATATGTGTTCAATATGTTCGGTGGAGCAATTAGTTGGATGAGTAAGTGATAAGCATTCATAGACTTGTCAACAATAGAAGATGAATGCATGGAAGCCACTCATTGAAGAAAAGAAGCAATATGGATATAGAGGTTTTGTTTAGGAATCGAGTTTGAGCAGAAATCTATGAATATAAGTTGTGACAGTCAAAGCGCAATATTCCTGACAAAGAACCTAGCTTATCATTCTAAGACTAAGCACATTGATGTACACTACCATTTCGTGAGAGACATGGTGGAAAGCAAGAAGGTGCTGCTAGAGAAAGTAGACACGTTGGAAAACATAACAGACTCTTTTAGTAAGTTTGTGAGTGTTGTGAAGTTATCTTGGTGTAGAGAGGCAATGGGGATTGTTTCCCTGGGTATGTAAATGAGAGTTTAGATATCTCCCAGTTTCAACAAAGAAACAAACAAGTGGGAGAATGTTGGGTTGTTATATTCTTTGCAGTGAAATTCTAGTCGAGGCAGATCTAATGACAGTTGAGGTGGATTGAATGACAGTCGTAGTCAAAGAAATCAACAACAAGTCAAAGGTTGAGGTGGTTCGACCGGGTAAAGTCGATGTCGAAGATATCGATAGCAAGTTGAAGGTTGAGGTGGTTCGACCAAGTAAAGTCAAATTCGAAGATATCGATAACAAGTCGAAGAGGTCAAATGACAAGAGGTCGAAAGGCAGGTGCGTGGAATCCAACTGAAGATTGAATGAAGGCCAACTGGTCATCCAACTTGGTAGTCGACTATAACACAATTCTGAGATTTACGGAATTTGTAGCCAATGATCTGTGTGGATCTGCAACCGTTTTTGGGCACTTTTCTTTAGGGTTTTGCCTATTGTAAAGCCTATAAAGAAGGCGTGTTGTAATGCTATAAAAACTAATCAATAATCGTAGAATATCCAATCTTTAGAGGTTGTTGGTCATGCATATGTAAGCCAAATTGGCAACAGGGTTGTACTTGTGTAAAGCCAGAAGGTATGATGTTGATTATGTCTTAGGTGTAGAACAAGGTTAGGCATGTAACCTTTTATTTTAAATGAATAAGACAACAAGAGAGAAAGATGCTCAAGCAATATTGGTTTTCTCTTTTGGGTTTCCAGGGTAAATTCTCTGTGTAATGTTTGTTTTCTTTGTCACTTACTTTCTTGTCTAAATATTTCTTCCTCCCTTCTTATAGGTTTAGAGTGGAAGTGTTCTTCATTTCCTAACAATTTGAAGTTTTCAAGAAACATGGAAAGTTAGAAAAAAGGGGTACCACATGGAACCACTGGAAGGGAGACGCATTGCAGCTGTATAGGCCATATGCTGACATGGGAACACCATGAAGCACAATGTGGTAGGCCATACTATGAGGTGGCAGATTTTACATCCAACTGGGAAGATGATATGGCATATGTGGCAGGTTACATGGTCCAACCAGGTTTGGACACATGGCATGAACCGTATAATGGTTGCACAGGTGGATTAGTCGAGAGCCTCCATGTGGCAGTCTCGATTGGCTCAATGGTAGTTTGGTTTACCAAAATTTTATGGTATAACAAGGGTCGAACCCTCAACCTCATGCATGCAACAATAACGACTTACTAACACACCAAAGCATGTGACTTGATAGTCATGTGTTAAACATTTTATTTAAGTTGTAAGGTTTGTGCATTTGGTGGGAAAAGGGTCGAGGGGTAAGGTGCCAGCTGTTATACAACATTTTGTCTCACCTAGACAAGTGTCGTGTTTCACTTTGTTAAGTGTCACAATAGTGACATATCACCTTGTAAGTGTCACAACTGCAATGGGATAAAGTCATGGTGTAAGTGTCATACTTTTCTAAGTATTACGACCTTGACACCATGAAAAAATCACATCTCATGATCCCTAGTGAAGTTAGAGGAGAAAAACCATCATTTGGAGGTCGAAAACCCACCTTTTCCCTTGTCTTTCTATCCTTGTTTGACCAAAGACGCCCCCCTAACCACTCTGTAGGAGTGTCCCTCTTCCTTTTATAGTTCAAAGGGGGCATCCAAGATGCCCTATCTGCTTCTTGGGGGGACTGCCCCTGTAGATAAGTCAAAATCCCATGGATCTAGGGATAGTTTTGGCAAGGATCTGGGTGATTCTTGGGTTGTTCTTCTTATTTCCACTCAAATTTGGTTTGACCATATTGAGAGAGGTTATAAACATAAGGATAAAATGAAGGTTAAACAAATATTACCCTACCCCCTTATCCTCAAATACATTCCCTAATTACTCTAAGTGGTTAGACCTTTCTGATCCTATATAACGAGGGCTTTTCAGAGTGAGAAGGGGGAGAATGAGAAAATGATAACAAATTTTTGATTTTGAAAGTAAGGATATCAAAGTGAGGCTCTTGTCCATAAGGTGTGTATTTGAGGATTGAAGCTTTGGAGACTTGGAGGGCTGCAACATAGATCAGGTTGTAAGTTTCACGTTTCCAATTTAATGATAACTTGTCCTATTTCTCATATCCACTTTGTTCAATTCTTGATCCTTGTTTTTTAGATAGGATTATTTTTATCTAACATTGGATAACAATAGGAAGAGGAATTGATTATTTTTGTAGGTTAGGCTCGCGGGAAAGCACTCAAAGTTGGATATCAACTGCTAAAGGCTGCAGGGACAACCTACAGAGACAGGTACACAAATTCTCTCTCTCTCTCTCTCTCTCTCTCTCTCTCTCCTTTTAACCTATAAAACAAGAACACAAGACAAGTAGATTAGAGTATAAGGAACCATTTGTTTTAAATGTCTCAACTAAAGGAAACCTAGTTGAGGTGGTTTCCACCTGTCTACAGGGGGAATTTTCTCACCACATTTTTGGCAACCATAATGGGGAAAACACTTTGTTCTTCTTGGTTTCTATCCCTCAAATCAATTAATTTTCTTAGCTTTAATTTTCTCTCTCTTTCAAAACCATTTTTGTTATTCTTGCACCCCTTTATGAACCTAGCTATTCCATCTCCTTAATTCTTCATTTTTCAGGGCAATTTCTGAGTTTTCAGACCCTACAAGATTTACCAGAGCGTCCCTTTCTTAAAGGAAGCCCCATGTAGAACCCCTGAGGAGCGTCCTAGACGCCCCTTTATATCATGTTAGGGAGAATCCTCTCTCTTATGATTCCCTGTTTGCACTTACAGAGGAGCGTCCTCCTTCTGCAACATTGTTTTTGGGCCCATTTTTCTCTGATTTGCTCTCATTTGTTTGCTCAAAACTGTTCTTATTGGTGCCTAGACTTTGTATTTGGTTCTGATTGGATGAATTTGATTGAATGAGCTTTGTTCCTTATCTTTTCATCTCTTCGTCTCAATTTTCTATTGCATCCTTTCTTAAGATTCCTTTTACCCCTTATCTTGAGTGGTGTGCCTTTACTTGATCTGTTTCATTTGCATGATTTTTTATCTCTTGAGTTTCATTCTCAAGTTGTCGTATTGATTTCGGCTTGTGGAACTCTTTTGTGGTTTTGTGACAAGTGTGATTTGATCTTTGTGGTTTAAGGGTATTTTCGTTCTTGTCTTTCTTTGAATTGTTTGCTTTCTTTCTTCACTTCTTTTGCTTGGAGATTTGTGTCAAATCTTTGAATCTTGTCGTGGTTGATTAAGAATCATAATAATATTACTATTTTTTAAGTTTTGTTTATTAACTTTCAAAAAAGAAAAAATATACAAATCATTGCATTCAAAAACTTTTGTTGCAAGTAGTACTTTGGTGCATTTTGGTAGTGTTATCTTGGGCATTTTTTAGGGTTTAGGAAGTGTTCATTGGTTGTTGCATTTGCATTGGGATTTGGGTAGGTCACTTTCTGAAAAAGAAAAGAACAACTCTTCTCCCTATAGCACATAATGTTTATTGAATGAAATATTCACATTTCATTCTATTTCATTTTCTTTAGGAGTCAAGGTCATCATATCATTAGTTTCACTTCCACATACCCATGAGTAAACAAAAGCCTTATAATTAAGCGCCAATTAAAATATATCTATAAATCAAACTTAGTGCGATTGAAACCAACATTAGCTTAAGTGTAGAGATTTGGATTAGGTGGTGAGGATATGTAACACCCTGTTTCCCCCAGTTTGTAAATATAACTATATTGGCTAAGAGACTATGGAAAACTCAATATGTGTGAATGTTTGATTTGATGGACCTT
>JZKD02S0181598.1:129746-151984 GCA_000966675.3 Picea glauca | reverse complement strand
ACTTTATTGCATAACTCCTTGATCATATGCATAGATTAATTGTTGAATAGAATGTGTTTACTTCACTTCGATTGGTTTGTATTGTCTTGATCGTGACTGTACGAGAGCATTGGAGCAAAGCAGGAGCAACAAAGATCAAAGGAAGCACTTTTAAGGTAAGTTCTTTAATCGTGCCTCTTAGCATATTCAATAATTAAAATCTAGGGAAAGAGTATCATTCTGTCCTATTTTGTTCTAGATCTAGGTGGATCTAGGGAGATCGGTTTGTGTCCGCACTTACGGATTAATCCTGAAACACATCCATAAATGGAAAACTATTATTTTCTTCTATTTCCATAGTGAATTTTAAAAATTTAGAGTGGCTATTGAGATGGTTCAGGGGGTCATTCAAATGATCTTTTCCCATATGGTTAGATTGTGTTAGTATCATCAACACATATCTTCCAAACTTTGGGTTTCAGTGAAGAAGTATTGATGGAAATTATTTCAAACTTTTCCATGTATAATTCAGCGACAACAGGAAGTAAAGGTGATCCCATGGCCACACCTCCAACTTTCTCAAAGACTTCACTATGGAAACTAAAATATGTAGATTTTAGACATATTCTTACAAGTCTTGTTGTTTATATATTAGTAACATTTTTTATGACAATAATAGCTTCATTTACCTTGATCTTGGTGAAGAGAGACACCATGTCAAAACTCACCATAATAAAAATTACCTATGATTGGGTGGAAAATTGCTCTTACACAACTAGTTTCCTGGACCTTCTTCAGTAAAATATAAGTGCCTTATCATTGTCTATGAATATGCAAAATTTGTGTTTATTTTATGTTGTAAAAATCATGTACATTGCATGTTGTGTGTGAATGTGCTTGTTATTTCCATTGCATTTTAATTTTCACACCTGCACATGCATTTTATTGAATTGTGTTTCCTCTTAGAAGGCTTAATTCATTGTTTTCATGGGAATTTAGTTTATAAGGGGTGGAATTTGAAAGCCTTGAATCATAGCTACCCATCCTATGGTTGGGATTGATAGATGGGGAAATTACAATAGTTTTGAACCCATTAATCTCTCTCTCTATACACAGACAAAAAAAAGCATACATACATACATAGATGTATATAAGCATGTAAGTGTGTGTGTGTGTGTGTGTGTGTGTGAGAGAGAGAGAGAGAGAGAGAGAGAGAGAATTGGTTTTATCTCGAGTGGTTGGGAGGAATTTTTATCCTCCCCACACTGGTTCAATTCCCACAAGTGACATGTTCAGATCTTAATGAATATATTATTATAATGTCTTCGAGCCTTGTTGTTGACCAATGTTATGCCTTGAATNTCCATTATCAGTACAAAGAGATCCAATATGACATTGAGCTTCATTTTGGATCCATACATGAAAACTTTTAAAAGTTTCAAAATCCTGTGATTTATCCTTCAACAAGTACACCCAACACATCTTGGTGTAATCATTAATAAAAGTCATGATATATATATTTCAATTAGCAGATGGAATAGGCATGGGGCCACACAAATCAACATGTATCAATTCAAGTTTTCTGCATGCTATGGAAGTGGAATCATGGAAAGGTTGATTGTTATGTTTTCCTAGGATACAAGCATCACATTGCTTCAAATTCCTAGGAATAGTAGGAAAACCAAAAACACCATTCTTTTTCAACAAATGAAGGTTGTCACAATTAATGTGTCCAAATTTGGTGTGTCATAAGATACTATATGAAAATTTACCTTCATCATGATGTGATCTGGATTATTTTCGGCACGAAATGAGAGCGGAGATATAATAAAGAAATGCACAGAGATATCGTGAATATCCAATAATATAACAGAAATGTATCAGAGATGCAACCATAAACACAGAGATACGATAATACATGATTTTCATTAATGAAATCAATGTACAGAGACTGTAAAAATACAGAGTGAAAGACTCGCTAGAATGGTGGCAACTTATCTCTGAGAATAGATGTGACGGCTACTCGCATTCGCAAGAAGATGATTACAATGAGGCTCTGAAAGCCTTTTTACAATAAGTAGGAATTCCAAAAACCATAGACATCCAAAAACCTAACCCTGGGAGATGAAGCACCAAAATTCATGTGGGCCCCATTTGGGTAAGTTAGTACATCAACTTCCCGGGGTCATAACTTTTGCATACGACCTCTGTTTTGGGCGTATGATAGCCCATTGGAAAGGTATCATCGAGGAGATTCATTTTAGACATAATATAAAAGGAACATTCCTATTAAGAACTTTTTTTCCCAAAAAACATTGTTTAGGGCCTCAAAATGGCCCCGGAAGTTAAAAATTGCTAAAAATAGTAAATTGCCAAAATTGCCAGAAAGGTGTTTTGAGCCAGTAGGAAAAGGTGGGTGGCCACCAATATCCACCTGGATCAATCCTCTCTCCTTAGGAAGCAATGGTATCCATTGTGTTTAGTGCCCAGGAGAGAGGGAAAAGAGTTTGTTGAATCTGCATCTTGATGAGTTGCTTGCCTTGTTGGAGAAGTTGTGCTGCTTAACTTGTTGAAGGTTGTCACGAACATGTGGCTGGAAGGGTTGGAACTTTTTAACCAGTATGGATACATGATATTATTTTGTGCAGAAGGAATCTTTACACTTTGCTACAATCTTGTCGACCTGCTTTTGTTGGATAGAATGTGATTGGGCCGAGGTTGTAGTGGTTGCAGTGTCCTTTTGTTCACCTTTTGAACAGATTGTGAAGAAGCTGAATTTTGTAGTATGAGATAGTACCTTGCGGCACTTTTTAGGTGGGACGGTAGTTGGAACTACCTCTGGTATTCTGTAGAGATGACCCCCTAGAGAAACAATGACACTACGAGGTCGAGACTCATAAATAACATGGTGTCTCCACATATATGGCTGGCCCAAGAGAACATCACAGACATCCAGTGGGGCAACATCACATAATACCTCATCCTTGAAGGGTTGGATTTCGTATGATAATCAACACTACTCACTAACACAAAGATCTCGTCCTTGGTGAAGCCACCCAATGTTGTATGGTTGCAGGTGTGGTGTTGTCGACAATCCCAACTGTTTGACGACCTCTGTTGAGATGAGGTTCTTCTGGTTTCCGCTATCAACAATAAAATACAGTGGGGTCCCCTTCACCCACATCTGTGAATGAAAAAGGCACTCCCCCTCTTCAGGATCTATTGGTTCTTCTGGTTGAATTATTGTGGTTGCGACAATAGCAGTGGGGTCTGCGTCAATGATCTGTCTTTTACCAGTATTTTTAGAATCAAATTCTAAATCAGGGTTCGACTCCTTGTCTTTGATCTTGGATACCAATGATTGTTTTGAGCGACATTCATCGGTGTTGTGCCAGGGGATTTTGTGGAAATCACACCATTTTTCGGTGTCTTTCTTTGTCTTCCCGTGACCCTTCTTTTCCTGTGGCTTGGACTGGTTTTCGGGAGACTGTTTGTTAGGGTTGTCTTTGTCATANTTCTGCTCGATTTTAACAACATATCGATAGGCAGCACCGAGTGATGAGATGTCCAGAAAATCCATTTCAGTTTGGATGTATCTATGTAGAGCCCCACGGTATTTTAGAACCAAATTTCGTTCAGAGTCTTTGCTACCCAGCTTGGTGCGCAAGGTATGGAAGGTATTGGTGAAATCCAGAACTACTTAGTGCCTCTCTTGTCGCAGTGTGGTCCATCTCATGTACTGGTCCTCATAGTTGCCAACAGGGTAATATTGTTCCTTTACCGCATCCACAAAAAAATCCCAAGTGGGCTTGACCCCATATATTCCAGACTCCTCTATGGAACTATGCTCCCAGTAAGTTTCCCGCCAATGTTTGACATGGGGGAGAGCCTTAAGTAGCACGAAGATGATCTTTTCTCTGTCGGAAAAATTGTGAACCGATAAATAACCTTCGAACAGATTTAACCATTTATCTAGGGCATCTGCATCTATCTATCCTTCAAATACAGGAATATCAAAATTAACTTGTACCTTGAAAGGCGAGGTGCCTCCAAAGTGACTGTTTGATGAATATGCGCTTGTTTCTATCGGCAGGCATTGAAGGATGTGGGAAAAAATCTCCATCATTTCATCCCTCTGTCGTGTGAGAGCTTGCTCAAGCAACAGACTGATAGGATCATCTACTCCATTGTTTTTCTTTTCTTCCGCCATTGAGGGTTTCTTGGGTGTGCGAGAGAGATTTTACTCAAGAGAGACAATATCAAGAGCCAACTTTCTATACTCAGACCTCGTTGGGGACATGCACTAAAAAAAATGATCAAGAGCAGCTTGCTCTAATACCACTGATCTAGATTTATTTTCGGCACGAAATGAGAGCGGAGATATAATAAATAAATGCATAGAGATATCATGGATATACAATAATATAACAGAAATGTATTAGAGATGCAACCATAAACACATATATACACTCATACACGACTTCTATTAATGAAATAAATGTACAGAGACTGTAAAAATACAGAGTGAAAGACTCGCTAGAATGGTGGCAGCTTATCTCTGAGAAGAGATGTGACGGCTACTCACATTTGCAAGAAGATGATTACAATGAGGCTCTGAAGTCATTTTTACAATAAGCAAGAATGCCAAAAACCCTAGACATCCAAAAACCTAACCCTAGGAGGCGAAGCGCCAAAAGTCATGTGGGCCCCGTTTGGGTAAGTTAGTACATCAGCTTCCTGGGGTCGTAACTTTTTCATAGGATCTTTGTTTTAGACATATGATAGCCCGTTGGAAATGTATCATTGAGGAGATTCATTGCAGCCGCAATATCAAAGAAACTTCCATATTGCAAGCCTTTCTTTCCCAAAAAACATCATTTAGGGCCTCAAAATGGCCCCGGAAGTTAAAAACTGCTAAAAATAGTAAATTACCAAAATTGCCAGAAAATTGTTCTGAGCCAGTTGGAAAAGGTGGGTGGCCACTGTTATCCACCTGGATCATGATGAGGGTGGTATGCATAATTATATGCATGAACATATGTTCAGTTCAACTTTAACAGTTTTCCATCCTCCTCTCTTGTCATAACGACCATGTTGTTGGAAGCCTTCCTTATTTCAACTTTTCCACCGAAGATATGAATAGAGTGGCCTTGTTGTTGAATTTACATAAGAGACAACAAGTTCCTTCACATCCCAAGAAGATAGAGCACATCACGCAGAAGAAAATCTGGGAGTTCAAGCAATTTAAGCATGATGGTGCCAACTCTTGAAGGTTTGAGACTTGATTTAATTGGAAAATAAACTATGGCATCTACATTGTCATTGAAATATTCAAATAAGTCTCTCCAGAAGATCATGTGGCATGTTTCACCTATGTCAAGCATCCATGCATCTCTCTAAGAAGCAAATAAAGTGTTAAGCAAATCTTCAATTACTCCTATATTGCAATGGGAAACAATATAATGAGGATATTTAGGTGCTTTACCTTTCACCAAATCTGATGTTTTACCTTTGTCTTCTTTCTGATTATGCTAGTCTTTGATATTATCCCATGGTATTTTTCATGTCCTTGCTTCATGTGATCCATTATTTCCACAAAGAACACAATGAAGGTTAGATTTATCATGGGGATTATGCCTGCCCCCTACCTCAGAAGTTCTTCTTTTTTGTTTCCTCTCTTTCTACCTTATCCTCTAGAAATTTAGGAAATCTCAACATGCCACCCATTCTTACCATTCAATGCACAAATAACATCTACAACATCTCGGTGATCATCAAACTCAATGAAGGCATGATCTAAGGGATTTCGTGCAACCTAGACACTACGGAGAAGACAAAACACACGAGATTCATCCTCCAACTCATGCTTAGTTGTCAGAGGATCCAAATTGCCAACATAAACATCAGACATGACTTCACAAAGTTTAAATCACTGAATATATGTTGTTTTTCAGGCCTTTGAAGATGCTTGCAAAACCCTTCTCCAACTAAAAAACCATGAAAGTGTACTAAAAGAACCTTGAACTATGGTTCAAGAATCTTCAATAGAAGAAAGAAGATCCTCTACTTAATTTGATAGTTAAATATCAAACTCACAAGTTTTGTTGAGAAAACAAACACCAATACACTAATCCATTAATCACCAGAATGGTAAAAAAACACCTTTCCCTCACAACACAGATTCATTTCTAGTAATAAAAAAGGTCGTGGCTCTACAATGTCAAAACCCTAAATCACTTGTGATTTCTTGAAAACCACTTCTTTTTCGTGGTATGGGGCCTCAAAAATCGCCTGAAATTGTGATTTGAACCAGCAAACCTCATGCATTCATCCTAGAGTTGAATTTTGTACCTCAACCATACTAGCCTGGGAGGTGAAAAAATACCATAGGAGATGGCGCCTCCAAGGATCTCCAAGAGGCGGGAGATGGAATATGTGAGGATGATGAAGATGATTCCATGGAGAACTTTCTAAAGGCTCACAAGGATGCAATATCAACTCACTTGAAATTGATCAAGACTTACCATGAGTAGTAGACATGGACATGCCTTAAATCTATAGGTGCTACACTGAGTGCTCCAAGAAATGATAACAGGAAATGTAGTTCCACTAGAGTTATGAGACCCAAGTTGGGAATTGTTTCTTGCTCAAAAGCCATGAAATCCCTCAAAATATTGTGTGAGGATTGTGATCTTCGAAACTCCATACATAGAATTGATAAAGGAATTTGAGTGGTAGGGAGAGAGGGGGGAGAATGTGTGCATCATAGAAATATTAGTAGTAATGGAGATGGGAGATGAGGAGGAATGGTTGGATATCTCATATCATGTTTATGAAAGAGGAGAATATAGACTGAGTTAAATCAAACAAGAATGCATATGGAGCCAAGGGTCTCCTCCACACCTGCAAATGGTAGAGATGAGGGCATAGATGGTATACTAATGAAAATAGGGATGAGGAAGGTAGAGTAACACTTCATGGTAGGTGAGACAATCCTAGAGGAATTTCAGAGGCATTTCTCCATGTGGGAGGAGAGAATCATGGAGTTAAAACCCGCTCTTATACCATGCTCAGGCTAATTATGGGCAAACAATGAGTAACTCCAAAATTGAATGCTTTGCATTAACATGAGACATTCATAAATACAAGTTGGCATGACCTTTGGTTTCATCTTCCAAGAGGCATGAATGACTCTTCCTATTCACCTACGACTCTTTATATTTCTCCTAAATAATATTCAGAATACTATATACAAAATACCATAATCACGAGGATTAGGTATCCAACAAGACACACACATACACACACGAGAAGTGTCTATGTTGATGGATCCAATTATTCTCATGGATTCCTCAATTGAAAATCCCTAAAATATCTTGAAGGTGAGTTTATTTTGTTGAAATGCATTTCAAATATGAATATGAATAAATAAATAAATTCATGGAATTTATGAGTTAANTGGTCCATCTCATGTACTAGTCCTCATAGTTGCCAACAAGGTAATATTGTTCCTTTACCGCATCCACAAAAAATCCCCAAGTGGGCTCGACCCCATATATTCCAGACTCCTCTGTGGAACTATGCTCCCAGTAAGTTTCCCACCAATGTTTGACATGGGGAGAGCCTTAAGGAGCATGAAGATGATCTTTTCTCTGTCGGAAAAATTGTTAACAGATAAATAACCTTCTAATAGATTTAACCATTTATCTAGGGCATCCGCATCTATCTGTCCTTCAAATACAGGAATATCAAAATTAACTTGTACCTTGAAAGGTGAGGTGCCTCCAAAGTGAATGTTTGATGAATATGCACCTATTGCTATCGGCAGGCATTGAAGCATGTGGGAAAAATTTTCCATCATTTCATCCCTCTGTCGTGTGAGAGCTTGCTCAAGCAACAGACTAATAGGATCATTTGCTCCATCATTTTTCTTTTCTTCTGCCATTGAGGGTTTCTTGGGTGTGCGAGAGATATTTTCCTCAAGAGAGACAAGATCGAGAGCCAACTTTCTATACTTGGACCTCATTGGGGACATGCACTAAAAAAATGATCAAGAGCATCCTGCTCTGATACCACTGATCCAGATTTATTTTCGACACGAAATGAGAGCGGAGATATAATAAATAAATGCATAGAGATATCGCGGATATCCAATAATATAACAGAAATGTATCAGAGATGCAACCATAAACACATAGATACAGTAGTACATGACTTCTATTAATTAAATAAATGTACAAAGACTGTAAAAATACAGAGTGAAAGACTCGCTAGAATGGTGGCAGCTTATCTATGAGAAGAGATGTGACAGCTACTCGCATTTGCAAGAAGATGATTACAATGAGGCTCTGAAGTCATTTTTACAATAAGCAGGAATTCCAAAAACCCTAGACATCCATAAACCTAACCCTAGGATATGAAGCGCCAAAAGTCATGTGGGCCCCGTTTGGGTAAGTTAGTACATCAACTTCCTGGGGTCGTAACTTTTGCATAGTATCTTCGTTTTAGATGTATGATAGCCCGTTGGAAAGGTATCATTGAGGAGATTCATTATAGATGCAATATCAAATAAACTTCCATATTTTAAACTTTTTTTTCCCAAAAACATCGTTTAGGGCCTCAAAATGGCCCCAAAAGTTAAAAACTATTAAAAGTAGTAAATTACCAAAATTACCAGAAAATTGTCCTGAGCTAGTTGGAAAAGGTGGGTGGCCACTGTTATCCACCTAGATCATGATGAGGGTGGTATGAATAATTATATGCATGAACATATGTCCCATTCAACTTTAACAGTTTTCGATCCTCCTCTCTTGTCATAACGACCATGTTGTTGGAAGCCTTCCTTATTTCAACTTTTCCACCGAAGATATGAATAGAGTGGTCTTGTTGTTGAATTTACATAAGAGACAACAAGTTACTTCACAGACCAGGAAGATAGAGCACATCACGCAGAAAAAAATCTGGGAGTTCAAGCAATTTAAGCATGATGGTGCCAATTCTTGAAGGTTTGAGACTTGATTTATTTGGAAAATAAACTATGGCATCTACATTGTCATTGAAATATTCAAATAAGTCTCTCCAGAAGGTCAAGTGGCATGTTTCACCTATGTCAAGCATCCATGCATCTCTCTAAGAAGCAAATAAAGTGTTAAACAAATCTTCAATTACTCCTATATTGCAAGGGGAAACAATATAATGAGGATATTTAGGTGCTTTACCTTTCACCAAATCTGATGTTTTACCTTTGTCTTCTTTCTGATTATGCTAGTCTTTGATATTCTCCCATGGTATTTTTCATGTCTTTGCTTCATGTGATCCATTATTTCCACAAAGAACACAATGAAGGTTAGATTTATCATGGGAATTATGCCTGCCCCCTACCTCAGAAGTTCTTCTTTTTTGTTTCCTCTCTTTCTACCTTATCCTCTAGAAATTTAGGAAATCTCAACGTGCCACCCATTCTTACCATTCAATGCACAAATAACATATACAACATTGTGGTGATCATCAAACTCAATGAAGGCATGATCTAAGGGATTTCGTGCAACCTAGACACTACGGAGAAGACAAAACACACAAGATTCATCCTCCAACTCATGCTTAGTTGTCAGAGGATCCAAATTGCCAACATAAACATGAGACATGACTTCACAAAGTTTAAATCACTGAATATATGTTGTTCTTCGGGCCTTTGAAGATGCTTGCAAAACCCTTCTCCAACTAAAAAACCATGAAATTGTACTAAAAGAACCTTGAACTATGGTTCAAGAATCTTCAATAGAAGAAAGAAGATCCTCTACTTAATTTGATAGTTAAATATCAAAATCACAAGTTTTGTTGAGAAAACAAACACCAATACACTAATCCATTAATCACCAGAATGGTAAAAAAACACCTTTCCCTCACAACACAGATTCATTGCTAGTAATAAAAAAGGTCGTGTCTCTACAATGTCAAAACCCTAAATCACTTGTGATTTCTTGAAAACCACTTCTTTTTCGTGGTATGGGGCCTCAAAAATCACCTGAAATTGTGATTTGAGCAAGCAAACCTCATGCATTCATCCCAGAGTTGAATTTTGTACCTCAACCATACTAGCCTGGGAGGTGAAAAAATACCATAGGAGATGGAACCTCTGAGGATCTCCGAGAGGCAGGAGATGGAATATGTGAGGATGATGAAGATGATTCCATGGAGAACTTTCTAAAGGCTCGCAAGGATGCAATATCAAATCACTTGAAATTGATCAAGACTTACCATGAGTAGTAGACATGGACATGCCTTAAATCTACAAGTGCTACACTGAGTGCTCCAAGAAATGATAACAGGAAATGTAGTTCCACTAGAGTTATGAGACCCAAGTTGGGAATTGTTTCTTGCTCAAAAGCCATGAAATCCCTCAAAATATTGTGTGAGGATTGTGATCTTCGAAACTCCATACATAGAATTGATAAAGGAATTTGAGTGGTAGGGAGAGAGGGGGGAGAATGTGTGCATCATAGAAATATTAGTAGTAATGGAGATGGGAGATGAGGAGGAATGGTTGGATATCTCATATCATGTTTATGAAAGAGGAGAATATAGACTGAGTTAAATCAAACAAGAATGCATATGGAGCCAAGGGTCTCCTCCACACCTGCAAATGGTAGAGATGAGGGCATAGATGGTATACTAATGAAAATAGGGATGAGGAAGGTAGAGTAACACTTCATGGTAGGTGAGACAATCCTAGAGGAATTTCAGAGGCATTTCTCCATGTGGGAGGAGAGAATCATGGAGTTAAAACCCGCTCTTATACCATGCTCAGGCTAATTATGGGCAAACAATGAGTAACTCCAAAATTGAATGCTTTGCATTAACATGAGACATTCATAAATACAAGTTGGCATGACCTTTGGTTTCATCTTCCAAGAGGCATGAATGACTCTTCCTATTCACCTACGACTCTTTATATTTCTCCTAAATAATATTCAGAATACTATATACAAAATACCATAATCACGAGGATTAGGTATCCAACAAGACACACACATACACACACGAGAAGTGTCTATGTTGATGGATCCAATTATTCTCATGGATTCCTCAATTGAAAATCCCTAAAATATCTTGAAGGTGAGTTTATTTTGTTGAAATGCATTTCAAATATGAATATGAATAAATAAATAAATTCATGGAATTTATGAGTTAACAGAGGAAAAATTTGTTGATATGGAGAGAATGAAGTTGCATCCCTAAAATTCCTTCTTTGCAGAAGATATGTCCACTCTAATCTCTTGCTTGGAAAATGTCCCTTGCACAACTCTCCCCTATAACATTTGGCACAACAATGGAGTAAGGTTTTGTTTTGTAACACCCCAAGTTTTTGGACCCCCATTTTAAATAATGTATTGTTACAATGATGAGAGGCCAAAGTGCCCAAACAATTATTGAAGGGCCAGTATGCCCAAGAAATGTAATGTTTTGATCATTAATAATAATAAACACACCGATTGCTGCTAGACGAACAAGGACTAGCGTTATAGGGGGCTATGATTCCACAGGAGAGGGAGCTTGAGGGACTAAGTGTTTATTCCTATTTTTTAATTACCCTTTTTGTCTAAGGGAGGGGATCGATTACGTGAGCTTCTTGGGGAAGGCCGGCAAGTTCTTATTTCCCCACGAGGTTACTTAAACCCACCTCTGGTCTGATGGGGGGGTTTGAATGATGACTTGTTCATTTTTTTCCTGTTCACTTACTCATTCTTCCCTCACACACTCCCATGCACGCACTCCCATGCACTCCTTAACCCATTCATCGACCCATCCTCACTTGCGTCTTGTCTTGGAAGAGGAAACGGAGTTGCTGAAGAACTTAGCCATGAGATAGTTGGTTGTAGTGGTCGCTTGTGTGATCCAGTCATGATCTGGGGCCTGCATGTCTGAAATGCATTAGCTTGTGCCCTATTTTTCTCACAACTGTGATTCCTGAGAGTTCCAGCATTGAGATTCTAGACCAGCTGTGCTAGAAGCCCTGGCAAGAAGGAGAAGGACTACCTGAGGGACTGCGTGGCAGAGAAGGGTGGAGGTCCATTATCTCAGGTGGCACAGGTTGGATAGAAGAGAGTTGGGTACTTGGATTGTTGTGGGTGTCAGGAAACCTATGAGAGATTGAGTGCTAAATGGTTTGGGAACCCATTTACACTCTGGAATCGTCCTTGTGGATTCATAGCCCTGGCTCGGGGGTGACACTGCTTTTGAGATTTTGAGTAGTGGTGTCTACGGTTGGGTGGAACGTCTTTGGTCTGTAGCCAGTCGGTGTCATATTTCATAAATATAAGTTCTCTCTGTCGCAATATTACTATTTGTGTATGAATGAATTCTGTTGTGTAATTTAATTATCATTTACATGTATATGAATGTATTTCCGATGCATATATTTAATTATCGCTTAACATAACCTTTAGATTATGCATGCTTGATGGATATTGTTGTGCATGTCGTTAAATTTGTTATATTATGCATCCTTAATAAGTAAAGAAGGTATCAGTATGAGAAAAAAGTTCGAGGGCGGGCTTGCAGGTAGCATACCCCGACCTGTGGTTGGTTGGGTATGTTACAGTTTGGTATCAGAGCTAGGTTGAAACACTGGGCTGGTATGGTCCGGGTCTATTGGTCAGAATATCAAGGTTGAGATCGAACTCTGACCGTGAAATTGAAAAGCTCAGGAGGAATGGCGTTGTCGATGCCACACAGGAGACAGAACGTCATAGAACCTCTATAAGGGTTTGAAGGATCGTGACCGTTCCTTTTTAATACGGGAGAGATCGCCATCGTAGGATTGGGGAGATCCAAGATCGTTGGATAGGAGAACAGGTAAACAAGGGTCATCCAATGAAAATGAAGCAAGGTTAAGGTCGTGACTGTCAAATCCCATTGGAGAGAGAGATCAATGACCAGCAAGCATTGCGGGGAACCGAGTTGCACGGGAGATAATTTCCCAAGGCATTCCCGCAATCCCAACCGCGGTTTCCCTGAGGGGTTACGTATCAGCATCAGAATAATTACGGGGAAAAAAGCGGGTTACTCCAAACCGTTGATGCATGCCCCTGCAAATTGAAAGGCATGCAATGATGTGACAGGTTAGGGCTTGAACATCGAAACTACGAATAGCCGAAGTAGCTAGGGACCGTCGATCCATAAGAGGACACACGTCAACCGATCATGTGCTCCGGGTGAAAGCACTTCGGGAAAGTGTGAGTGAGGAGAAGTTGAGATTTGAGACTCCCGAAGCCCGGAGAGCCAGAGACCTGAAGTAAATGTCGATTGTTGAATCATCCGAAGTAGATCCTGACCGTCTATCGCCAAGAGGTTACGTGTCAGCATATTAGTAACTCTAGAGGAATCTTTTCAAGAGGTTTCAGTTGATATTTGAGACTCCCAAAGCCCGGAGAGCCGATGAGCCAGAGTAAATCTCGATCATCCGATCATCTGAAAGGATCTCAGCCATTGATCTGCCGAGAGCCACGCGTCACCAAATCCATGGCTTTGGATAATAGCCAGTGGAGCCAGATAAGTTTCAAATTTGATATTTTTGGAGTTCGGAGTCCCAAAGGAATCGTAGTCGTTGATTCGCAAGGGACACGTGTCAGAAGATCGCGAACTTCGGATAAAAATATTTTCAAGGAAAAAGGTTGAATTTTGAGATCTTCGAAGTTCGAAGCCCCGAAGAATCATAGTTGTCAGATTGAGGAGGACACGTGGAGGAGTTCCATGGACTCTGGGTGAAGACTCGAAGTGAATCTTGGTCGTCTGATCCACGAGGACACGTGGCGACAGATTGGCCAGTTCGAGAATTCGAATTTCGGGAGAATTGGAAGTGTGCTAGTTTGAAAACTCCCAAAGCCCTGAAGCTCGAAGAGCCGAAGTGATGGGGCACGATGTCGTCACCTAGAGGTGATGTGGAACTTGGAATCCCTGAAGTGACATGGCTTGCGGATGCCACCTGGGATGACGTGGACACATGGGATGTGTTCCACGTGTCAGTAATATTTGGGCATTTGGAACATTAAAATTCAATTAGAATGTGACACACGTTACCCATCTGATTAGGCCACATGTTTGCTTCCATCATTTCTCCATGTGGCGACAGATCATTCAGTCCGTAGGACTGGGCACTCCAAAAGGGAAAGGTGTGATAGGTTGTGTTAGATTGAAAAATCCCGAAGGCTCGAAGGTTGGAGTATATATCGACCGTCGATTCTAGAGGACACGCGTCGAAGGATCGTCGATTGCAGGTGAAAGCACTCCGGGAGAAAATGCAGGAGGGAAGTTTGAAACTTCTGAAGCCCGAAGCGCCGAAGTGATTCACAGCCGCTGATATGTAGGAGGACACCCATTGGTAGATCATGAACTCTAGGTAAAAGCATTATGGGAAGAGGCAAGCAAGGAAGGTTGAGACTTTCGAAGGCCGAAGTCCCGAAGTGGACTAGAGCCGTTGATTTGAGAAGGACGTGTGGTGCCTGATTCTGAACTTCAGGTATGGAGTACTCCGGAGGAAAGCGGAGGTTGAAAGTTGAAACTTCTGAAGTGCAAAGTCCCAAAGTGGATCATGATCCTTGATCGTGAAGGAGGATGAGGATTGTTGATCTGGTCCTGGTTGAAGGTTCCAAAGTCTCGAAGCTTTGAAGAAGCGCTTTTTCAGCTAAGTGTAGGGTCATGGTCGTGGTTGTGTGTAGATTGAGAGATGAAGGAAGGAGGGCTAAGGACCGAATTGGTTGTCTCCGAGACAGAAAATTTCCAGGGAAGGATTTAGCCGTGGTTTGTAATCATGGTCACCTGGGAAGTGGCTTGAAGGAAGTGCCTGCGCAGGATGAAATTCTGCGTCAACCAAGGATAACATGACATTGTTCTTTTCGGAGAATGGGGATATGATCTCCATGAACAAAAAAAAAAAGAGACATGTAGCATGGTTTGAAAATTTTGTTTATCATATGCATCATTCTAAAAAAATGGTCGCTTGCACATTTTGCAGAATTAAGAGGCTTAAGAACGTCATCTCGGGATGCGTATTGAGGAAATGGAAGAAGGCGAGGGAGCCTGTAGTCAAGATAAGGAGGTCGAAGGCCAGAATACTAGGATTGGTAATGTAGAGACAGATTCCAATGGACGCAAGGGAAAAACAGAGAAGGAAACGTTAATATAAACGGTAAGAAGCCTGAATATGGAAGTGTAGAGCTACAAGGCAGACAACGCGAGACTGATGAGAGAGAAAAGTTAGATAAAGGCTCGACTGTTGTAGAGATTAAATCATTTGCAGAGGCAAATGAAGAAGGGATCAAACTCAAGACAAGAGGAAGAAGGTAGGTTTCATGAAAGAGGAGATGACCGTGGGAGAGTTGGTTATTCCAGAAGTGCTAGCAAAGATCATGGACACCACTCACCTCCTTACTCAGAAAGAAAGTTTTATGCATCAGATGATCACGTAAGCAGTCCAGAGGTGTCTCCTGTTAAACACCAAAAAAGGAAACATGAGGTAGATAGTTTGCAAGGAGAGATGAGTAAGATCAAGCCACCTTCCTTTGTGGGTGAAATACAAAGGGAAGATGATGTCGAAGCATGGTTGCTTGGGCTCAGGATATATTTCCAGTTGCATAACTATTCATCAAACCTGGAAGTCGGGATTGCCACCTACCACTTACACAAAAAAGATGTAATATGGTGGGACCAACTGAAGCAAGTGGAGCATGTTAATGAAAGTAGGATCACTTGGAAGTAGTTCAAGAAGTACTTTCAGAAGGAGTACCCCTCAGAGCATTTCTATGACAAGAAAATGCAGGAATTCTTTGAACTCAGGTTGGGAAGCATGACTATGGCAGAATATGAGAAGAAGTTATTGGGATTGTTAAAGTATGTTAGTTTCATTGGTGATGAGAAAGTGAAAATACAGAGATTCCTAAGTGGATTTCCAGCCTTTTATAAGGAAAATATCAAGTATGATGAACCCAAGACCTTGACTGAGGCCATCAAGAAGGCTAAATACCTGTATGAGCAAGGTCATGGAAGAGAATCCCTACAGAAATCTTAGAAGGACAAGAAGAATGCGAAGTCCAGCCATAGGAGGAAAGGATTCAAACCTCCCTTCAATAGGAATGAGCCTAATAGAAATCATCAAGATCAATATGCTAAGGGAGATTTCAAGAAGGAAGATTCCTTGGGGAAAGGGGGAAGACCACCAATCCAATGCTAGGGATGCAAGGAAGATCACTTGTACAAGGACTTCCCACACAGAAAGGACAGAGTGAAGACTGTGCACAAAATCTAAGAGGCTACAACAGTCGTAGATATGGGAAGAATCTATGTAGATTTAATTGATCGACAAGCAGAGTACCAATCCAATATGATCGAGGTGGAAGGTAAGATCATGAATCAACCTGTTGCTATTTTGATTGATTCAGGAGCAAGCCATTGTTACATTGATCCTAAGATAGTGGATAGATTACATTTGGATAAAAGTAAACTTGGAAAAGCCATTTTGGTTCAGTTAGCCATTGGAACCAAAAGAAGAATCCATGATATGGTCAGAGGTTGTTCCATAAGTCTTAATGGCATGAATACTAATACTGATCTAAATATCATACCATTGGGGTCTTATGATGTTCTAATTGGGATGGATTGGTTGGACAAGCATCATGATGTCCTATATTGTCATAACAAGAAATTTACATGTCTTGATGGAGATGGAAAACAGAGCACTGTGAAAGGAATTCCAAGACTATCTCTATAAGGGAAATTTCGGCCTTACAGCTGAAAAGATGTTTTAGAAAAGGATGTCAACTTTATGCAGCTCATGTGGAGGAGCCAGTTGATACAAAGGGGCCAAGCCTTGAAGATTTATTGGTGCTACGGGAATTTGAAGATGTATTCCAATAAATACCTGGATTTCCACCAATAAGGGAGATAGATTTCTCAATTGATTTAGTGCCAGGAGTTGCCTCAGTGTCAAAAACACCTTACAGAATGAGCACACCAGAGTTAAAAGAATTACAAATGCAACTGGAGAAATTGTTGAAGAAAGGGTACATGCGTCCAAGCGTTTCACCTTGGGGAGAACCAGTACTTTTTGTCAAAAAGAAGGATGGAACCTTGAGGCTATGTATTGACTTCTGACAGCTGAACAAGTACACTATAAAGAACAAGTATCCTTTACCCCGAATTGAAGACCTCTTTGATCAACTAAGAGGAGCAATAACCTAAGGGAAAGATACCATCAGGTAAGAATCAAGGAAGAAGACATTCATAAGACAACCTTTAGGAACATGTATGGGAATTATGAATTTGTAGTGGTGTTGTTTAGGCTGACCAATGCACCAGTTGTCTTCATGTACTTAATGAATGGCATATTCAGAAATTATATGGACAAGTTTGTCATAGTATTCCTGGATGACATACTTATCTATTCTAAGTCTGAAGAGGAGCATGAGAATCACTTAAGATTGGTGTTGCAAGTACTGAGAGAACATCAGTTGTATGCCAAGTTGAGTAAGTGTTCTTTTTATCAAAAGCAGATCCATTACTTGGGACACATTATTTCAGAGCAGGGCATAGCAGTATATCCAGAGAAGATCGAAGCCATTAGAGGATGGCCAACACCCAAAAATGTGTCAAACATCAGATATTTTATGGGATTAGTTGGATACTACAGAAGATTCATAGTAGGGTTCTCTAAGATTGCTCATCCCATCACTCATTTTCAAAAGAAGGGAACTAAATTTGAGTGGACACTCAAGTGTGAAAAGAATTTTAATCTGTTGAAGGAATTACTTACTAGTGCGCCTGTGTTAAAGATTGTTGACCCAAATGAAAGTTTTGTGGTATGTACGAATGCATGTAAGGAAGGACTTGGGGGATTCCTCACTCAATATGGACATGTCATTGGATATGAGTCCATAAATCTTAAGGAACATGAGAGGAACTATGCCACCCACGACTTGGAACTTGCTGCCATTGTTCACACCTTGAGGATGTGGAGGCATTATCTCATGGGGAAGAAATTCGAATTAAGGACCGACCATATTGGCCTGAAGTATCTTTTTGAACAACCGAACTTGAATGTCAGGAAAAGAAGATGGCTGGAATTTTTAAGTGAATATGACTTAGATATCAAGCATATCAAGGGAAAGGAGAATAAAGTTGTCGATGCACTTAGTAGGAGAGTGCATCTCATGCATGTTGTTGTTGTCAGTGTGCATCAGTCAGACTTGAAGAGCAGAATTTTAGATGGTCTTGTTACAGATTAGCATTATCTACAGGTAAATAAAAACGTACAGCAAGGAAATGTACAGAAAAAAGTAGAGTATGAGATAAAGGAAGATGGATTACTCATGCATAAAAATAGAATCTATGTTCTTAGTTCCGAAGAACTGAGGAATGTGGTACTGAAGGAAATGCATGATGTTCCTTATGCTGGACATCCCGGTTACCAGAAAACAATTACAACAGTAAGAAGACAATTCTTTTGGCCGGGAATGAAGATGGATGTTGCTGATTACATCGCTCGATGTATTGAATGTCAGAAAGTGAAGGTTGAGCATAGGCACCTAGTGGGTTTGCTGCAGCCATTGCCAATTCCAGAGAAGAAATGGGAAGTGATCACCATGGATTTCATCACAGGATTACCCAGAACAAATAAGAAACATGATTCAATCATGGTGGTGGTTGACAAATTAACAAAGGCTGCTCATTTTGTGCCTGTGAAGACAACGCATACATCATCTAATATTGCAGAAATTTTCATGAAGGAAATTGCTAGGTTGCATGGGATACCTAGGAAAATTGTCTCAGACAGAGACACGAATTTTACCTTCAATTTCTGGAGGGGATTGTTTACAGGATTTGGCACAAATCTAAACTTTAGCATAACATATCATCCCCAAACAGATGGGCAAACAGAAAGAGTCAATCGAACAATTGAAGACATGCTGAGAATGTATGTGATGGATAAGCCATCTAAGTGGGAAGATTACTTACACTTGGTTGAGTTTGTGTATCAAGCTTCATTGAGAATGATCACATTTGAAGACTTATGTGGTAGGAAATGTAATACTCCAGTGATCTGGGATAACCCAACAGATAGAGTGGTACTTGGGCTGGAGTTGCTCAAGGACATGGAAGACCAGGTGATCAAGATCAAGCAGAATTTAAAGGCAGCTCAGGATAGACAAAAAGTTTATGCAGACAGGAATATGACAGTTAGAGAATTTAAATTAGGGGAGCATGTTCTTTTGAAAGTGAATCCCAAGAAAATCTCTTTGAAATTGGGTAGTTGTACAAAGTTGGCAGCTAGATTCTGTGGTCCATTTGAGATATTGGAAAGAATAGGGCCAGTTGCATACATGCTTGCATTGCCTGCTTCCGTGAATGTGCATAATGTATTTCATGTATCTTTACTAAAGAAATGTGTACATGATCCTAACCATGTTATTGATTGGCATCTGATTCAGGTAGAGACGAAGGGAGACTTTCATGTTCAACCAGTGCAGGTATTGGACATAAAATTTAAAATGCTCTGGAATCGAGTTATAGAACTAGTAAAAGTTCAGTGGATCTGCTACGGTCCTGAAGATGCTACCTAGGAGCATGAAGATGCCATGCGGGCAGACTACCCGCATCATTTTGAATAAATTTGAGATTTTGATCTCTATTTTGTATATGCACTGAGGACAGTACCAAAATAAGGGGGAGAGGATGTAACACCCCAGGTTTTTGGACCCCCATTTTAAATAATGTATTGTTACAATGTTGAGAGGCCAGAGTGCCCAAACAATTATTGAAGGGCCATTATGCCCAAGAAATGTAATGTTTTGATCGTTAATAATAATAAACACACCGTTGGCTGCTAGATGGACAAGGACTGGAGTTATAGGGGGCTATGATTCCACAAGAGAGGGAGCTTGAGGGACTAAGTGTTTATTCCTATTTTTAAATTACCCTTTTTGTATAATGGAGGGGATCGGTTACGTGAGCTTCTTGGGGAAGGTCGGGAGGTTCTTGTTTCCCCACGAGGTTACTTAAACCCACCTCTAGTCTGATGGGGGGGTTCAACTGATGAATTGTTCATTGTTTTCCCGTTCACTCTCTCATTCTTTCCTCACACAATCCCATGCACACACTCCCATGCACTCCTTGACCCATTCATCGACCCACCCTCACCTACGTCTTGGCTTGGAAAAGGAAATGGAGTTGTTGAAGAACTTAGCCATGGGATAGTTGGTTGTAGTGGTCACTGGTGTGATCCAGTCGTGACCTGGGGCCTGCATGTCTAAAATGCATTGGCATGTGCCCTATTTTGCTCACAACTATGAGTCCTGGGAGTTCCAGCATTGAGATTCTAGACCAGCTGTGTTGGAAGCCCTGAAAGGAAGGAGAAGGATGGTCTGAGGGACTACGTGGCAGAGAAGGGTGGAGGTCCATTCTCTCGGGTGGCACAGGCTGGGTAGAAGAGAGTTGGGTACTTGGATTGTTGTGGGTGTCGGGAAACCTGTGAGAGCTTGAGAGCTGACTAGTTTGGGAACCCAATTACACTCTAGAACCGTCCTTGTGGATTCATAGCCCTGGCTCGGGGGTGACACTGTTGTTGAGATTTTGAGCAGTGGTGTCTATGGTTGGGTGGAACTTTCTTGGTCTATAGCCAGTCAGTGTCATCTTTCATAAAGATAAGTGCTCTCTGTCGCGATATTACTATTTGTGTATGAATGAATTCCGTTATGTAATTTAATTATCATTTACATGTATATGAATGTATTTTCACTGCATATATTTAATTATCGTTTAACATAACCTTTAGATTATGCATGCTTGTTGTATATTGTTGTGCATGTCATTAAATCTGTTATCTTATGCATCCTTAATAAGTAAATAAGGTATCAGTATGAGAAAGAAGTCTAAGGGCGAGCTTGCAAGTAGCATACCCCGTCCTGTGGCTGGCTGGGTATGTTACATGTTTGACTAACTTTTACAAAATGAAATTCCCACTCTTTTTTGGAATTCCTTTTTCAACGCATTGATGAAAAATGCATTGTGTTTTTTTATATATAATATTTTTTGGCAAGTGGTGTGGCCATCAGTTTTAAGTGCCAAATCTTCAACCATCAACACGAAATGGGTAATGTAGAAGCTAAAGTGAAAAGTGGGAAACCTTAGGATGTGAAGATGAGATCTAGCAATATGTTGGTACTTGATTGTCCAAAGATCTATATCAATGTGTGAGGGAAGACCTTTTATAGAATTAGGGTTCCTCCAAGGGTTTTTCAATGAAGAATAGGTCCACAATCTAAAACAATCTTGAAATATATATGCCTTAGTCTCACCTTTGTTGATCAAAGTTCACTATATCAATGTTGACGCACTCCCTAATTAAGTTTGACCCTATCTAACTAGTCGCATAAGTCTAGACCTTCTTTGAGTGTGACCAAGTACTTTTTAGATAGAAAGTTGTGCAGTTATTATAATAAAATAAAACTATAATTCAACTAAAGTTCTTGGACATTTCCTTTGTTTCCGTACTAACTACACCACATGAAATGTGCTCTGAATTAACATGGTTTGGTACACACAAGCCAAATTTAAGTGTTAGTAAGGATTTCTCTTTAACATCATTGGCTACATAAATATTGGATAATCTTATCATGTGATTATCCAAATTTAAAACAATCCAAAGAAATATTTGAGTGGGATTATTTCCCTATCTCATTATAATAGAAGCAAGGTAAGGTGCCACTGGATTCGCAACCCCGTTCTTACATATGTTCTCCAAATTTTGAAACATAAACTCGATGTCAAGAACCATGGGTTTTTCACAAGAATTTATGCACCCCTAACATACCATCATGCTTCCTTCATCAAGAAATGGTAGTGTTGAACTCCACATTGTGTGCATACAATATTGCCTAACATGACCAAGATTTTGAATGAGTTCAAATCCCAATGGGCCTTTAGGGCATGTGTATAAATGTCTTTAAGCATGAAAATGTTAGGATTCCTTAAGGACTCATAAAGTCTTAAGTGCTCTTAAGAATTCTAGAGGAGGGGAGGGGAGTGTACTATCCTATTACCACCTTGGGCTAAGGTGTTTTGGGAGTGGTGTGCCACCTCCTACCTAATGATCGAGGCCATGGAATTATTTGGATCCAATGTGTTGAAAGTTGTTGACTTATTAGGCTCAACCTTTTGGATACAATAAAATTGGTGTGGACTTGTTTCCCTATGAATTATTGCAAACC
>JZKD02S0181598.1:102195-123404 GCA_000966675.3 Picea glauca | reverse complement strand
ATGGTATTGTTGGTTCAGCACAAACAAAGCCCGCTGAGCAATTGACGAAGCAGTTGCAACAGTTGTCTATACAACACACAGCGGCCAGCCAAACTACATCTTTGGTTGCTCCCCCTACCAAAACATCGGATGTAAACACAGTGCAATCGGCTAATCCAAAGGCCACCCAGAAGCCTGAAGGAAATAAAAAACAATGAAAGAAGGGTAAGGGGGATAAAAAAACTACCGATAATGCTGGCGGGGACAACACTGAGAAACAGAAGGTGAGGTATCCATGCAACTTGTGCACGGAAGACCACCCGACCCATCTATGTCCTCGGCTTGCAGAAGACCAAAAGTTTGTGACGCAACAATAGCCTGTTGTGTTAACCAATCCATTTCAACATGGGAAAAATCTAACCCAAGCCTCTGCAAGCATGGAAGGGGGTAACCAAGGGCCCTCTCTGTCTTTGAACAACCCCGCATCCGCGAATGTATATATGGTGAAAGGTGATTCTTTTATATCGACTAGAGCGCATGACTATGGTAAACCAAGCACTTCTGAGAAGGGCAAAGAAGCTGAACTCTCATCTCTTCCTCTACAGATTGAGAAGACGTTGGGCAAAAAAATGACACGCATCCCCAAAGGCACTTTCAAAAAAGATTCTCACAACCCAAACGCAAGGGCCACCTAGAACTATTCTATGGTGGAAGATTTATCACAAACCCCTTGTGCGATGTCCGCTTTGGAGGTCCTCCAAAGCTACCATTCCTAGAGGAAAGCCTTCTTAACCGCTTTAGGATCTACCGACACTTGTAATCCGGGTACAATCATGCTGGATACAACCGACTTAAAACCTCATCTGCCTTACCACATAGTGTTTCAGATAGTAGTGGCTTATCCCACGAAAACTTTTACTCGGAATATCTTTCGCATGATGGTTGATGAGGGCGCTTCGACATGCGTTATGTCGTTGGCATGTTGGAAGGCCATTGGCCAGCCTGTTTTGTCTCTGTCACCTACTCTCCTCACTGCTTTCGACGGTCATTCATTCCGACCACATAGTATCATTTCCTTTTTCCCCATGCAGTTAGGAGGGAAAACTGTGTGTGTCGAGGTAGACGTAGTCGATGCATCCCTCGACTATAACCTCTTGTTAGGAAGGAGTTGGAATTATACCATGCAAGCTGTGGTTGCTACAGTTTTCTGGGTCTTGTTGTTTCCACACGAGGGTCGGATTGTGACCATTGATCAATTGTCTTTCTCCAAACTTGACCCTTCATTAGGGTCATCCACGGTCCCGATGAATGATAATTTCAACCAGGATTGGTCAACGTAGGGGTTGGTTTGTGCCCATCTTTGATGGGTACCTTCGATTACCCGCCCCCTCAAGGCGATATCAAGTTTATATCAGATCACCATAAGGTTGAGATTTTTCAAGTTTTGTCGTTCCGTACGACTTACTTCGACGATCCGTGGATACTTCCTTCCCCATCAGCCACGATGGATGGGACAGGGCACTTGGGCATGTCCATGCCCTTGTCCATAGCTGAAGTAGTGTACTCTTTAGTCCAGCAAGCTTCAACCAACACTGATCCAACTCCTGCACAAGAGTTCGATCCACTTCTAGAGCCTATTTGGGCTCAAGATTCTCTCGCTGACACCAATTCATTAGACTTAGTCTTTCCCTCTGATGAAGTTGTAATTGAAGCAATGACTAGTCCGGACAAACCCTGGGAAGATCTTCATCACAGATCATACTTCCTCCGAGAGTTAAGCAGAATCAAAGCAGGGTAATTCACTTCAACTATGACTAGAGATAGGTCTTGTCCTATCAATCCTTTGGCTACTTGTGTTGCTTATGTCGAGGGTAATATGGCAAGTATCATTGAAATGGTACCTATAAATCTCTCCAAAACCCCTGGCATCATAGACATTGTTTTCGTCGGAGAATACTGCTCCCCTGAGGATATTCCCAGCATCAACCCACAAAGTGTCGATCATGAGCTAACTTTGTTGATTTTCAAGCTCGCTTTGAGATCTGAAAGCAACATCCAACAAGACTTCATTTATGCTTTTCGATCTCGTCTGGATTAACTGAGAAAAGTAACCTCTATGGGTCTCCTTTTAAGCCCTTTTCAGACCCTCTAAACATGAAAAGATTGTCGAGAGATCTTGTGGCCTTTCACACTCGTTAAACTGAAATTTGAAGTCACGTCTATCCTATGGTAGTTTACCCCTTTTTCAGTTTGGACGGTCAACTATACGAACAAAGGTATACTCTATGGAACTTCAGTTCTCTAGAAGAGTACTCTCAGGTATCATTTTAACCCTTTTTCGAGCCTGAGGGACTAAATTTACGAAAAAGGAACCCCCATGGAGTCCATAGTTAAGATCTTTTCAGACTCCCTAAAATTGAAAAGATCGTCGAGTGACCTTATTCTCTCGCACTCATTAAACTAGTCCAGAAGAACATTCCTGACAGAGTCCATAGTTAAGCTTTTTTCAGAATCCTTAAAAATGAAAAAATGGTCGAGTGATCTTGTCTTTCTCACACTTGTTAAAATGATTTTGAATAGACATCTTGTCGGTTCTAGTTTACCCCTTTTTCGAACCGACTAGACTATATTCGAAAAAGGTACCCCAATGGAGTCTCCTTTTACGTTTTTTCAGACTCTCTAAATATGAAAAACCACCAAGCTTACCTTCTCTGGGCTCGTTAAACTTACATCAAAGGACGTTACCATTGTGTGTTTTATTAATCGAATTTGCATAACCGCATATTTGGCCTAATGCCAGCTCCATGTTGCTCTCAACTAAACCATTTGAAGCATGCCTCATACACAAGCCCTATAGCACTTTGCCTCTATGTCTTTACACCTTTGGCCCCTGGAGGATTTTTCCCGAGTGTCCTTTTCTTGCATATGTCCCTTTTCCCTGAGCATCCCTGTGTTTCGTGCGCTTGGAACTAGTATGTTTTTAACACTCGATCCTCCTTTGTAACATAACATTATTTTATTCTTTTTTCTAAAATCATTGAAAAAGACAAAAAAATCAAATATACCCCAAAAAGAGGAAGGGAAAATTATTTTCTTTATTAGCAGCATAATGAGTCACCCTTGGATAAAGCACATCTGTCCATTTGTTCATCAAACCCTGGGATGTAATACGAATTTAGGAAGTTGTTCTCGCTACATAGAGTTGTGTCCTCCTCTGTTTGGTTATTCTTCCAAACATATGGAGAGTTTGTGTTGCCTCATGCCTTGTAAACTTATGTTAATGTCATGCTGCCTGAGTCTCATCATTTGTCGTGTTTTTGTCCAAGGGAAGTTTGTCACCAAGCCTGAGTCGGCCCCTCTGCAGTTTTTCTCTTGCCCTCATACTCGGCCATCCTGAACATCCAATCAAGTCTTTGTTCGAAATCAATGAAGCCTTAAATTTGATCATCAAGATTCTCTAGTCCATGACCGACGAGCCATCGAAGACCTCTGGGTAGTGAATTCGTACACTCATATTACACTCCTACCCGAGTTTTGAAGATTTTGAAGTTGTTGCTTGAGCTCTGAAGACCTCATCTCTAACCATCAGGCCTTATCAACTTCTAAGAATATGGGTACTCTACATGTATATCTTTTTTATTTCGAGATGTAGCTCCGTTGTGTATTGTTCGCGGCTACTCTTTATATAGTTGTATGACATGGATCTACAATGTATTTGATTGGTAGCCATGCGTTTATTTTATCCCGAGCATGGGTATGCCCACCTCGGTGAGACAATTGTTATTTTTGCAGACGGTGCCTCCCGATTTCTGGTCCCTGGTCTCACTTGTTCGGCACATCAGTAAACATTGGTAACATATTTTGGCCATCAGATGCTCTTCTGAACTCACACATTAGGGGGCATCTGTTATAACCCTAATTTTCACCATACATGCTTACCTGGCATCAGGCCATCTCATAGCCCTTTTTTGCCAAAGCACTGTTGAACAAATCTTCTTAAAAACGTCTTTTATAAAGGCCCACACGCCCTACTCCATTATTGCATGCGTGTACATGCTAGCTGACCCAAAACATCTCACGTGTACCTACAAAAGCACGAAAAAAGGAAAATTGTTGATGGAACACACAGCTTTGGGTAAGTTAACTAAACCTTCTAGCCATGCATGGCCGAGGGTTCGTCCAAATACCTAGCTTCTTCTAGCCTATAAAAGAAGGGTTAGGGGTCCCATTTGGAGGAGGAGAATAATAGTAAAGAACTCTACCTAATTGCACATTCCCATTGTCCCAACCCTTTAGCCATCCTTGTGCAAGAAGAGATACATAGCAAAGAAGTTGGAGGACAGTTGAAGAGGAGCCCAAGATCAGGTTCGAGGAGCAGTGGCCAGTCTCAACATTGTAAGTTGATTCATTAAAATTAATAAAGAAATTTTTTTCCTGTCCCACTATATGAGTTCTTCATAGTTTATTGAATATATGTTTGAATCTCTAACCCATTAATCTGTAGGTAAAATGCATGTATAGTGTGTTTCTTGTTTTGTATGCAGGTCAGCCTTGGGAGGAGAGGTGCTAACAAGCGATCAAGCGTGAATAAGGATCGACATCGAATGCCCGAAAAAAGGTATGTTTGTCTAACCATGTATTTTCTTAAAAGAAACAGGGATTAGGTCTGGGATGACGGTAGAAAGTAGGATTCTTTCGGTCTCATTTGCATGCATGATATAACCCTAAATGCTAGTCTGTAGGGGGATTTCCCACCATAAGAGTAATAAATTATGTGTTTGTAATTATGTAATAAAAATATTTATATTTTAATTGAAGCTCTCAAAAATCTCCCTAAGTTCCCAAAACTATTCTGAACCAATTGGATGTACTCATTCCCAAGCTCCCGAAAGGTTGGGAACGAGCTTCAAAGATGCTAGATGCCGGGAGTGGTTCCCGTGCAACTATGTTCTATTCTAATACTATATTCTAATACCGAATCTAATTTTCCATAATATTAAGCTTTGCAATTTTGCTTAAGTTCACTGCATCTTAATTCATTTTTACATAACCAAACTTGTAAAAGCTTTAACATTATAAAATGTTTAATTTTTGCGAATTTTTTTTTACAATTAGTAATAAAAATGTTAATTCTTTATTACTAATTTTGTTTATATATATATATATATATATATATATATATATATATAACTAATTTTGTTTACAATATGATGAAGATAATTAGTAGATCGTGAGAGTTTATTCTTATTTTAGCAATGTTGATTTTCTTCTTTGCACTTTTCAAATGTGAGAGGTAATTTTGATCTTCTAAATTAGGGTTGACCACCTCCTTGTAGTATCTTAATTTCTTTTTATCCACTAATTCTTTATCACACCACATATTCTCCTTAAATTTATAAGTGATAATATTTGTAATATTATCGATATTCCCCATGATGGCTTCTTCTTGTATTCCCCAATGATTTAGCCAAGATTTGGAATCTTTAATCCATCCCTTAAATTTATAAGTGATAATATTTGTAATATTATCGATATTCCCCATGATGGCTTCTTCTTGTATTCCCCAATGATTTAGCCAAGATTTGGCATCTTTAAGCCATTCCTGCTTGCGCTGATGGTGGTTTTAGCTAGAGTTTGAAGAAATTTTGGGGAGCCTCTTGTCATCCATGTTGTTTATCTTGTTCTTGTACGTTAGGTATATAATCATAAAAATGCTCTCAATGGGGGAAATGATTTCTTCTATGAGGAGGATAGGATATGGGGTATTTCCCTTAATTTTGAGATTGTAAATTATAAAATTCTTTTGGATATGTTCTATCTTTCTCCAGCATTCTCTAGATATACTGCAACCCCAAACTTCACATCCATATAAGAGATCCGGAGCAATGAGAGTGTGAAAGAGGAGTTTTTTTTTTTATCTAAAAGCCAAAGGTCTACTGATTTACAATTGCTTTCGATCCCATAACAAGTTTTCCACCCTCCATTTATCCTTTTTTCAACGCTATAGTTCCAATTGAGCTTGTGGTGGATATTGATTCCAAGATACTTGTATGAAGGTACTTCCTCCAAGCTATTGTTTTCATAAACAAAAGTATCGTAGGTGATCCTTTTGGATTTAGTTATCATAACCTTTGTTTTGTCAATGTTCACAGTCATGCCCATGCTAGAGCATAAGTCCTCTAGGTTATTAGTTGCTTACCTAGATCATAGGGACTCTTCTCCATAACAACAATATCATCGACATAAAGAAGGAGGATGATGACTATACTTGCGAGAATCGAGCCAACACAATCTGTGTCCGCCAAATAATCTTCTAACTTATCAATATAGATGCCAAAAAGGGTAGGGGATAGGGACAACCTTGCTTGACTCTTATATTACAGTCTATTTCTTCTTACCAACCCTCAATGTTCCTAAACTTGGCAATAAATTTCTCATATATCCTTACTACGTCAACTCTTATGTAAAGTTCCCCCAGCCCAACCGAGGGACATTACAATGCATAATACACATAAAAATGAAATTTTTGCTAACTAAAGTAATTTGTTTACCGTTCGTCGATTTCATGTAGCTTACAGCTACAAATTTAAAACATGTTTAGTTATTGTCTATAACCATAAAATAGATGCATCTAAAGTGAACCAAATTAACATGAATGCGGCTTAATCATTCACATAACAAAATATAAATCATTCTCAAACACACATAATTCATGCACAACAATAACACATGTAAATAACATGACAATAACACTTATCATTTGAATATGTTGTGCAACCAACTGCTTGGGAAAAACATTCCACCAAACCATAGACTGATTGTTCCAATTCTCAACAACCAGTCACCCCCAAGCTAATGCTAGTAATCCACAAAAGATTTTGATCTCTCACAATCCACTCACAGCTCATAAAACTCATAACCCAACTGATATTCTTCTACATCTATCCCAATTTTTCTACCAGCTCTCTTCCTCCTGACCTGCCCAACCCAATGAATGCAACATTGGTTTATCAGGGATAACCCAAGGGATGTGCCATCCATTTATCAAGATTAACCCAAGGAATGTACCATTCATTTATCAGGGTCTCTCTGGAATAGGTAGCTAGGAATCTCTCAGCTGGGAACTCAAGGGAACTTGTTGCTAGGAAAACTACCAACAACAAACACTTGTTGTTACAGTGCAACTCACTCCAGATTTCACTCTTCGGGCCTAACAACCTGTCTCTTCAATATTTAGCTCCAAAACGCTCCAAATACATTCCATGTTTCTCTCGAATTTGTCCTCCATGGTTGCACCAACTTCAATCTCTCTTTCTTTCTCTCTCCTTTTCCTCATGCACCAAAAACTTCCTCTAAGAATTGTTGTCCCAACCCATACGAATTTTCTCCCTTTGGTTTTCCTTTCTTGACTCACACTCTTCCCTAAAATGATTGTACTCAACCCCCATGTGCCCAATAACTCTGGCATGTGACCACTGACACCCACCCTCTTACATGTATTCAATGATTAGATTTGGGAACACTCAATCAGAAAATGGAAGGTTCATATAAAAAATGACAATTTTAGAAAAAAATGGGTTGAACTAATATACATGGGTATTTCCCCCCTTGGACCACTCTTGGCCATTACCCTAGACACTTCCCAACATCATAAATGCGTCGTTCTCAGGTGTGCGTGTCTTTTAGCGTCCACATTCATGCATCATGCACATGTGCGCTTTTCCTGCATTTCTTAATGACGCATGTGCGTGCACGCCCTGTATAGTCATAGCGCATCCTGATTTTATAACTGGTTGGATAGTTTTGGACCTTTTGGAAATGATTTTTTGGTAATTTTGGTCCATGGTTGAACTCATAGTTGTTTGAAGATGCTAGATTCCTGTAACCATTTGCGGACGAAATTTCAATGATAACACTTAGAAATAAAAATCTACAATTTCACAACTCCAATAGTAGTTCCAACCATAATCCCATGTTCTGATCAACCCCTTGACCCAAGGAATGCACCATTCATTTATCAAGTCTAACCCAAGGGATGCACCATCCATTTATCAGGGATAACCCACAAAATAAGATATTCTTTTATCAAGGTCCCTAGCGCAATTGGATAGGACTATGAGATGTGGTTCCAGAACTCTGGTTTCTCAAAATGGAGTCTTGCATTCTGTTTTCTTCAAAATTGTAAAAATTTTGTGGGTATTCTATCTGCATGTTTTCCTCATGCTCCCATGTAGCTTATTCAAGACCATAGCAGGTCCATTGCACCTTTACCATCCCTATGGCTTTGTCCCTGAGCAATTTGACTTTTCGGTCCATGATGCGTACTAGTTCCACCTGGAAATCCTCTTCGTGCTCCACCTGGATCACATTCCAATCAATTATCTGGTTAGGATTAGGTACATACTTCTTTAATAATGGTAAATGAAATACATTATGCACCCTCATGGATGCAGGAAATGCTAGCATGTATGCAACTGGCCCTATCTTTTCAAATATTTCAAAAGGTCCACAATATCTCACTACCAACTTCGGGCAACTTCTTAATCTTAGCGAACTTCTCTTTGCCTTCACTTTCAAAAACACATGTTCTCCCACTTTAAAATCTATGAAAAATCTATTCTTGTTTGCATAAATTTTCTACCTATCCCGGGCATCCTTTAAAATATGCTTTATCCTTATCATTTGCTCTTCCATTTCCTTCAACAAATCTAGCCCAACAACTGCTCTGTTTGTTGGATTATCCCAACTCACTGGAGTGTTACATTTTATGCCATACAATGATTCAAATGGACTCATTTTCAATGAGGCTTGATATTGTTGTAGGAAAATTCAATTAAATGAATATAATCTTCCCACTTTGATGGTTGATCCATCAAATACATTCTAAGAATGTCCTCAATTATCCTGTTAGTCCTCTTTGTTTTCCCATCTGACTTTGGATGATACATTATGCTAATTTTTAAATTGGTCTGAAAGCCTTTGAAAAAACCTTTCCAAAAATTTGAAGTAAACTTTGGATCTCTATCTGAAACTATTGTCTTAGGAACACCATGTAACCTGACAACTTCCTTTATGAAAATCTATGCAATATTTACTACCTTATGTGTTCTTTTCACCGGAATAAAAAGTGTTGCTTTAGTTAATTTATCCACCACCACCATGATGGAACCATGCTCCTTCACTGTTCTGGGAAACCTTGTGATAAAATCAACCGTAAATACTTCCCATTTCCATTCTGGAATGGGCAATGGCTGCAATAACCCAGCTGGATGCCTATGCTCAGTCTTCACTTTCTGGCACTCTAGACATCTGGCTATGTAATTAGCCACTTATTTCTTCATTCTCGGCCAAAAGTATTGGTTTCTTGCTACTACAATTATATTTTGATATCTCGAGTGTCTAGCATACGACACATTATGCATTTCCTTCAGAACTATGTTTTTCAGCTCACTAGAATTCGACACATACACCTTTCCTTTGTACATGAGAATCCCATCTTCCTTCAACTCATAACAATTAAATTTTTGCTGAAAAATTCCTTGTTGTAATGTTCCTTTTATTTTCACATATTATTGATCTGAATTTTCTTCTTCAATAATTTGACCTTTCAAATCTATCTTGTACATGATAATGGCTTCCACATGCACTTCATGAATTCTCCTGCTGAGTGCATCAACCACTTGATTTTATTTGCCTTTTATATGCTTATTCTCGAAGTCATATTCACTCAAAAATTCCATCCATCTAGTTTGTCTAGCATTTAGTGTTGGTTGTCCAAAGAAATGTTTCAAAACATAGTGGTATGCTCTTAGCTTGAATTTCTTACCCATAAGGTAATGCCTCCACTTTTTTAATGCATGTAAAATAGTTGCTAACTCTAGATCATGTGTGGCATAATTTCTCTCATTCTCTTTTAGTTTTCTAGACTCATAACATACCACATGATCCTTTTGACTAAGAACTCCACCAAGCCCTTCTTTGCATGCATTAGTGCACACAAAAAAATCTTCATATGGGTCTGCAATATTCAATATTGGTGCACTTGTCAAGATGTCTTTCAACTGCTAAAATCTCTCTTCACACTTGGAAGTCCATTCAAATTCCATTCCCTTCTTTTGCTAAGAAGTGATTGGGCTTGCAATCTTTGAAAACCTTTTATGAACCTTCAGTAATAATCGTAAATACCCATGAATGATTTGAATTTTGTCACATTCCTGGGCACTGGCCATTCTCTAATGGCCTATATCTTCTCAAGATCAACTTATGTCCCTTTCACAGAAATTATATGCCCCAAGTAGTGAATCTTCTTTTGGTAAAATATGCACTTACTTAGCTTAGCATACAACTTATTCTCTCTTAGAACTTGCAACACCATTCTTAAATGTTTCTCATGCTCCTCTTCTGATTTAGAGAAGACGAGTATATCATCTAGGAACACAATCACAAACTTGTCCAGGTACTCCCTAAACACTCCATTCATCAAACACGTAAAAATTGTTGGGGCATTTGATAGCCCAAATAGCACTACTGTGAATTCATAATGCCCATATCTTGTTCTAAATGTTATCTTGTTGATGTATTCTTCCTTTATCCGTACTTGATGATAGCGTTATCTCAAGTCAATATTCAAAAAGATTCTTGAACCCTTCAATTGATCAAACAAATCATCAACTCTTGGAAAAGGATATGTATTCTTTATGGTGACCTTATTAAGATTCATGTAATCAATACACGTCCTTAAGGCTCCATCTTTCTTCTTTATGAAAATAACTGAGGCTCCCCAAGGTGACACACTTGGGCATATATACCCCTTCTTCAAAATTTCTTCAAGTTGCATCTATAACTCTTTTAGTTCTGGTGTGCCCATTTTATAAGGTGTCTTAGACACTAGGGAAGCTCCTGGCACCAAATCAATAGAGAAATCAATGTCTATTTTTGGTGGTAGTCCCAAAAGTTTCTCTAAAAACATCTTCAAAATCCCTCAAAACTAGATGGTCTCAATGCTTTCCACTTTGTCTTTAGCTGCCTCCTCCATATGGGCTGCAAACATCTGACGTCCTTTCCTAAAGCTCTTCTTCAAATGCATAGTTGAAATCTCTCGAATAACTACAACTCTTGGAATGCCTTGAATCTTTCCTTGTTGACCTTCCTCATCAAGACATGTGATTGTCTTGTTGTAATAGTCTAGGACAACATGATGTTTTTCCAACCAATCCATGCCAATTAGACAATCATATAAACCCAATGGTATGATGTTTACATCCACCTTTGTATTGAGTCCATTCATGTCTATCGAAAAATCTTTAACGAACTCATTGATTTTCCTCTTAGCCCTCGTGGCTAATTGAACTAACCAAGATTTATTATGCTTACTTCTTTGCAAGTGAAAACTTTCAACAATGTTAGCATTTATGTAACTATGGCTAGCTCCATAATCAATTAACATTTATATGGGCTCATTATTGATCTTACCTTCCACTTCAATCATGGGAGATTGATATTTAGCTTGCTTGTTATCCAAGGATGCATAAATCCTTGGCAAGCCTTTGTCCATGTCTTCCAATGTTTCAGCCTCTTGAATGTTGTGGACAGTCCTCATTCTTTCTCCTTTGTGAGGGAAATCCCTATATAAATTATTTCCCTCTCATCCCTAACATTGCACCGGCTGCTATCTTGACCTTTTTCAAATGAATCTGCAGTTTTGTGTTCATTTTGGGCAACTTGACCTTGTTGATTTTCTTGGGAATTATTCCTGAAAAAGGGTAGCTTAAAACCCTTCTGCATTTGATCCATTTTACCCTTCATCTTGTCATTCCAAGGTTTTTGGAAAATTGGTCTTCCTTTTCTCAGCTCGTACATATGCCTTTCTCTCCTTATGATTTCCTCCAAGGTTTTGGGGTTATCACATTGAAACTTATCACTGTAGAAAGAGGGTAACCCACTCAGAAACCTTTGGATTTTGACCTTCTCATCCTTGATGAAGTCAACATACTTTAACAATTCAAAGAACCACTTCTCATATTCCTCCATTTTTGTGGTTCTCAACTTGAGTTCAAATAACTCTTTCATCTTTCTTTCATAGTAATGCTCAGAAAAATATTTCTCTTGGAAATATCCCTTGAACTACCTCCATGAGATTATTTTCTCATCAAGGTTCTTGTCTTGCTTAAGTTGATCCCACCACATGATTTCCTTCCCTTGCAAGTGGTAGGTGGAAAATGTATCTTCTACCTGGGATGGGTAATCATGTAGCTATAAATATCTATTCATTTCCAATAGCTAGGCCTCAACATCTTCTCCTTTCTTGTGCTCACCATTAAAAGTTGGTGGCTTGATATTCCTGAGTTCACCCTGCAAGATGTATGCCTCGGGTCTTCTCCTTTTCTTCCAAACATGAGACACAATTGGGCTGCTCCCTAGACCTGAACTTGCATGAGTTCTTTTCATGGAATTGCTTGGAGAATGATGGAGTCTATTCATGCTTCTTGACTGCCTATCATTCCCATGCTCATCTCTTTTGCTATGGTATCTTGGTGTTGATACTTGTCTAGCACTAGCTGCTTTCTTGGTGCCAGAGTATTTTTTAAATTTTTTATATAGCATATTTAGGCTTTGAAGTATCTCTTCTTGAGCCTTTATGATCCTCCATTATCGTCCCTATAACTCTACACTTCTTTTTGCAGGATTCTCATAGTTATAGGCTCTTGCTTGTCTCTTCTCCCATTAGACTCGGTCTTAGCATTACCCATGATGGTATGCAGACCTATAATTTCTTCTTCATGGCTACAAAACCATTTGATCATCCTCCATGTCTCTTGTTCTCATGTAGGAACTAAAATCTTCTTTTATGTATCTCTAATTCTACAAGAATCTGCATGCAATAATTTGTTGTTAGAATTAAGCATATTGCAAAATATTTATCAATTAGATTACAGGTCATTATTCATTTAAAATTATGAATAATATTAATGAAATACTCCCAAGTAGGATTCCTTAAATGCATTCATTTTCTAAACAACTTTCCAATGATTTTCCTCATGCCTCAATCTGAGTTTTGAGCGAAAAGTTACAACAATTACAAGTTGCAATTTCCACTCTTTTTATGTTACAAAATTCACTTTTATCATTTTTGAAGAAAATATAATGCCCAAATAAAAATTATGGGTTAAAATATCTCTTCTACTACTGAATACCTTTCCAACGACTATTTGTTTTCTCCAATCTGAGCTCCGAGCTGAAAGTTATGGTGGCAAAACAATGAAGGAATATTCATTAGCACGTGCAAAATAGTAGCAATGCTCAGCAATCGTCCGATCATTTCTTGATTAGATCTCCACCATTGATCTATATTAATGGATTCACCATGGATCTAAGTCATATCTCTTCTTCATTTCAGGCTTTCACGTTCTCCAATTTGTACCCTCTAGTTCTGCCACACTCACTTTGCACTTATACTTCAATTATTTTCCATTATTTTTTCTACAGGTCTATGATACATCATGAGTCATCGTATCCCTCACTCTCTGGATGTATGATCTATGAAACATGGTGACCTCCTAGCCACCCGATCAATTCTCCATACTTATTCATGTTCTCAGATCTCACCGCGAGCAGCAGGTCTTCAGCACTTTCCCGACTCTTATATCTATGACCCCGTCCAACCGATCCACTCTTGGTATTGAGCCGATTTTCAAGATTTTTTCATGGGTCCTCGGGTCTGCAGAGCTACCTCACTTATTCACATAACCCTTATCCTCCACCATGTTCACCACCTTCGCGACATCTTGGGACTTAGTTGGTTTTCCACTTCTTACCGTGGTTTCATGGGACTGACAGTTGGCCTGCCACATGGCTCCACATCACCTACCAACTATCATCCCATCCAACATGTGTCGGCCACCATGGAAATACATGTCTTTATTATACCACATTATATGACATGTGGCCTCCACGTCATGTCGATATCATCGTACGAAAAAATACCCAATTTTTGTTTTTTCTGATTTTTCTTATTTTCGAAATTTTCCAAAGAGGCTCAATTTCATAATTTTTTATGTGGCCTCCATTAGAGCTTGTAATTAATCTCAATACAGCTAAATTGGGTCTATACATACAAATTTGACCCTCCCCCCTCTTCAAATTCACCTCTTGGGCATTGAATTTGTCTTGAATTACTCTACAAAAATTGGGGCTTTTGCCCAATTTCACCTCAATTTTGTCATGGGCGCCATGGTCTCTCTGTAACTTCAACTTTCGGCCATCCACAAGCCCAAATATGCTCAATTAGAGACTAAATTTTCTTATACTTAATTTCTTGGCTCAATTCTTCACATTACCCATGATATTTCTCTCAATTTTACTACAGTAATTTAATAAAACAAGTTGCAGACATACTCCAAAAATTAATTCTCTGCGAATTTCCGCTTCAACATTCTGCTAACTCAACCCATACAGGCTCATTTCTGAAAACCTCACTTTGATACCACTTTGTAACCTTCCCCCAGCCCAACTGAGGGACATTATGGTGCATAATACACATAAAAATGAAATTTCTACTAACTAAAGTAATTATTTTATTGTTAGCCGATTTCATGTAGCTTACAACTACAAATTTAAAACAAGTTTAGCTACTATATATAACCATAAAATAGATGCATCAAAAGCACACCAAATTAACATGAATTCATCTTAATCACTCACACAACAACATGTAAAATATTCTCAAACACACATAGTTCATGCACAATAATAACACATGTAAATAACATGGTAACAACACTTATCTTTCAAATTTGTTGTGCAACCGGTTGCTTGGGACAAACATTCCACCCGACCATAGACTAACTGTTCTGATTCTCAATAGTCAGTCACCCCCGAGCTTACGATAGTAATCCACAAAAGAGGGTGGTCTCTCACAGTCCACTCACAACTCATAAAACTCATAAACCAACTAATATTCTCCTACAACTATCCCAATTTTTTTACCAGCTCTCTTCCTCCTGACCTTACCAACCCAAGGAATGCACCATTCATTTATCAGGGATAACCCAAGGGATGTGCCATCTGTTTATCAGGATTAACCAAAGGAATGTGCCATTCATTTATTAGGGTCTCTCTAGCATATGTAGCTAGGAATCTCTCAGTTGGGAACTCAAGGGAACTTGATGCTAGGAAAAATATCAACAAACACTTGTTTTTACAGTGCAACTCACTCTGGAGTTCACTCTTCAAGCCTAACAACCTGGTTTTTCAATATTCAGCTCCAAAACACTCCAAATATGTTCCATCTTTCTCTAGAATTCACCCTCCATGTCTGCACTAGCTTCTTGCTCTCTCCTTTTCCTCATGCACCAAAACCTTCCTCTAAGAATTGTTGTCCCAACCCATACAAATTTCCTCCCTTTGGCTTGCCTTTCTTGAATCACACTCTTCCCCAAGTTTATTGTACTCAACCCCCATGTGCCCAATAAATATGGGATGTGACCACTCACACCCACCCTCTTACATGTATTCAATGATTGTCTTTGGGAACACTCAATCAGAAAATGGAAGGTTCATATACAAAATGACAATTTTAGGAGAAACAATTTGAACTAATATACATGGGTATTTCCCCCTTAGACCTCTCTTGGCCGTTATCCTAGACACTTCCCCCTCTTTTGGATTAATTCATCCCCCATCTCTTGTCCATGTCCCCTTAGCAACTGGCATCACATTTTATTATTAAAACATAGAGATACAATTCACATAATACATGGTTTGGTCGTAGACACATATTATATCCACATAAGCATTAATTAAACTTGGGATTATAGTGGGGATGTTACATATTAACTAGAAAGGGACTTTAAGATTTTCTAACCTATTCTAGAGGTTAGTCCTAGACACAATGTTTTAAAAATATTTTCTAAAATCAACGAAACAACAAAGGGGATTGGTTTTATCATTACGACAGTCCTATGTAATGATCCTAAATGTAACAAGGTGGTCCACAGTGGAATGGTAGCCTCTAAACCCAGCTTGGCCTCTAGGTTTTTTCCATGGCTTTCTAGCCATGTGCGGATCTTATTTTCCAAAATACTTCCATGTAGCTTTGCTAAAATGGGGCTAATCATAATGGTCCTATAATTAGAGGGATTGCTTTTATCCCCACTTTTAAGAATAGGTACAATGAGGCTTTGAGTCCAAGGTTTTGGGAAGCCTTGCTGGATAGATAAATTGAAGAGCTTATGTATGTAAGGGATGACAATAGGTCCTCTAATTTTTAATATTTTAGCTTGGTAACCTTCGATGTCCTTAGATTTTCCTTTTGGGAGCCACTTAACCCCAAACTTAATGTCTTCTATAGAAAACACTTCATCCTTTGTAGAGATGTTTGGAATGTTTTCCATGGCATTAGGGGATTCACATAGATTTTTAAGATATAATTTTTTGTCCTTCAAGGAAATCTTATTATTTTCTTTAGTTTTACGAGTTAGAATTTGCCTCCATAATTTCTTAGGATCTATCTTAAATAAGTGCAAAAGATTCTCTTGTTTTCTATGTATATAGTATTTTTTCCCGTTTAATTAAGGTTTTGTATCTAATTCTCTCTCTCTCTCTCTCTCTCTCTCTCTCTCTCTCTCTCTCTAGAAAGACAATTAGATACAAAATCTTAATTGTCTTTCTATACACACACACACACACACACACACTTTTTGAATACAAGGTGAAATTGTATTTTAGTATAGTATTTTAGTTTTATGTATAAATTTAAGTCGAGGTAGATACTTGATATCACATGATTTCTATATAGTCTCACTGATGATGGAGCATAGGGGATATTAGGTACCTTTGAGATACTATAGGATTTGAAACCACCCTCTTGGTTTTAGAGTAAGAACTAAAAATACTTCTAATTGGTTAAGAGTTTGTTTTCCTCAGATGTAAGGAAATATGTTAATGGCCCAAGACCTAAAGGCATTTGGCAAGAGTATAAATTTACCCCCTTATGGACCATGAACAATTCATTTCAGGTGATGTGGTTTTCCTTAAATAATGATGATGAGTCAATCCATATTCATGGATAGAACCAATCACAATTGTCCTTAATACCAATTTCCAACTAAATTATGACAAGTTTTTATGCCTTCATATATATAATTTATTAAATTTTGTATGACCAAAATATATATGGAGATTGTAAATTGTTTGGAAATTTGTAAAAATTGCGATTTTTATTTGGAAAATTTGTATTTAACATTATTTACAAGTGGCAGACTCAAAGATATATGTTGGAAATTTGTAAAGATTGTGAATTGTTTTGGGAAATATACATCTAACATTATTTACAAGTTGCAAGATCAAAGATATATCTTATTTTCTTTCTTTTAGTATACATTATTGTAGAATGTTTTTAAAGAAAATATTTTCTTAAAATTTATGAAAATATATTGATTTATTATACTGGTAATTGTAGAGTGGTGGGTGTGAGAGGTTTGGGGGGGGAGGGGTCATCATGGATCCGAGAGGAACAATTGTAACTTCCTTTGCATAGGGACTTCGTGTTTTGTCCAACAATCGAGAAAAAACCTATGTTCTATAACAAGGATTGAAAATAACTAAAGGTTCCTATGCTCGATCATTGGTTGTGGTTGGAGACTCCAAGACAATCATCAACCTTATGGTTTTAAACTCTAAGCCAATTGAAAATTACTTAGCATATATTATTACATGAAGAAAACAAGAGGTAAGCAGATTTAGAAAAATCTCATACTATCATGTTATGGAGGAGAATAATTGTGGAGTAGATCTGTGTGTAAATGGGGTCTCGTCATTAAAATAGGGGGTGTGTATGGTTAATGTCATCATTAATCAACATTTCATCCATTAATTCACTATCGGTATGGGGACACATATCAAGCGTTCAATCATTCACGTGGATTGCAACCTAGGACTCCACAATAAGCATCAAGATAGTAATGAGAAGGAACGTAAGTCCCTCCTCTACATGTTTGAAGCCATGAATGCAGACACTTATGTATAGGAGGCTACTTTTCTTCTTATTTGTAGTGGGATTATGTTTATGTTTCTTGAGAAGTGTTTATGGGAAACCAAGACTCTATATTTGAGAGGTTTGGTAAGCAACCATGCCAAATTAACTTGGTTAGTGTTTGGTTTGTTTCTAGTTTTTTTCAACTTTTCAAGGGAGACCCCTTCTTGGAGTGTTTTATGAAAAGAGGGACTTTTGAGAACTTAGGTCACCTCTTATGTAATCACCAAATAATTGATACTATCCTTTGTTTCTCGTTCTGATATTTGTAGTCATTTAAATTTCCTTTCAAGAAGCATCCTTTGCTCTAGAAGATAGGAACCATATGCTCTTTTAGGGACCTAAAAGTGTGGAATGAAAGTTGGACTTTCAACATAGTGTATTCAAAATTGGAAGGGGATATTGGTCTGTGTTCATATCTAATGAACCTTATAGATCCCCAAGAAACTTGTAGAGTCCTCAAAATGCATGAAGAGCATATACATTACAACAAAGCCTCCATATTCACTGTCACTTCAAAAATTCAAGAGATAGAACAACACGTCACTTTCTAGGGAATCCAGTGGAACTAAAGTAGAAACTAGTTGTAATGGAAGTAGAATGTAATATTCTTAGAAACTTGGTCCTTAATTTGATCGAGGAAGATCAATCCAATGCCTCTAATCAAATACTTCGAGTTAATTCAACTTGGGGGGATCCAAAGGAAGACAAAATGGTGCACTAGCTTGCTAAAGATATGGAAATTGTGAAGTAGGACCATGATCTTTTGAGTACAGGTTTGGAAGAAGTGGTTAGTCATTATACCTTTTGTTAATTATCATGTTTTTTAGGGTTGTTAGAATCTTAGGCTTATATTATAGAATATACGGTGTTAAGAAATACCGGGAATTCTTGTTAAAAGACAAAGATAGACTTTCATATAGGAATGTAGTGGGCATCTTTTGGGTTTGTTCAGTAACTAGTTTGAAAACTTGTGAAATATAATTATGATGTAATTTTTTTTTAAGACAACTTGGAAATAAATTTATTCAAGAAACTTTGTGAGAAGTCTCGTGGAAGAAGAGTTTACATGGGAAAAATTTAGCCTTTTCTAAAGTGGTAAAAACAGGCTATATACTAATTAGAATGTCATGAAAACCAAAGTGTGTCTTCAGAGCAAAACAAAATCCTAGATAACACCTGCTATAAAGTTTGTAGAACACCCCTAAGATCAAAATACAAAAAGTTAGCATCGCGAGATTACAAATTTGGAGGATCTTTCCTGTCAAATTCGGCCTCAACAGGCCCTAGAGGCGAATTGAGGTCTGGAACCATCAAATGAGGGCCTGGAGAAGAGGTTGCTTCCGATATAGCTACGGTTGTGCTAGTCAACGATGGGAGGCTGGCCTATAGTGAATATTTTCAACCTCATACCGAATAGTCGCACATTCATCCTGGAGTTGTTGTTGACCTTGCCCATGTTCCACCAGTAATTCCATTGCAGTAAGCATATGTGAAGATAGAATGTTTGTTTGAATTTGGAGGGCCTAGACAGAATTCACCAGTTCTATATTCTCATCCTCCTAGATTTCACATCTCCAACACACACTAACTCTAATTATGTTGGTCATGACACAAATTCCCACAACTATGGTGATGCCAATGACTTATGTTGTAACCATAATATCACTCTAATACAATGTTGAGGTTTCTGAGAATCCGACCATCCAACGTTGAAACAATGTTCATTGCTTTTCTGAAACCACCTTTGTCTGCTCAATTTGCCTATGGGATCCTTTTATTTACTCATACCATCATGTGAATGACTCCAACCATGAAGGATGAAGCGATTCAAACTTCAAATCCATTAAACAAGTGATACACTCACATAGGGAAATTTGTTGACTCAGGGTGAAGGTACCATGATTACTTTGCATGGATGATGTCGTCGGAGGATGGAATTATGAAAAGAGAGCAAGATCGAGGACACAATCCATGTGGCAAGGAGTGAACAAACCAAGGGGAATATATGTTGATTTTGTATCTTCGAGATGTATTCCCTATTGGCATGTTTACAGGCAGAGTCTGCTTGTCATTGATGGCAAGAAAAACAACATCGATGGCATGTTTACAGACAAAGTGTGCTTGTCATTGATGGAAAGAACAACAACATCGATGGCATGTTTACAGGTAAGAACAACAACAACGATGGGCAAGAACAACAACAACGATGGAATGATTACAGGCACAGTATGCAGAGATCAAATCTAATAAGAGGTAGCGCTTTGCATTCTCAGAAACGCAGACGAGACCCAAGGTCATCAGGACTCGTAGAAAGATCGAAGGTCGAGGCCTTTGATACTTAGAAACTCTTCCAATATCGCACAGTAAATCCTAACCGTCCATTGAGAGAGGACTTGTTGTGAGAGATCAGTATTTCGTTGACTCACGAACTGGAAAAGTCAAAGGTGAGTAATCCTCCAACTTTGTGAAATGCAAAATCTCGATAAGATCTGGACCATTGGATCACAGAGGATTGTGGGTCGTCGATCTGACACAGAGCACTGAATCGGGAATTGGGAGTTGGAAGAGTAAGGGTTGGCTCACATTCAAACACCCGACACGCAAAGTTGTGATTTGATCACAGTCGTCGATCAAAGGGAGAGCTTGGACCGTTGATCTGGCAAAGTGCAAGTTTAGAACTTGGAAGAAGGGAGGTGCTTTAACCTCTGACATCGCGAGTCATGAAATCACGAAATGTGAAGTCACGATGATATATGAGCTATCGAATCGAGCAGGAGTCGTGACCGTTGATCTAGAAAAGCGTGAGTTTGGAACTCGGAAGAAGGCAGGTTCTCTAACCTCCGACATCCCAAGTTGCAAAATCATGAAATGCGAAGTCGCGATGAGATCTGAGCCGTCGGATCGAAGATGAGTCTAGACCATTGATCTTGTAAAGTGCGAGTTCGAAAATCAGAAGAAGGGACGTGCTCTAACCTCCGACATCACGATTCGCGAAATGCGAAGTCGCGATGAGATCTAAGTCTTCAGATCGAAGAGGAGTCATGATCGTTGATCTGGCAAAGCGTGAGTTTGGAACTCAGAAGTGTTGAAATAATGTAACTGCGAAGACCATTCTTATTATTATTTTGTTATTGGATTAAATCCCCATTGTGGATTAATCATGTCATTATTATTATTGGATTAAATCCCCATTGTG
>JZKD02S0181598.1:76067-97139 GCA_000966675.3 Picea glauca | reverse complement strand
TTCTTACACACACTTCACTTGCTCATTCTCTTATGAGGCAAGTTGCATTTACAAGTTGGAGAGAGGAGAAGAAGGGTGGCACATCTCTTGAGGAGGACTTTTCTGTATTGGTTGATTTATCTCTTGAACATTGTATAAGCTATTTATGATAAGGAAGTTTTTGCTGGGTTTTCTTCCCCTAGAGGGTTTTCCAGGATAAATGCTATGTCTCTTGTGGATGTGTATTTCTCAGTGATCTTGTTCTTATTATGCTCTTATCTTATGAAATGCAAAGAATTATAATAATGGCATAAACATTAACAAGAAGAAGAGAGGTGCTCTAACCTCTGACATCACGAGTCATGACATCATGAGTCATGAAATCACGAATTTCGAAGGAGAGATATAGACCGTTGATTGAGGAATGTCATGGGTCATTGATCAGGCACGATGAAGTTTGCGAGCTCCTGAATCACGAAGCGCTTGAATGTTTGGCCCATGGTCATAGCCATGGTCACATTGACGAAGGTTAAGGGAATAGCTAGCATGTTTCTAAGCTCCTCTTTGCAAATCATGAGTTGGTATAATCGAGGTAACTCACAACAGGAGTTCGTAATACGTGAAATCGCAAAGCACCCTTTTTCTTGGCCCGTGGTCACAGTTGGAGGTCACATCATCGAAGGATTAAGGGAGGAGATAGCATGTTGTTAGGCTTCACATCAGAGATCGTCGAGATCTTGAAGTACCTTTTGGATATGCATCTGATCACAACCCATGGTCTTGTGAAAGAAAGGCGCTTAGCCAGAAAATATAACACCCACTGTGTAGTTTTCTTAGAAAGGGAAAAGGCGCCAAAGGCATGAGCATGCAAAGGTTCTCTGGGTAACTGCCAGAAACGACTAATTGTTACTACCAGAGAATTCGAAGAGATTTTAGGGTGATCGCCAGAGGAGCTGAAGAGTCTCGAGGTAACTTCCAATAGTATGAAGATTAATCATGGAGACAATTGATAGATGAAAAGTATCGAAGACTGTAACTTCCAGAAAATCCAAAGAATCTTAGCATAACGACCATTCATGATGAATAGACTGGGTATAATCGTAGAGAATATAAAGAGTTGCCAAGATGATCTGGAAAATAACTTGGAATGAGAAAAACATGCAGAATAAAGAAGAGTGGGTGCTTCTCTAATAGCTAGACATGTGGGTAGAAGGAGAGTGTGAGCTCAATCTGAAGTAGAGATGAGTATCGCAACAAACGGCATGCAGAGGTTGCACGGAGCATAAATACAGAAGAGAAGTTGAACAGAAGATGGTAGTGCAAGAGGAAAAAAAGCAGAGCATAGAAACATTGCAAAGGAAAAAACCATAGAAGAACAGAAAGCGCAAGGGCATGCAAGCAGGAAGACACGAATGCAGACAAAGTAGAGCAGTGTAGCAGAACAGTGATGAGAATGGTAAGATATTGATTAATATTGTATCACTATAATAGATTCCAGCAAGAAAAGATTTATATTTTAGGGTGGTAGGGAGGTGCTAGGGAGGACTATTTTCCTCAGAGTTTCAAGTGGGTGCTTGAACACAGGGATTTGTAGCTTCCATCTGGTTGCAACCAGAAAAACTAGGGTGGTGCAAGGGAGAACCATTGTTCTTTGTTCTGCAGTTCGGTGCCTGTGTGACTGGAAGTTGGTGCTTCCATCCAGTTGGTGTTGGAACACTCAGGGAGTTGGTGCTTCCTTCTAGTGGGTGTTATAGAAACTAGGGAGTTGGTGCTTCCTTCTAGTGGGTTCTAGAGAAACCAAAGAGTTGGTTCTCTCAGCAAGTTGTAGCTTGCAAAATAGAGGTGGTAGCCTCACAATGAGTTGGTGCTCATAAGAATGATAATGTACAGAAAATAAAGACTACTTATCATATCAAGAAGAAGAGGTTTTCTACCTTTATGGGTTTCCTCAAGAATATATGTCTCTATGTGCTTCATGTGTGTGATTGATGTTCAATACTCTATTGCTTACTTCCTTGCATTATTTTGATCATCATTGAGTGTTTTGTAATGAGTTTAAAATGGTTATAATTGTTTAAGCACAGTAACAACTGATTCACCCCCCCCCCCCTCTCAGTTGTCTAACAATTGGTATCAGGGCCAGTTCCTTTTATCTAAATGTAGATCAGTAAGCTTAAACATGTCAAGCCATGAAGGAACTTCAACCAATATGGCCCGCTTGTTCAATGGAACAAACTTTTCCTTCTGGAAAGTTAGGATGAGAACCTACATAATGGCTTTAGGTGCAGATGTCTGGGATGTGGTAGAGACTGGTTATATAAAGCCATTTGTACTAGCTAATAAGGATGACAAGCTAGAATTCGGCTTCAATGCTAAGGATATGATTATTATTCTGAGTGGGCTTGTGGAAGCAGAATTTGTAAAATTTATGCACTTAGAAATTGCCAAAGAAATGTGGGACAAACTCATTAGCAGTTATGAAGGTAATGAGAAGGTAAGGGACACCAAGCTTCAAACCTACAAAGTACAGTTTGAACAGCTAAAGATGAAAGAGGATGAAACTATTGGGAAGTGCTTTCTGAGAGTTGAAGAACTAGTAAATACAATGAAATCACTTGGTGAAAAAATTGAGGAACCCTCTTTAGTTAAGAAAATTTTGAGATCTCTGCTAGATAGGTTCAACCCAAAGGTCTCTGGTATAGAAGAACTTAATAATCTAAAAGCTTTGTCTTTTGATCAAATTCTAGGAACGTTGACTGCATATGAAATGAGGATAGTTAAACATAAACCCACCTCTAGAGAAGCATCATTTAAATCAGATAAGAATGAGGATTCTAAGCTTGATGAAATTGAAGAAAAATTTGTGAGAAGACTAAAGAAAGGATCAGGTAAGTTTCCCTTCAAATGTTTTAACTATGGAAGGATATGTCACTTTGCATCTAAGTGTCCACATAAGAAGAAGGACCAGAAATCTGAAGGTGAAGAGAAGTATAAATCCAAGAGATTTGGTAAAAAGAAAATTTTATGTGTAAACAATGATGACTCTTCAAGAGACACAGATGGTGATTCTGATGGTGAAGATAAGGTTAATGACTTTATGCTTATGGACAGAGAGTATTATGATAATAAAAGCATAGGAAGTTATGTTAATGATGAATAAGTTGTGGTTGACTTGGAAGGAGAACTGATCAGTGCCCTAAAAGAAATTGACAGACTCATATTTAAGAATAAAAAGCAAAAACAATTGTTGATACAATTCGAGAAAGACAAAAAAAAAACTGATGAAGACTTTGCCCTGCTAAAAGTAGAATTAGAATAGGCAAAGAAAATAGAGGAAATTCTGAAACAACAGTTATCAGAGAAGAAAGAAAGATGTGAAGCCTTGGAAGAAGAGGTAGTAAAAACCATAAAAGAGATGGAGAAGTTTAAAGAATTGTATCTCCAAAATCTTCCAAGCACTAGAGCCTCAGAAGGATTAGCCACCATTTTGAATCAACAAAGGAATCCAAATTTCAAAACTGGTTTGGGTTATGAAGAAGGATCAAGTAGTGGTCAACCAAGCAACAAAGAATCCATCAAGTTTTTCAAATCTACATTCATTAGCAACAACAAATATGGAGAAACAAAGGAAGATAATCATCTGCCAAGGAAGAGTGAAAGAAAAAGTACCAGAACTAAAACTGTAGAACAAAGAAATAATACACCCTCTGCTCAAAGAAATCATCAGCATGGAAGAAATCGACCTGCTCAAAGCAGACAGCCATTTTCTAGGTACAAAGGATTTTTCTATGGGCATTTTTTTCTCTATTCTAACTTTGGTCACAAAGTTGTAAATTGTTCTTTAAGATTTAGATATGTGCAATCAAGAAACTCAAGGAATAGATATCTGCCGCAACAAAGAATGAGACAACCAAGTAACGAACAACCATAGACTGCAAATCATGTGATGGCTAGGAAAAGGACACAGGTTAAGCATAAAAATTTTTATGATCCTTTATTCAATGAACCAAAATGTTACACCTGACATAATTATGGACATAAAGCTGCAGACTGTCGCTTAAGGAACTATGAACCAGATTTGAATCCCTCTGCTAAAAATGTCAAGGTTTGGAAGAAGAAATAAAATGACAAGTGTGGATTAATGTTGTCATCTCAAAGACAAAAGAACCCATGGTATATTGACAATGGATGCTCCAAACATATGATGGGAAAAAAAAGTAACTTTATGTCTCTAAGTGAAATAAAATCAGGAAATTTAACCTTTGGAAATGATGCTCCAGGTAAAATCAAGGGTAAAGGGATGGTGAGTTTGAGTAATGGTAAAGGAAAAGACCATGATGTTCTGCTTGTAGATGGGTTGAAACATAATTTTCTCAATGTAAGTCAAATGTGTGATAGAGGATGTGAAGTGGTGTTCACTTCCAAAGATTGTAAGATAAAGTCTGTAAACTCAGGAAAAGTGGTGGCTAAAGGCATAAGGACATATAATAATGTATATGTGCTGAAAGAAGATAAAGAAGAGTGTCATCTAAGAAACATGATGAAATATGGTTATGGCATAGGAGACTTGGACATCTAAACTTTGATCACTTAATCAATCTCAAAAAACTTGAGGCAGTAAAAGATCTTCCAAGAATATCAAAGCCACAAGATTCTGTGTGTAAACCCTGCCAAGTAGGAAAGCTAACCATGACATAGTTTAAATCCAAGAGCTCTACTTCAATAGAGAAACCACTCCAATTAGTTCATATGGATTTATGTGGACCATCAAGACAAGAAGGCACATGGAAGGAAAACTACTTCATGATGATCATTTATGATTACTCGAAACTCACTTGGGTTGCTTTTCTAAAAAAAAAATCTGAAGCATTTGAGAAATTTAATATATTTAAGGCCTTAACAGATAATCAAACATGCAACAGATTAAAGGTTGTAATATATGACAGAGGAGGAGAATTTATGTCAAGTGATTTCAAGGAATTCTATGATAAACATGGGATCAAGAGAGATTACACAATCCCAAGAACTCCACAACAAAATGGAGTAGTTGAGAGGCAAAACAGAACAGTTCAGCAAATGGTCGGGTCAATGATGAATGAAAAGAACATTGGTCAAACCTATTGTGTAGAAGTAATACACACAACAATCCATGTTCTTAACAAATCCCACCTCAAACCACACAGTGGCAAGACACCTTATGAACTGTGGTATGGAAGACATGCTTCAATCAAACACTTCAAATTCTTTGGGAGTAAGTGCTACATAAAGAATAATAATGAAAACCTTGGCAAGTATGATGACAAGGACGATGAAGGCATCTTCTTAGGATATGATACCAATAGTAAAGGATATATATGCTTTAATAAAATATTGCATAAATTAGTTGATTGCATTGATTTAAAGGTTAATGAAGGAGTCCCAGTAAGAGAGGTGAGCAATATTGAGTCTGCTACAGAGGACATAGTTGAAGTTGAAAATGAACAAGTCCAAGAATAAAAAAAAAATAGACTCTAAGTCAGATGAAGATACAAATACTCAGGCAGACTCAAATCAACAGACAACATCAAATCCTTCCTCCATAATTACTCAAAAGAATCATCATGCAAGTCAGATAATTGGTGAGGAAGACAAAGGTGTACAAACCAGGAGAATGATAATCAAAGACACCGATAAATCACATATAGACTTCATATCCATGGTGGAACCCAAGAATTTTAATGAAGCCAGTAAAGATGTGAATTGGTTAAAATAAATGAATGAGGAAATAGACCAGATTGAAAAGAATGACACTTGGGAATTCGTTCCTAGGCCAAAAGATAAAAATGTAGTAGGATCAAAATGGGTCTACAAAAATAATATGAATGAGCAATGAGATATTGTAAGAAATAAAGCTAGATTGGTCTTCAAAGGATATTCTCAAATAGAAGGACTGGATTTTGATGAAACATTTGCACATGTAGCAAGATTAGAAGATATTAGAATGTTTCTTGCCTATGCTTGTCATAAACAGTTTAAAGTCTATCAAATGGATGTCAAGTCAGATTTTCTAAATGCAGATCTAAAAGAAGAAGTTTATATGGAACAACCAGAGGATTTCCAACTGTCAGATAACCCTGAATTTGTCTGCAAGCTGAAGAAAGCCTTATATGGGTTGAAACAAGATCCTCGTGCCTGGTATTATAGACTGGATACATATCTTCAAAACAAAGGGTTCAAGAGAGGAACAGTTGACAACAATCTATATATCAAAACAGAGGGTAATGATTTGCTCATTGTGTTGGTCTATGTAGATGACATCATCTTCTGTAGTAATAATGCTTCATTGGTACAATGGTTTACTTCTGCCGTGCAGTCTGAATTTGAAATGTCTATGATAGGGGAACTATCATTTTTTCTTGGTTTGCAAATTACTCAGAGGTCTGCAGGAATATTTATTTCTCAAGAAAAATATCTAAAATAAATGTTGAAAAGGTTTCAAATGGAAGATTCTAAACCTATGATCACACCTATGGTCACTAGATGTAAGTTAAGCAAGGATGATGACTCACCTAATGTTGATCAGAGTTCATATAGGTCTATGATAGGTAGCCTATTGTACATCACAACATCTCATCCAAACATAATGCATGTTGTTGGAATGGTAGGAAGGTATCAGTCTGCACCTAAACAGAGTCATTTGTTAGCTGTCAAAAGAATATTCAGATACTTGAAAGGGACAATGAACTATGGCCTATGGTATCCTAGGAATCAGAATTTTCAACTATCAGTCTATTCAAATGTTTATTGGGCTAATTGTGTGGATGAAAGGAAAAGCACGAGTGGAGGTGCATTCTTCTTAAGAGATTCCCTGGTAGCATGGTTGAGCAAGAAGCAAGGTTCCATTTCGATATCAACTACAGAAGTTGAATACATTGCAGCTACCACTTGTTGTACCCAAGTGTTGTGGATGATTCAGATACTTGCAGACTTGGAGGTAAAATATACTGCACCGATCCCAATCCATTGTGATAATACCAGTGCAATTAGTGTGTCAAAGAATCTTATCTTTCACTCCAAGACCAAGCATATACCCATCAAGTATCACTTCTTAAGGGAAAATGTAACCAAATCTATGGTTTCTTTGCATTATATTCCATCCAAAGATCAGATTGTTGATATCTTCACTAAACTGCTTGCACAAGCTCAGTTTGAGTATCTACGCCAGAAGTTGGGTGTGACCCTGTTATCAAGTTAAAATAGTCCATCCTATCAGGGGGAGTATGTGTTTGTTGAATATCTGATACCTCCGAAAATTACTGAAACAACTCAGGGGGAACATGTTTTCTTTGACATTGATGTCAAAGGGGGAGCAAAGGTGTGGTCTGGATGCTACAATTGGAGGTCTAAGTAGAACAGTGTAGTCTTTCAGGGTTGCCATCAATGCCAAAGGGGAATATTGTTGGCATGTTTACAGGAAGAGTGTGCTTGTCATTTATGGCAAGAACAACAACATCAATGGCATGTTTGCAGGCAAAGTGTGCTTGTCAATGATGGAAAGAACAACAGCATCGATGGCATGTTTAAAGGCAAGAACAACAATAGTGATGGGAAAGAACAACAAAAACGATGGGCAAGAACATCGACAACGATGGAATGATTACAGGCACAGTGTGTGGAGATCAAAGCTCAGAAAAGGTAGCACTTTGCGTTCTCAGAAACGCAGATGAGACCCAAAGTCATTAGGACTTGCAGAAGGATCAAAGGTCGAGGCCTTTGACACTTATAAATTCTTCCAAGATCGCACGGTAAATCCTGACCATCCATCGAGAGGGGACACGTGGAAAGATATTAGCATTTCGTTGACTCGTGAACTAGAAAAGTCAAAGGTGAGTAGTCCTCCAACTTTTGGAAGCTCAAAATCCTGATAAGATCTAGACTGTTGGATCACAGAGGGTTGTGGGCCATCGATCTGACACAGAGCGTTGAATCGGGAATCGGGAGTTAGAAGAGTCAGGGTTGGCTCACGTTCAAACACCCGACACATGAAGTCACGATTTGATCGCAGCCATTGATCAAAGGGAGAGTCTGGACCATTGATCTAGAAAAGCATGAGTTCAAAACTCAAAAGAAAGGAGGTGCTCTAACCTTCGACATCGTGAGTCGCGAAATCATGAAATGTGAATTCACGATGAGATCTGAGCCATCGAATTGAAGAGGAGTCCTGACCGTTGATCTAGCAAAGCACGAGTTTGAAACTCGGAAGAAGGGAGGTGCTCTAAACTCTGACATCGCAAGTTGCGAAATCATGAAATGTGAAGTTGTGATGAGATCTAAGACGTCGGATCGAAGACGAGTCTGGACCATTGATCTGGAAAAGTGCAAGTTCGGAACTCGAAAGAAGGGAGGTGCTCTAATATCTGACATCGTGAATCGTGAAATTGTGAAATGCAAAGTTGCGATGAGATTTGAGCCGTCGGATCGAAGAGGAGTCGTGACCGTTGATCTGGAAAAGCGCGAGTTTGGAACTTGGAACAAGGGAGGTGCTCTAACCTCCAACATCGCGAGTCACGAAATCGTGAAGTGTGAAGGAGAGATCTGGACCATTGATTGAGGAATGTCATGGGTTGTTGATCACGCATGATGAAGTTTGCGAGCTCGTGAATCATGAAGCGCTCAAATGTTTGGCCCGTGGTCATAGCCATAGTCACATCGACGAAGGTTAAGGGAAGAGCTAGCATGTTGCTAAGCTCCTCTTCGCAGATCGTGAGTTGGGAAAATCAAGGTAACTCACAATAGGAGTTTGTGATACATGAAATTACAAAGCACCCTTTTTCTTGGCCCCTGGTCACAACTGGAGGTCACATCGTCAAAGGATTAAGGGAGGAGCTAGCACGTCGCTAGGCTTCACATTGGAGATCGTCAATATCACGAAGCGCCTTTTGGATAGGCATATGATCACAGCCTGTGGTCATGTGAAAGGAAGGGGCTTAGCCAGAAAATCTAATGCCCACTGTGTAGTTTTCTTCGAAAGGGAAAAGGTGCCAAAGGCATGAGCGTGCAAAGGTTCTCTGGGTAACTGCCAGAAACGACTAATTGTTACTGCCAAAGAATTCGAAGAGGCTTTAGGGGGATCGCCAGAGGAGATGAAGAATCTCGAGGTAACTACCAGTGGTATGAAGATTAATCATAGAGACAACTGACAGATGAAAAGTATCGAAGACTATAACTGCTAGAAAAGCTAAAGAATCTCAACATAACGACCATTCATGATGAACAGACTGGGTATAACCACAGAGAATACAAAGAGTTGTTAGGATGATCTGGCAGAGGACTTGGCATGAGAAAGACATGCAGAACAGAGAAGTATGTGTGTTTCTCCGATAGCTAGACATGTGGGTAGAAGGAGAATGTGATCTCAATATGAAGTAGAGATGAGTATTGCAACAAACGACATGCAAAGGTCACACAGAGCATAAAGGCAGAAGAGGGTAGCGTAGGAGCAAAAAGAGCAGAGCATTGAAACGCTACAGAGGAAAAAAACACAAAAGAACAGAAAGTGCAAGGGCATACAAGCAGGAAGACACGAATGCAGGCAAAGCAGAGTAGTGTAGCAGAACAGTGATGAGAATGGTAAGCTATTGATTAATACCGTATCAATGTAATATATTCTAGCAAGAAAATATTTATATTTCAGGGTGGTAGGGAGGTGCTAAGGAGGATTGTTGTCCTCAGAGTTTCAAGTGGGTGCTTGAACATAGGGAGTTGTAGCTTCCATCTGGTTGCATCCAGAAAAACCAGGGTGGTAGGGTGGTGCAAGGGAGAACTGTTGTTCTTTGTTCTGCAGGTTGGTGCCTACGTGATTGGAAGTTTATGCTTCCATCCAGTTGGTGTTGGAACACTCGGGGAGTTGGTGCTTCCTTCTAGTGGGTGCTAGAGAAACCAGGGATTTGGTGTTTCCTTCTAATGGGTGCTAGAGAAACCAGAGAGTTGGTGCTCTCAGCAAGTTTTAGCTTGTAAAATAGAGGTGGTAGACTCACAATGAGTTGGTGCTCATAAGAATGATAATGTACAGAAAATAAAGACTACTTATCATATCAAGAAGAAGAGGTGTTCTCCCTTTATGGTTTTCCTCAGGAACATCTATCTCTGTGTGCTTCATGTGTGTGATCGATGTTGAATACTCTATTGTTTACTTCCCTACATTATTGTGATCATCATTGAGCATTCTGTAATGAGTTTAAAATGGTTATAATTGTTTAAGAACAATAACAATTGATTCACCCCCCCCCCTCTTAGTTGTCTAACATTCCCACTAGGGGCCATGGTGTTAGGCATGTGGGAATATTCGTTGGCACTAAATCAACCTTTCGTTTTAGTGAAAATGCCCTTGGGATGAGGCTATGGAATCATGGGAAAGTTGATGGTACTTGTGGGCTTATGTTGGGGCTGCACACCCACAAAGAGGAACAAACTATTCTAATTAATTGTTGAGTTTAGAAGGGGTTCATAAACTCACTCATTAGACTCCTATATAAGGAGAGGAGAGATTGTGACAAATATCATTGTATCATCATGGATTTAGCATAAATGAGATTGCACTTGTGCTAGGAACTTGGAAATTTCAGCAAGGGAAATTCTGCAATTGTGGCAATCTGGCCTAGGGTTTCTTGGAAAAAAATTGTTTCTATTTTCAGACAAGGAAGGATTCTTTTCCAGCCAAGGGAGGTCACATGTGTGAGAAAAAGAGGAGCTTCAGATCGCATGTGTGGAAGATAAATAAAAAAACACGTGTGAGGACAAGACGCACGTGTGAACAAAATAGTTGGACATATCGTATTGTACAAACATGTTCACACGTGTGAGTTGATAGTAGGTACAGTTCGCATGTGTGAGACAGACAAGATAATCCGCATGTGTGGAATTTTTCTGGGAAGGTATAACATGTCTGTAAAACTAACGTCGATAGGTCGTACAGTTTATCCCGAGATTTGTTGAGGTTTGTTTTGTTGAATTTGGTTTTTTAGAGGACAAGGTTGTCCTCGGTTTTTGGTGAATTTGTATCAATAGGGAGAGCTAGTTTTTTCCCTCAGAATTTCTGAATTTGACAAAGTTACAGAACAAAAAATTTGTGTCTCAAATGTGTGGATGATTCATCTTTGATCTTGATTGTTTCTGTTGTTATTTTTTCCTGTCAATAATTTCAGTGTAAAATTGTTCAATGATAATAGCTAGGGTTTACCTTTGAATTACTAGGAAGTAATTTTTAGATCTGAAATTAGTCACATAAGGTTGCATGTGAAAATTGACATGGTATTAGAGCTTGGGATTTGAAGAGAAGGGGATATTCCTTGAGACATACTTGTTGTAGCAAGTACAACAAGTTGTTGTAGATTTCTTGTTTTGTTCTGGGTAGGTTACCATGGTGAACACATTGAATATTGAGGATAGGTTGGAAGGGGAAACAAACTTTCATATTTGGAAGGCTAGGTTTCTCCTTCTATTAGAGGAGAATGACCTCAAAGAATTTTTTGAGAGTGTGGTTGCAAGCCCTACTGATCCATGGGAATTGATAACTCAAAAGAAGAAGGAAGTGAAGGCCAAGTGGGCATTGCTAGAATTATTGAAGCATCACATGATTCCTCACATTGCAAAAAAGGCATTTTCTAAGGAGATGAATCATGCTTTGGTAGGTCTATACCAAAAAAAGAATACCGGTAGGATGCTACATTTGAAGCACCAACTTCAAATTTTCAGGATGACCAGTGAAGACACAGTTGTTAGCTACCTTATGAATATCACTTAGATATAAGATAAGCTCGCAGCCATTAGTGAGATAGTACAGAATGTTGAGTTGGTGAATGCAGTGTTGAGAAGTCTTCCTAGGCCTTGGGAACCATTTGTGTAGGGGATCTGTGCATGAGAGACGTTACCAAGGTTTGATAGAATATGGACGGATTGTATCCAGGAGGAGACTCATTTAGAGTCCAGAGATGGTTTGGATGGTTTGGTAAAGAGTAGCAGTGATGAGAACTAGGACATTGCAGTCCGCACTAGGAAGGGCATAAGAGGTTCTCCTGGTAGAAGGGATTCCCCCAAGAGATAATCATCTCTAGAATCGAGACGAAAGAAGGATATTAGTAAGATCATATGTTTTGAGTTTCATGGTTATGGCCACTATGCTTCATAGTTTCCACACTGGAAGGGAAAGAGAAGAAGGCAACAAGTATCAACAACAAAGGTCGATGATGTTGCAAACATATTTTAGAGAGAGATCTTGTTGGTCTTCATCCTTTCAAGCACAATTTCTAGTAGTAGGACTTGGTTGGTGGATAGTGGAGCCTCATGCCATATGACAAATGCATGGGATTTGTTTGACAACTTCACAACAACTGGCTCAGACTTGTGTGTGGAGCTTGGTATGGGGGCCAAGCATGCAATACGAGGGTCTAGTATAATATCGTTTTGGATGGATTCAAGAGAAGTGTTGAGGGTGTAAAATGTGTTATGGGTGTCATAACTCAAGAAAAGTGTACTCCCAGTCTTGAAGATTGAGAAGAAGGGCTACCATATATTGTTTCAAGATGGACAAGTGTTATTTGTGCTTAGAGGATCTAGCTTCAGATTGGTAGTGGTTCTTGGAGTTAGAGAGGGAAACCTATATAGGTTGAGGGGACATCCTATGTGTGTTGTGACCAACGACAACAGAGAGATAGATGAGGAGGAGCAGATAGCTCCACAGGTTGTGCGGGATCATTGGGGGCAGGTAGCCCCACTAGATATACCCATGCAGAGGAAGAAAATAGCTCCATAGGTTGCACAGAATCATAAGGAGCTAGATTTTAGAGGGAGTCAAACCTAGGGATATAGTAGGGAGGATAATCCTCCCATCATTGTTCATAGAAATTTGTACTTCAGAGGGAGTCAACGGGCTTAGAGGGAGCATCACTCATCCAGAGGAAGTATAACTTCAAGTGCAGGTGGAAGAGCAGAATATTACAAGGAGGTGTCATGGGTTGAGGAGGCCAGACAAGAGGCTCATAAACAGGAGACTTCTAGGAGTAGTATTCCCTCCATGGAGGATCCATTTGTTTCAGCCATATTTTCCTTACTGACCGAGGGAGAAACAAGTCAGGAGGATTGGACAATAGGATCTAGTCAGGAGGACTATATAACAATATTTTCTTCGGTGACAGAGGGAACAACTAGTCAGGAGGATTGGAGTACAACCATGGTAGTGGATCCAGTGCAAGAGACAAAGCCAATCCCAGTGTGGGAGTCAGAGGACCATCCAGATGTTGGAGGATGGAATACTTCCCTTGCTAAGAGGGAGTGTTGATGATATTATAGCTTCGGGAGGTATTCCCACTAGGGGCCATGGTGTCAGGCATGTGGGAATATTAGTTGGCATCAGATCAAACTTTCGTTTCGGTGAAAATGCCCTAGGGATGAGGCTAGGGTCTCATGGGGAAGTTGATGGGCCTTGTGGGCTTGTGTTGGGGTTACACACCCACAAAGAGGAATAAACTATTCTAATTAATTGTTGAGTTTAGATTGTGAAAAATCTCATTGTGAATCCTATATAAGGAGAGGAGAGATTGTGACAAATCTCATTGTGTAATCATGGAGTTAACATAAGTGAGATTACACTTGTGTTAGGAGCTTGGAAATTTCAGTAAGGGAAATTATGCAATTGTGGCAATCTAGCCTAGGGTTTCTTGGAAATTTTCTATTTATGTTTTCTTCCAAAGAAGGATTCTTTTCCATCCAAGGGAGGTCACGCTTGTGAGAAGAAGAGGAGAAAATAGCCATCAGTGTGGAAGAGAAGTACAACCACATGTGTGAGTACATGTTGAACATGTGAATCAACCGAACAACGCACACGTGTGAATAGAACAATATGGACAGAATGTACTGTATGGACAGGTCCACACGTGTGAGATGACATCAGGTATAGTTTACACGTGTGGGAGAGACAAGAAAGTATGCACATGTGGAATTTTTATGGGAAGGTATAGCAGGTCTATACAAATGACATCAACGGTTGTACGACTGATGTCAACAGTCATACAAATGACATCAACAAGCCGTATAGGTGGAAACTGAGCAAATTTGATGATTGGGAATTTGTCCCAGTATTTGCTGAGGTTTGGTTTGTTGATTTTGGTTTTTCGAAGGAAAAACTTGTCCTTAGTTTTTGGTGAATTTGTGTCAACAAGGAGGGCTAGTTTTTTCCCTCATAATTTTTGAATTTGATAAAGTTACAGAATTAAAAAAAAAATTCTCTCAAATGTGTGGATGATTTATCTATGATCTTGATTGTTTACGTTGTTATATTTTTCAGTTAATAATTTCAGTGTAAAATTGTTAAGTGATAACACCTAGGGTTTATTGTTGAATCGAACCTAGGAGGATGCACACGTGTGAGAAACAAAGGACACAATGTAGTAGAATGAAGGATGCCACGCGAAGACACCAAACACGAGGCTGACAAAGAGGCAGCTAAGGGACGTGGGAAAAGGAGGACGACGGGAGGAGAGCAAGGTCCAAGGTTCCTTATGGAACCTTCTCGCTGATATGGAGTAGGAACCATGAAGCAATTCAAGGGATATGGTGGAATGAGGCATACCCGTTTATACTGAGTGTTCCCATGTCATCTCAGATAGCCAGATTGGCTTGACCATAGACAATTACATTATTGCGACGAAGAACATAATAAGGGTACAATGCGGAAGGCTTCCAAATCCTTGTGAATTCTTATCAATATTGCTCTCACTTTCATATCTAACAACAAATTTTTCTTCCTCACATGATTTATAATCACTTTCAAATCTCTCAAGATTGATATGGAGTCTAGACCATGCTACCGAGCCAAAAACAATCATTGAATAAAAGCATGTGCCTCTTCTTGATCATTTGTTGTTATACCAAGGCTCCATGAGAAAGTGATTTTAGTGTTACATATTGGGTAGAAGATAACCCGACCTGCACCTGCTACCCCTGAAATTATGATGTAATCTTGCTACAGCCTGAGTTGTAATTTTTATTAATATAAATTTCCCCAATTATATAAAAAAATAAGTATACTGCTAATTAAATTTATAAATTCAAGTTAAATGTTTTGATAAGAAAATTATCATAAAGCACGATTAACAAACTCTTATATGGAAAGAGATTATGAATTATATCCATCTAAAATTAATAAAAAAGTTGTTGAACACAATTTATTTTAAATCAAGTTTTTTTGTTTTTTTAATTAATTTATTATGTAAAAGATTTTATTAGGGATAAATAATAAATTCATCACTTATCTTAAAAAAATAATTAGAGTTTAAATATTTAGTTTGATTAGTCAGTTGCGACTAATACTCATGAATATGGGTCATAAATTAATGACTTACACTACGCAGTTAATCCCAAAAATAATATCTAATTTAGTTTGATTACTAAATGGTTATGTGCTAAACTCACATAGGTTTTGAGATTAAATTCATTTGGTCATTTCAAAATATCATTAACTTTCATCTGGATATTCTTAAAAAAGAAGTAGAGTTATGTGAGAGTTGGCATTATATCATGTTCCAACATTTCATTTTTCATTTACATGAAAGTAGAAATATTTCCTAAAGAAAAGATCTTGCATGTAGGAAGGTAACGTAGAATTATTTTTTTAAGAAAAAATCTTAAAAATAAATAAAAGTAAAATATTTTATTAACATATTTATATTTTAATTTTGATTTTGATTTTTAAATAATCAAAAAAATGGAAACTGAAAAGTAAATAACAATTTCACATTAAAATGTTTTTTTTTTGGATTAATATGTTTTATTTAAAAAAAAAAATCATATATTTAAAAAACAAATAATAAAGTTAATTTTATAAGATTAAATTATTTTATGTAAAAATATTGATTTTTTTTAAATAAATTATATAATTTTTTAAGAATTTTTTTAATAACAATATTATTTAAGATATATTGATATTTTTAAAATTATAAAATTTGTTCTCTAGATGGGGTGCCACGTAGCTATTTAGTCAACGAGACTCTGAATTGTGATGATGTTGTTTCAATCTACCTCGAGAATGGAAACCGACGACACTCATTAAACATTGATATGCCACCCTCCCTAGCCAACGATCCACCTAGTCCTGATCTCACTCCTCTCTCGTAAGGTGGGAATGGAATATGAGATCATATGGTGCAACACGATTGACATCTCCATCATGACGACCACTGCTATCTCATTTTATCTTGGTCTGAGTTCATTTTATTCATCTCTTGTTTTCAATTTCCTCATCCCTCGTCTCTTGTTTCATCTCCTTGTTGTGACCATTCCCAGCACCTAGTCTAGAGCGAGGCTAGTCGAAGTGAGCCAGTGGTCTCAGTTTGCACCTCCGAGGTCATGGTTATCGAGCCCATCATTCTCCTACCTACAACTTTGACTGCCCTTGCCATACAGTTATGGAGTCTCGAACAACCTTCCTTGCCACTCATGAAGAAGATATCAAGCCCAATCTTACTCAGCCTCTATCCTAGAGCTCCACCATCCATGTTCCAAACCTAGCTAATGCTTCTAATTCCCACTCTCGTCCCCCTCCCCATCCAGGCTTCCTAGAGGCATAGAGCAAGATCATTCGTGAGCTTCGCTGAGACAAGAACGAACAAAAATTCAGGCAAGATCTGATGGAAAAATGATTGGATTTTTTCTTGGAATCGGGAGCATAAGACTCACTACAAAGACGCAACGATGAGGAGATCCTTCAAGCTTTAATGATTTCGAATGGCCAGAATCATCGAGACATGTGTTTACTTACAACAATCTTCCTAAATAATTTCCCATGGACTACTATGTTTTGGTCTTTCTAGTTTTTGCACGGTCTGTTAATTTGCAAACCCATCATTTTTGGCATGCTCAACTACCCAAGTTGTTTCATGATAGCTTACATTATGTAACTATGTCTCTTTTAAATTGTCACAATACTATTTTATGGAACTTTCACACCTGGTGGTGGCATTGGTTTCCTCTGTTTGTAGCCTTAGCACCAGTGTCAGTGACATATTTTATAATTTCAATTTATAAAAGGTAATACAAAGTGCTAGCTTACAAAAAAAAATTTATAAAATTTGTTCAAATTTTTATACTAATAATAAATTATGATTGGTTACTTCTTGGTTGGGTTTTTATTAATTGAATGGCATAAGAAGGGGAACTTGACTTTGATTCATTGCTGAGATGATTATAATTGGTGCAACTACAAAAATAGAAGTTGTTAAATTTAATAGTCAAATATTTGTGCAGAGGGGGTCCCTTGTCCCACAAACAAGGGGGTCTTAGACACTAATTTGGTGTATGGCTTGGCCATGACCTTAAAAATTTAAAAAAAAAATCTAATGTGGCTACAGATCTATTGTTGTAGTTGCTATGGATATGTTGTAATAGTAAACAAAATCCACAGTGATAAAAAAAACCCCTAAAACTTGCATGCAAAATTCACCAACGTTCGTGAGGGATTAGTGGGAGAGTGAATCACATAGTTGAGGAGTGAAGAGTTTTAGTGATCTCCATGAAATTATCAATAACAAACAGATCCATGAATTGACTTACCATCATGGCAATTCGAGTTGCTCGAATTTGGGTAGTGTAAGTCATAACTAAGCATGTTTAGTGGGCTTGTAGCAACAAATTGAACCATAATGAAGCTCCCAAGAATATGATATTTCTCCTGCATTTGAGATTCTCTAGATCAAATAGTTATATGGGAGAAAGGAATACTTAGTAGAGAGGGAACACTCGTGTAATGAAAATTTTCTTCAGAAAAATATTAGGCTCTAATACCATGTGAGATTTGGTTGAGTAACTGAACTGTAGAAATGCTTATTTCCTTTGGCTATAGATCTAAGATGTAGTGGCTATGGAACCACCCAAGATCAAGAGTATAAAGAAAACAACATAGATCAGAGAAGTAAAACCAGACTGATGTAGAAGAGTACACTATGCTCATTAGTTGATTGATTCAACCAAACAACATTGATCGAGGAAATACAAATACTAGTGCTTGCTAGAGAGATTTGGGAAATAAATCCATGCAAAGGCATGGCACAAATCTCTCCTTAAATCAAGGAATCCAAAAAACAACTATGTAAGATTAACTACTTGTGTGAATGAAAGTGCTAATGCAAACAACAAGGCACTAAAGTACACAATGCATGCAAGGGCGCTGATGTGAGTAAAGCATATTCAAATATGTACCAACACTCCATTTGGGGAAGGGAAGCCCTATTTTATTTATTAGATTACTAAATAATTTATTATATTGATTAATCATTTCAACATGCATTACAATATGCATTAGTCCACTTGGTATACACTTCTTTGTACATGGTGATTAGGCAACACATTGGGACATGTAGTTCTTAATTTGGTTTTCAATGTTGCTTGATTTCCTTTTCTTGCAAGGAAAAAAATATCATAAGTGCCCATTTGACATAAGGAAGGATCCTTTAGCACAATACTATAAACAAAAATCTCCTCACCATAAATATATCTTTTTCATAATCCTTCTCTTCAACATTTCTTCTAAATGTTGTTGAGCTTGACTTGCACCAACAACTAATAACACATTTGTTTATTAGTCTCAGTTCTTTAAACCACTTCTTTTGTCTATTATCAACCAATTAAGTCAAATGTAGATTGACTTCTCCTTGCTCAAGATTCCTCGACTCACTTTGGATAGTTTGCATATCAAAATCATTGTTATCTTATACATCACCCAAAAATTTTCCTTTTTCCTAACTTGATCAACATTCTTCTTTGTAGGCATGGTGTAACATACCCCGGACTCACTCCTTGACATGTATCACAAAAATTTGACCTCTCATAACTGAATCTTTAAAATTTCCTTTACCTCATTAATTAATATTTTGATACCATTAATTAAATGAGTCTATCCTTCTTAGCGGGTCATATAACCTTATTTAAGCTATGATACCAAAATTGTAACATAACCAACCTCTAAGCTAGGTATTGCTACTACCAATTTCAGCCCCGATGCCACATTTTAATGTACCCAACCCCCTTGATGGGCCACTAATTACTACAAAAAGGAGTTAGCAGATAAATTTGATACTATTTTAATATGCGGAGAGATACACAGCATGACATACAAGCTCATGCAATTGTCCATAATAATTAAAAATGTGAATGCAATTGATTTAAACATGCACAACATAAACTAAACACACACAACATCATTCAATCACATAAATCATAGATTCAAATGTGGCATTTACACACTGCGTATAACAATAAATAACACAAACTCGGAGTGAAATGCATAGCCATTAAACTCAACATTTAATAGATTTAAACATAATGAGTATGAGAACTTATCTTATCAACAAACAAGAAAACGACTACATAGGATGGACATTCCACCCAACCATAGATTTGTTGCTCCAGTTCTCAACCAAATTTCACCCCCGAGTTGGTGATCCAGGTAGATCTTGGTGGCCAAACACCTTTTCCACTGAATCAACATTTCGAGCTTATGTTTTTGATAAACCATGATATTCACCCTTTTGATGGGGAATATAATGTAATACCATATTCATTTGTTAATTACATACATCATGTAATGATTTCCTAGTGGTCTTATGTACATGCCTACAACATAGCATTAATGCATTGGATCCCATTAGAACTCTACAGTTAAGCACGCTTCGGCTAGAGTAGTACTGGGATGAGTGACTGCCCGAGAAGTCCTACTGTTTTACATGCCTATGGAATTTTATAAACTTAGATTAATTTATCCCACGTGCATCATGGGAATTGTTCTCATCTCGCTCTCTCATATGTAATTGAGGTGAAGGAGGCTCTTTAAGCATGCAATGGAGTGTGATGTAAAGCTTGTTGTGAATGAAGTGTAGCCAACATCTCTTTTTTTTTAGACATAAACTACCCCATTCTACCAGTTTGTGTTCTATAATGTGTTTCTCTCTTATTCATTAATAGAAGTTGGGTTTCAGTATATTTATGTGTTTCTTGCAATATCTTTGTGCATTTCCTTGTTATATCTCTGCTATATTTTTGTCTTTATGTCGTTCTCAAAATAATTCAGATAAGTTGGGGCTAGGAATCCACAAGAAAGGGTGTCTCCCAAAGGTGTCTATCGTTCCCTCACAATAACTAAATTCCTACAACCATTCCAGTTCACCAACTCTCTTTTCCCTTCAACCTGCACAACCCAAGGAATGGGATCCCCTTCTTTACCACATAGTCCCTCAGGCTATCCCACTTCCCTCCAAGGCTCCAACATAGGTTGGACATGAAATCTCTTTGTTGGGACTTCAGGAATTCTAATAGAAACAACTCACTTCCTCACTTGGTAAATTCTTGCATAGAAATATTTCTCATAGGACTCACAACCCACTTCTTCATGGAATTACCATCTCTAAGAACTCTCCAAAAAATTCACTATGGTTGCATGTTAACTCCCAACACTACACACCCATTTTCCTTCCTCGTTCCCACTGTAAAACCTGCCCCCTTTTTCCATACAAATTTCCCTTTTTCTCCCATGCATCCTGACTCTCCCAATTCCCAAGGTTGATTTTACTCATGCCCATGCTCTTAATAACTATGTGAGGTGACTTTACCCACCAACCCCTCACATGCATTCAATGATTGGGCTTTGGGAACACTCAAACAAGAAATAGAAGGTTCATACTAAAATAATTTAGATAGATGGTTTGGGTTTAATGGGCATGTATAACTCCCCCCTTGGACCCCCCTCTCTTGTGAAAACTAATCCCCCAAGTCTATGTCTGCATCCGTCTACAACCAATGATACATTTATTTTATTATGTCTGATATACAATGTGTTATCACATAAATTTTTGATGGGCAGAGTTAAAGATTTTTCTCCTAAAGAAGTATGTAAAAAGATTAAATGGTGCACTATTTGCTAAAGTTCATGACCCGCGCATATTATTTTAACCAAAGTTCCAAAAGTAAAAGAATTTTTGTCGTGTAGCGGGTAATTCCCACACATATTGATAGCGACGACATTCATCGTATCTATATCAGCGGTCCTTAATGCATTTTGGACCCCCCCCC
>JZKD02S0181598.1:57082-76044 GCA_000966675.3 Picea glauca | reverse complement strand
GGGGGGGGGTCCGGAAAAGAAATTTCTTCCCCCTCAATCCCACCTAACATGGCTCCTACTCATGATTTCGTACCCCCCCTCCGGAATCCCACTTATCCCCCACTCCATATTGCTCACGCTCGTGCTTACATTTGTCCTCCACTCAGTCTAACTGCTCGCCCACCTTTTGACTTTTCTCCCTACACTTCACCTCTCGAGTATATACTCCACCTCTCACCTCGTACCACTTTTATTCCAAAAACCATCCACCTATCCGCATTTACTCAATCCCTTTTCCCTATTTGAAACTATTTCCATGTCCTCCAGTTCATAACCAATCATGACTTCCCCCCATGATCGTCTGGCAGACACATGTTCCAATAAAAGAGCCGCGCTGAGTTAGGCTCGCAAATTACCAGTGCCACCATCCGCTTTCGACTACAATATGTTTACCAACACAGTTATCCAAAGGCATAGATGAAAAAGGAATCAACATGAAGGGAGAATAAGCAGAGGAAATGCGCCCAAGTGACAACACTTCATGACAGTTATTTTTGTTAGAGTTGTTACCAACAGGCTCCCTCGTTCTAGCAGTCTGTTAGATCCACCTATACAGATGTTAGATTAGGATATTTTTGTGGAGAATCCCAGGCTAGAGAGGCTAGCTCACATCCGAAGTTGTGGTCTACTATTTTTGTTATAAATGCCTTATAAAAATGTTTTTTCAGGTTCGAATGGTTGAGCAGAGTTCCCTATGCTGTAATATTTCGATTTAACACAGATCTGCATGTTTTTATGTATTGGACCTGAGAAATTTTGGTTAATGGAAGTCATCCTCTTATCATCACCTTGTTTCTTTCTACTCTTAAATCTCATTACTGGAGGATCCTTATGAGTTTTCATAGCTGTATTTCAATGGATGTTTGATTATTGTACTGCTATAAACATTTTTAGTGTTTTGAGTTTAGTTTCAAGAGGTTCTTGTGACTGAGTTTGTTCTTCGCCTAGCTGCTAGAAGGCCTAATGCTCATAGAATACTAGTTAATTTTTCTCACCAATTCTTCCATCTGCTCATATTTACCCTCAAAACCCTGACTAAAGTTAATTAAAACCTCATCTGCTTATGCATACTAGCCCAAATTTTCGTGTTGAAATATCCATCTGCTGAATTTTGTCCATTTGACCCTCTATCACAAATTTACATTCATAAATATTTTTTATGGGTACTGGGCTTATCCTCTTGCAATCTGAGGGTAACTCTCAATGTTAACATTCTTATCATTGTTGTCGTCCGCTACCATGTCTCAGTTCAGGAATATTAACCTGATTCCCTTTCGATGTTCATGCAAAGTGCACCCTTGATACATGGCTTCCCCATCTCTTAGGATCGACTAACCCATGTCCAAGTCCATACTTATTCTTTCAATTTGGGGCTAAAAGAGGAGTATTCAACATGAAAAGTTTCAAAATCCAAATTTCTAGAAACTTCAACAGTTGGCAGAAAAGGAGAATTGGATACAACGGTTGGGATTTTAAAAATGGAATCAGGCAAATGCCTAGAAGTACCTGATGCAGCAGCAGAAAAGACTTCTTGAGAAGATTTTCCCTTCTTTATTATCTTCTCTAGATTAGTTTCAGGTAGATCCAGAGGTAGGTGTGGAGTGGACCTCGTGTGTCTTCCTTGAGGATCCACAGTTGAAACAATGGAGTCGCCAGGTGCAAGCTGCAATCTTCAATGTACTGATTTCTAATGCACCTTCAAAATCAATATTTCTTTGTCGTTCAATCCCAGGGAAATGTCTCCAATGCATTCCCCAAAAATGACGCCAAGAATGTTAGCACTGAGAGTTACCCTCATATTGCAAGAGGATAAGCCCAGTACCCATCAAAAAGATTTATGAATGTAAATTTGTGACAGAGGGTGAAATGGACAAAACTCCACATCTGGATATTTCAACATAGAAATTTGGGCTAGTATGCATAAGAAGATGAGGTTTTAATTAACTTCAGTCAGGATTTTGAGGGTAAATATGAGTAGATGGAAGAATTGGTGAGAAAAATGAACTAGTATGCTATGAGCATCAAGCCTTCTAGTAGCTAGGTGAAGAACAAGCTCAGTCACAAGAACCTCTTGAAACTAAACTCAAAACAATGAAAACGCTTATAGCAGTACAATGAAAATGCCTCTGAGCCTATGGTTGGGTGGAAAGGCATACACCCATAGTGAGTTAGTTGGCTACAACCTATAATAGATAAGTATTTTCATATCCTGTGTAATTGAACTGTAACTGGAAATTAAAGTTGGATATCCTATGAATGTTTCAAGGATGTGCATGTTTGATTAATGGCTATACTATATCCCTTTAATTTTGCATGATTGTGTATTTAAGAAAGTAAGGAATTATCTGGCTTGTAAACGTAAATGCTTAAGCCCTGTGGTGGCTCAAGTTAAAATAAATGAAATGTGAGCTCGTCGACCTTGAGCATAGTTTCACATGTGCATGTCAACACTCCCAGTCGTTCTGAGTCTCCTGGAGGAAGGAGTTTGTTAAGATCGGGAGAGGTAGTGCATGTATGCACAGGCTCTCTGCGAGGTGGGCATAGGCTGAGAACCTCTTAAGTTCTAGAGTTGATGAATGAGCGCAAGGGGTGCTCGGAAGAATTATTCTAAGTGTTAAGTTCAAGAGAAAGAGCGCAAAGCTCTTAAGCCTTTCAAAGCTAACAAATCTCAGGAACAATAGCGAGATTGAAGTATCGAAAGGGAAAATTCCTTTGTTTGGAAGACGAATGGACATGATCTATTCAGGAAGAGACAAGGTCTATTGTGATTGTTGGATATGGGAAAGAGCGTGAGAGTTAACCCCTTGAGTCCCTCAGACTTCGCGAGTTCAGTGAATTGAGCAAGTTCATCGTAAGGGAGGTAAAATCCCCAAATTTAATCTGGGCCTTAGATCTGAGGATGCTCAGGAGCCATCCCGACCATTAGATATATGAGGTATTCAGTCCGATATTGACCGCTTTGAGATAATAGAGGCTTAGTAACGCCAAAAATCCTGAAGAATGAAGTAGCGAAGTAATGTGGACCATGGATCTATGGATCCTTTGGGACCCTATCGATCGAGGGAATGTGGGTATTACGTCGAGAGTGCATGGGGACCCATGTGTCGATTAACGGGGTTGTCAGGTGTCCCTCTCAGATTGGCACACACTGGGATCCAAAGGACCCTTGAATGGAAGTTACGAGCCGGAGAGTCGGAGTTCATATGAGTCGTCCGTTAGTTGAGGACAGGAGTCAGCAGATCTTCTATTTTGGGAGATAGCCACGTCAGAGGAAAGTGGGGTCATGGGAGTTGAGAACTCCCGTAGTAAATTGTGATCATCGATTTGAGAGAGACACACGTCGATAGATCATCGACTTTGAGTGAAATCACTCTGGGAGAAATCGAGTGGGAAGAGATTGAACCTCTCAAAGCCCGAAGAGCCGAAGTAATTTATAGTCATCGATCTACGGAAGACATGCGTCAACAGATTGCATACTTCGAAAGCAAGGAGAAAGAACCGTGGAATAGAGAGACGCCCGAAGGGGATCCCCACCGTTGAATGAGAGGGACGCGTGGAGCACGATCCTTAACTTCGGAAGAAAACACTTCGGAAGAAAAGGTGGTGTGAGATTTTGGGACTCCTATTGGTTATCCTTCTCTTCTATACTGTTTGAGTTTGTATGGACCTAGGGTTCATGTCTTTCGGGTTTCCAACAAAGCCTCTAAAACTATCGGCCCTCCTGGTAAACCAGAAGGTAACGCAACACACAGAATGCACTACGCAGTATCACCCGAGATAGATTTAATGGGTGGTTGTAAGACTCAGGTGTTTACAACCTAGAATTGAGTGTGAGATAAGAGAGCAACGCATTGAACCATTATTATAACTTGTAAATGCAACTTATTGTTATTCACGGCTATGCAATAATTCCAATAGCTCATTCCCTCAATATCGTAACAGTATCTAAACAACAATATAATAACTCATTCATTCAACATAATAATAACTATTGAAGATGATAAAGATATGCAAGAATTCATCACATAACACAGATGTACCGTGGTTCACACCCCATGGGCTACGTCCACAAAGATTTGGCTCTCAACTCTTTTATTATAGTATTTTCGCATCTACAGCGTTGCACGCTTACAACTCTTCGCAGTCGGGTAAGATCTGTGTGAGGCGAACTAGATCGCACCAGGATCCACAATCTGCTATCTAATCCTCAATATCTACCCTTCTTAGTCTCTCTATCCCAAAAGATTATACAAAATAGGTCTTACAGCAAAACATTACGTCCCACATCAACTTATGCGTAACTACAATAGCATAATAATAATTTCGAGCGAACCGAACTGATTATATGCCGAACCCCCTATGATACCTATGTATCTATATTTATACATTTCGGGCTCTTCAACCCTTTAATATACCTTACCAAAACCACAACCCTCCTGTTGTTAGGTCTTCCTCCCATGCATGTGTGTTGTTCTTCCTTCCAGCTATTGCTTTCCTTACATGTGCGCGTGTTGTGTTTCCTTCCAGTTGTCGCTTTTCCCTTGCATGATTTCTTTCCCAAAAATGCCTTGTTTTTCCTCTTTGGCCTTTGGCCTTCCTCCAACAAGCCCCCAACACTGACATGTGGCTCATCCCGAGCCACCTAAGCTTTATGTGTTTCTTCAACATCCTTGGTGATCCCTGGAAATTTTCCCTGAGCTCTGCTACCTATGTCTGCGCCTGCACGGTCTTCTCCTTTAGTGTATCCACTACCTAGACTGTGACTTCATCCATAACCAATTCCACTCACTCTGCCTGAGTTTGTGTTATCTATGTCTTGGCTTCCTCTACTTGTGCCAAGACTTCCGCTACCTGCTCTTGCAATGGTTCCATTTGAGCCTGTCGCTCATGTTTCTGTGTTTGCATGGTAGTTAGCTCTACCTGTAATTTCTTCCTTTCCTGCGTTCCCTTGACACGTTCTGTAACTAGCATTGTCTTATGCATCTGTTTGATTTCTTGGATCGTTGTGTTGATCCTTTCTTCTTCCTTATCCCACTTTTGGATCTGTTGATCCTCCTCTAACTTAGTCCATAGCTATGTTGCTTTATCGAACAAGTCTGTTGATGTGTTGACCTGCTGCTCTATCCCCTGTAGCTATGTTGTTGCTTCCTACTTCCTTTCTTCCTTGATTGTTGGTGGAGTGGTTGGTATGAGCTGCTCTCGGAGATTATCGATCTCCTTCTGATATTGATCGATTTCCTGTGCAATCTGATCAATATTTTCTGTTGTTGTGATTTCATCACTCTGCGTGGCCTGTGGAATCTTCTCATAAGTTCCTGCCACTTTCTGCCCAATCCTCTTATGCGCTCCCTTTTCTCCTGGGTCTCAAATTTAGCCTGCTCATAGACTATTTCTAGTTTGTCTTGTTTCTTTGTTGCTTGTTGCAATTCGACTAAGTCTTTGTGTGCACGAGACTATACCTCGTGGTTTAAGCTAACCTACAACTTGTGTAGAGCTCTGGTGGGCATCCTCATCAACACCAGTTGGATTTGGCTTAAGTCCTTCAGGGGTGTCTGCCCCACAATCTCATCCATTCGCAACATACTGAGTGTGATAGGGAATGTTGTGTTCAGGTGTGGTAATGAGTGGATTGGATATCATTCTTATTCTTCCACTCTTCCCTCCATCTGTGGTGTTGATGGATCTATTCCCCTACTACTTGTTGTCTACCCTTCCCTGATTTGCTTGAGGAGTTGTCGCATGTCTACCAATTTCTCTTCAATCCTATATCTATGGTGTGTAGCATGGTCGAAGTCCTCGGATAGACAATCCTGGACCATTCGAGCTATCATTTCCCCATAGTCCTCTATGATCGTATACTTTGGTGGTGTTCTTTGTGACTTTGATTTTTTCTGTGCACCTCATATCTGCGTCGCTAGCCTCTTGCTTGCCCCTGCTGCTTGCGGGTTGGGATTTGTTGCAGTCTCTTGCGCGGGCTCTGTGTGTTTCTACTGCTCCTTGGATGACTGCGTCTTATCCTTCTTTTCATTCTGGGTCCCTATCTTCATTGGCCCTTATTCTGTCTGTGTTTCTTTTCCCTGGCCCGTTCTCCGTTTCTTGGGAACTTGTATTTCTGAAGGTTGTGTTTCTCCTTGCAATGCCTCTTCTCGTGTTGTTCTTTCCGACACTTCCTGGGTGATGGCTGGAATCCTCCATTCATCATCCCATTCGTTGATGACCATGTCAATGTCACTATCTGTGATGCAGTAGTGCATTTGTAGCCACTGTTTATCCGTATCCTTCCTTGCCTGTATCCACATTTTGTGTCGTGTGGCATGGAAATTGGCGATGTCCCCATATCATGTGACAACTTCTAGTGTGATTCTCCATAGCTTGGAGATGGATTCTTGTAGGTAGCGTAGGTATCCCTCAAAGATGGCCTTGTTCGCCTTTTTTCTCCTTGACTCTGGCCTGGCTCTGAGCAACAAATACCTCGCTCCCTAGTTTGGTTTTGGTCTGGTACAAAAAACTACATAACTTGGCTTTTTCCATCCCATGAAGGATATTAATGTGATCAACCATGGGGAACTCTGTGCCTAGATCCTGCACATCCTTGCAGTCATCCAGGAACAAGTTCAAGAGATATGGTTCCCAGCTCATTGAGGTGCCTTCTGCACACTAAGTTACAACTGCAACAACTTCGGTTGGGACTTCCTCCCTGCAGCATTTTCTTAGCAACTTGTAGGATAAGATTTCCACGCCCAATTGTCTGGCTGCATCATTGATCTTCTTGATGATTATTCCTCTTGTCCCCCTGTCGGTGCCATACTTATTCTTCATCTCTTTTGCTAGCGCTTTCTCCTTGGTTTTGTCATCCAAAAACAACGCAGGATCCATGCACTAAGATGGAAATCCTGTTATGCTCGTGATCAGCTCTACGTCTACGAGACGCGCTTGTCTAACTAGATATCCCCTCCATGCATGACTACTAACAATTGTTTGACACATGTGGTTGTGTGTTTACCTCTACCAAAATGCAGTAAGTCCAACACACCTAAAATTCTCATTTTCTACAGCCCTTTTTCCCACAGGAGTGGCTATTCGATCAGTTCTCCCACCTGATTTGTGACGATAGTCTGTAAGAATACCCTCTTCGCAAGTTCCAGAAACTTGTCCTCATATGCTACATCGTGGTCCGAGTATTTGAGCTTCCTGGTATGACCTAGTAGCTCTAGTCCTACCTGTACCCCAGCTAGTATGCGCAGTAGAACAATTTTTGTTGTAGGTTTCTTGCGAGGTGACCTGGGTATCTGTATCTTGTCTTTCTTCGCCGGTGGTGGCTGGCTTGAAGTTCTAGCAGCTTCTGGTTGTTCCTCCGTATACCATTACGGCCAAGTCGAGACATCTTCGACTGTCTGTTCTGCTGGGTGGTTTGATATGGTCGTTTACGACTCGTCTAGCTCGACTGTTGTCTTCAGATTAGGTGTCATTCCAGTGACTGTTGGAGCTGGTCTAGTGTTGTTTGGTTGCACCTTCTTTGGGGTTTCTTCTTCCTGGTTCTGCGGCTCCTGCACTTCTATCGGTATGTCTGTATTCTTTCCCTTCGGTGCTGGATGTTATATTTATTCCATTATGGGTGTCGAGTGCACCAGTGTTGTTTTGAGGGATGGGATTTAGTTGATGTTGACGATTTCCGACGGCTGTTGTTCACCTTCTTCCACCCCTCCTCGTGACCTGGTCTGGACTCTAGTTTTCCTGGTGGTCTAACTCATGTCTGCTTTCTTGGGCGATGCCATGGCGGTGAATGTCAAATGTCTACTGGATTCGAACAATTTCTGTGATCTCTGTGAACTCTCTCTGTGCTCTTTAGCTTCTATCATTCTCTTTTCGTGAATAGACTATTGGCTCTCGCGTCCGTGTGTTGTATGGATTTCCCATGAATCTTGTCGAGGATGCTTCCTTGATTATGGGTTTAATGCACCTTAATTACAGGTTCAATGCATATCCAGTGGTTTCATACATGCCATTATTCTGCCTTGTCGTCTTCTATTGGTGTGATTAATGTGGCATCCCATCGGTCCTTTCCATCCTTTAATTCCACCTAGTGTTGTCATGTCGTCATGATTTCGCCAACTTTCCTTTTCCCGCTTGTTTCCATTTTTATGTGACAGTTGTCCTTCTCCTCGTCGAGGTTGTGTTTCTAAATTCGTGTGGCCTTTCTACCTCTGGTGTACTACGCCCTCTTTGGTTCTTTTTCAATATACTGGTTTTTTTTTCTTTTTATTGCGCGGTGGATGGTCAACTGTCCTTGTACAGCTTCAGTCGGCTCCCATTGATCATCCCTCTGAGTTCTGCACCTGATAAATCTCTCAATTGTACATCTCCTCCATCTGTGACAAATTTTACTTTGTATGGTCCTAACCAATGCATTCTGAGCTTTTCTGGGTGCTGAAACGATTTGTTGTCATACATCAGTACTAGATCTCCTTCCTTGAACATTTTCTTCTTGATGTCTCTATCGTGCCAAGATTTATCTCTTGCTTTATGAACTTGTTGGTGGAATCCTGCTAGGATCTGATATTACTCCATGGTCAATAGTTTATTCAGTATTTCATGTACTATGCCTCATTCTGTCATTTGTGTGATTGCTGCTACGCACAAGCTTGATACTAAAAATTCTAATGGCACCACTGCTTCTTGGCTATAAACCAGTTTAAATGGTGTGTTCCTCGTCAAATTTTTGCATGTAGTATTGTATGCCCATAACACTGCTGGTACTTTGAGGTCCCAGTCATCCTTGTTGACGTTACAAATATTTGTCAATGTGTTCTCCAGAATTTTGTTGAATGCTTCCACTATGCCATTTTCCTGTGGGTGATATGGTGTGTTGTTCTGGTGATGGGCTTCGAACTCTTCAGTCATAGAGCTGATGGTGTTGTTTATGAAGTGTGTGCCTTGGTCGCTCATCAAAACTCTTGGGCACCCAAATCTAGTGATTACTTCAAATAGAAAATGTGTTGTTGTTTTTACGTTGCAATCCTTCACTGGTGCATCTTTCGCCCATCTTGTTAAATATTATGTCATGGTGATAATGTACCTTGCTCCTGTTCTTTTTGTTGGTGGGTTGATTGGTCCCACAAAGTCTATTTCCCACTTTTCGAATGCCTATAATGTTACTTATGGTCGTAATGGAATCTCATCCCTTATATTGGGTTTTCCTACCCTTTGACAGACGTCACATCTTTGACAGTACTCCTTCAAGTCTCTGTGAATTGTTGGCTACCATAGTCTTGCGCGCAATACCTTATGCGCAGTAGATTTTCCTGCATAATTCCCTCTTGTTATTCCCTCATGGGATTCTGCTAACACCCTTGGTCTTTCGTTTTCTAACACGTATCTTCTCAAGATGCTATCTGCACCCATTTTATCTAAGTGTCCTGTAATTAGTTGATAGTCGACAGTGCAGACTACCAGGTTTTTCTTCTACGCGGTGTTATATTCTTGCGATGCACTACTTGTGCTCAAGTACTGAATGATATCTACGAAGTATTCATCAACGATCTGGACTAAAAATAACTGTGCATTCAGAAAGTTGTCTTTTAAATTCATAGGTTCTTCTCCATTTGTGACCCTTGATAGGTGGTCAGGTCCTACATTCAGCTTTCCTGGTTTGAATATTACTTCAAAGTCAAATTCTTGAAATAGTAGTAACCATCGACAAATTCTCCCCCCCCCAACACTGGCTTGTTGACTAGGTATTTCAGGGCTGAGTGATCTGTGAACATCTTAAAGTGTTTTCCCAATAAATAGTGTTTGAATTTTTACAGTGCATAGACCATAGCTATCTCTTTCTATCGTGTTATAGTTCTGTTTTGAGTCTGATAACTTTCTACTCGCAAATGCTATCGGGTGATCCAGGTCTCCCACTCTTGGCTGCGCCAAGATAGCTCCAAGTGTTATCGTTGATGCGTCTACATGGGCGTGGAATGTCTTCTCCCAGTCTAGAAATACTAATATCAGCGTGGTGACCATCTTTTCCTTCAGGATATACAGACCGTGTTGACAATTGACAGTCCACTGAAACTTTGTATCCTTTCTTAGTAGCTTTTCCATGGGTGCAGTAATCTGTGCATATCCTTTGATAAATTTCCTGTAGTAACATGTGTGTCCCAACGTCACTCTTAGCTGATGGACTTTTTTTGGTGGTGGTAAGTTAACGATGAATGCAATTTTTGTAGGATCTACAAGTAAAACTTGTTTTCGTACTATATGGCCCAATATTATCCCGAACAGTGTTCCGAATATGCATTTCTTTATATTCGGTGATATCTGGCACTGTCTACATATTTCTAACATCAGGCATAAGACTTATACATGGTTTTTCAACAAACTGTAGACTTTCCAATCATCCAGGTATACTTCGAGAAACTGGTGGATGAATTCCTTAAACACACCAATGACTACTCTAGAAAAGATTGTTGGTGCATTCTTCAGTCCAAACGGCATGACTGTGTACTGATATGATCCCCATTATGTCGCAAACATGGTCTTATATCTGTCTTCTTGTGTTATCTTGATCTGATGGTAGCCTGAAAATCCATCAGTGAATGAGTAAGCTTCATGTCCTCCCACATTCTCTAATACTTCATCCGTGAAAGGTGTAGGGAATATGTCATGTAGGCATGCATCGTTCAACTTCCTCATGTCGACGCATATCCTTATCCCTCTTTTTTTCTTGTGCTACCATTGGGCTTATCCATTCTGACTCTTCGACCGGTTCTATGATGCCGGCTTCGAGCATCTTGTCGATCTCAACTTTGACCTTTTGCTTGTCTATTGGGTTCAGTCTATATGGTCGTTGGCTGATCGATCTTGCTTCAGGTCCAAGTGGTATCTTCATCTCTCCTAGTTCTCCTACTATACCCTTCATCTCTGTAAATGTTGTGGGAAACAAGTCGTTGTATTCACGTAACAACTCTGTGATGCTTTCCACTGTTTACTCATCCCAGTAATCTCCAATGCCGACCATTTTGGGATGCTCCATTGTCCCAATGTTGAATTTCTTTACTCTGATCAGTGCGGAAATGACTTATGATTCTATCGGTGGTCCTTCCACATCTCTTTCACCTTATGCTTATTCAATCTGAATATCGCACAGATTGTCTTCATCTGGTGCTTCCTCTTGCACATGGTAACACGATAATAGTTCCTTGACTGTTTGTTTGTTTTGTTGTTTCTTTTCTGTGATAAGTTCTTATTCTGGTTATTTGATGAATATCACTCCTCTTATCTATTTGAGAGTTGCATTTATGTTGGGGTTCTTGTGCTCGAATGAGAATATGACTATGAAATTATGTTGCAATGTTGTCCATGTCGTAGTTCCTTTGCACAATTCCTGGTCAGTATACCAGTTCGTTGGTATGTCCTCTAGGGTGTGTATGAAATGATGAGGCCATTCCTCTGGGGGTGTCAATTTCCACAGTGTTTTACACTCCTCCAAGTGTTTCGATGGTGCCCTTTGTCCATCATACTTTTGTTGTTTGTTGTTTCTCTATTCTACATCGAACCTTATGCGCAGTAACTGCTTAATTGGTACCAATCTGTAATTGTTTCTTTCTGTGCACCCCACCATCTTGCGGGTGTGGCCTTGAGTGTTAGATCAAGTGCTAACAATATTTGGTTCTCTAATACTTCGTCTTCATACTGTGCTAAGAATGTTTCCAAATCATTTACTACATGAAAACTGGGTGGTTCTCCGATTTCTGTGTCTACCCATCTTACTGCGCGGTCTATTCTTGCACATCTTCTCGTGGATACTTCATGTAGCCTTTGTTGCCAATTTTCTAAACCAATATTTGAATCTATTGCACATGAAGTAATGCTCTACCAACTGAGTATCCCGTTTGCAGTTGGGTTTACATAATCCTCATCACGCACAGTTGTTCTATACAACTGGCCGATTTCCTCCAAGTCTAGGAAAGTAGGTTCTATAAACCTCTCTCCTTCTGATCGGTCTAATGGCGCGATGACCCTGTATTCTCCTGACTCAAATGTCACTTTCCTGATTTTCAGGTTGATTATGGCCTGGTTCTCAAACGCCCAATCCAGACCAAGCAATGTCGGGTAAGGTGTTGTGCCATCCACTATTTCAATGACTTCAAAATTGGCTTTAGTGCGCACGTCATCTAGGTCAACTGTCACTCCTTTCAATCTACCTATTGGTAGGACTCTATGTTGGTTTTCCAGTTTCAATTGAACATGTGAATATCCTAATGTGGGCTCTCCCATGCATTGGCATGTCTTTTTTGGTAATACATTAACTTCATATCCTAGATCTAGTATAATGTCTCCCATGTTGACATCCCCAATGTTAGCATTCAGTCTAAACTCCCTACTTGTTATTCTTCTTTTGTGTAGGTGATTAATTATTTTTGGTTCTAGCTTCCCTTCCATCTCAATGCTACATTTTTCTAGTATGTTTTGTAATATTTTCACAGATGATGGATCACTTAATAGCTTTACACATGATTGAAAAAAGCCTTTGATTGTACTTACTTGTCCCATGGGTTGTGTTTCATTGGTATGATCCAATGATGGAGGCATCTCATACTCTGGTGCTTCCTTGTTTTGATGCATAGTTGAAGTCGACACTATGTCCTCCTTCTAAAATTCTTGTCTGGCTTCCTTAAATATTGCCTTCTCGTTCTGCGGGTCGAACTATTTCCTTGGTTCGGTGTTCTTCTTCACCCATTGATTCTGTGTTGGTTCTTGTCGAACTGTGTCAGTACCTGTTTTTTCTCCTCCATAGGTAACTATGTAGATATTTCGTCCTTCATCCCTTGCTTCGGTTGAAATCAATTGAACATTCTGGTTATTCTGGTTCCGCTTTTCCTGGATCTTTACTAGTAGTGTCATACATTCTTATGTATTGTGGTTTGATGCACGGAAATACATACAAGTTGTTTGTGGAAGTGGACATGCCCTTGCATAATGTCCCAGTTGCTGAAAATTATGACATACTATTGGTCTTCGACCTCTTCCAAAACCTCCTCTGGCTCATCCTATACCTCTGTAGCCTGCTCGATCTCCTCTCGACGCATTATACTAAGGTGCCTGATTGTCCTGCGCGGTATTGTAATGAGGTTGTGTCATATTGTACTATGGCTACGCGTTATTATATGGTTGTTGCGCAGTGTTGTATGGGGCTGGAACATGATGGAACTGTGGCGCAGCTTGCCCAGTCATCATTTCAACCTGCACCCTATATGCATCTGATGTACTTTCTTTCATCAACTCCATAGTTCTAGAATATTTACCATCATGGCCCACTGACTTGAAAAAGGTGAAATATGAGCTCTTTGGGACTATCTGGTATTTTTGCATCATCGTGTAGTGATAAGGGTCGTGACCTGGTTTCTTGCAAATTTTTCACCATAGTCCTCCTGTTGGTAACAAGTTTGGCATTCCTACTGCCATGTACTGCACAAATTTAGGACATTCGTTCTTGTGGTGGCCTTATGTCCTGCATGTGGTACACCAAACGGCTTCTCGTTTGTCCTTGTTCTTATTCTGGTTCAGCTCAAACGTTAGATTCTTCAAATCCTCCTTCAATTCTTCGATAGTTGGATCTGTCTGTTGGTACTGGTTTTCTTCTAGTTGCAGGGCTGCCTGCAGATCCTCTGCCTACGTATGAAATTTTTGTTGTCATAAAGGGTATTTTAAGCGTGGGAGTAGTGAGTTGACAAATAGGTGATAATGTTGCATATCAGTCATGAGATATTTTAACTTTCCCTTCAGTCGCTTGAATCTCTGATCAATCTCCCATATAGATTCTCCTGGTTTCTTTCTTATTTCGATCATCTCATTCTTGTACTGATATTCTGAGCTCGGCTTCTGGAACTCGTTTATCAGTAACTTCTTAATGTTTTCCAGTGTCTATGTTGTCCTAGGGGCACTGTTTGTGTCTAGACTCATGTACCAGTCTCGTGCACGATCTCTTAGCGTAATCACCAACTACGCAATTTTGGTATCTTCATCAGTGATCCGTTTCGCTTCCCATATCTTTGCACAAATGAATAAATGCTTCTCAAGGTCTTCTTCTTCTTCTCCTCAAAATTTTGGTAACCTAATGGTGGGATCGTGTCCTGCCATTCTGAATGTTGAACTATTACCTTCACGCGGTGTAGATACCTAACTAGTGTTGCCTAAACTACCTCCTCCAGTTGTTGTTCCTTGTGTAGATGTACTTCCTGTTATATGATTGCTTCTGAACTTTGGTTGTCTAAATGGTGGTGTTCTCTTTGGTGTATTAGTCACACATGGGTTTATGGGTTCCACACTGACATTAATATGGATAGGATGGCTTCCTTATCCTCTCGCTATTGGACCTCTCTTCTTCCTCTCATATGTTGTGTGCAGGATTTCCTCAATCTGCTCCACAGCCCGGAGATCCTCTACCTCTTCCTCATCACTCGCCAAGCCTTCCCTTGCGGCTACGACTCTCTTCCTGGTATTCACCTTGTATTGGTAGGGTACTCCACTACACATCTTTCTAGTTGTCGCCATGATCTACTTGATTTGGTCGTCATTCATCATGATTGGGTCCAACAATTCCTCCTTCTTTCCCTTATCCTTTCCTCCTTCCATTTCTCCTCTTTCTATCAGTTCTTCCCCCCTTCCCCCATGTACGCAAGAAATTTTAGTTGTCTGATTCCATTGTCATTACACCTTTGTTTTATAGTAGTATCTTAATAGAAGTATACAACGATCGAATGTACCTTCCTCGGGGTCCTCATAGAAATTCTTTCTCCACTGCGATGTACGACTTCAATGTGTCGACTGCAAACTCTATTATAAACCTTGCCACAATGTTGTCTAGCCAAAAATCTACTACGCAAGTGAATTTGTTGTTCACCTGCTGTAACTTCTCAGTCTGTATTGGGATCTAATCTAGCTGTCGAAAATGGTTCGTTGCATGTTTATACTTCAACCTTAGTATCCACTCCTGCAATAGATGTGGAAAATTGCAGAAAAAGACTTCGTGCAAATCAGTAAACACATATTTCTCAAGATATTTGAGAGGTGTTAGTCTAGGGTTTTTATTGTCTTTTTGTGCAAACTCTAGCTCCTTAGTTATTAGCCAAGTTTCGATCTCTTCTTTTGTGGGATTACACGGTCTCAACATTCCCTTCTAATGGCTCATTGGTCTCTGCCCTAATATCTTCTCGATCTGCCTCCGACAGATTTTCGACTTGTCTCCTCTACTCAATCCTCTCTTGTTCCTACCAACGACAACAAAACCATTTGTTGGTTCTCCTTCTCTTCTATAATGTCTGAGTTTGTATGGACCTAGGGTTCATGTCTTTTAGGTTTCTAACAAAGCCTCTAAAACTATCGGCCTTCCTGGTAAACTAGAAGGCAACGCAACACACAAAATGCGCTATGAAATCTCACCTTAGATAGCTTTAATGGGTGGTTGTAAGACTCAGGTGTTTACAGCCTCGGATTGAGTGTGAAATAAGAGAGAAATGCATTGAACCATTATTATAACTTGTAAATGCAACCTATTGTTATTCACGACTATGCAGTAAATCCAATAGCTCATTCCCTCAATATCGTAACAGTATCTAAACAACAATATAATAACTCATTCATTCAACATAATAATAACTATTGAAGATGATAAAGATATGCAAGCATTCATCACATAACACAAATGTACTATGGTTCACCCCCCCTGGGTTACGTCCACAAAGATTTGGCTCTCATCTCTTTTATTATAGTATTTTCGCATCTACAGTGTCGCGCGCTTACAACTCTTCCCAGTCGGGTAAGATTTGTGTGAGGTGGACTAGATCACACTAGGCTCCATAGCCTGTGATCTAACCCTCAAGATCTACCCTTATTCGTCTCTCTAGCTCAAAATCTTATACAAAATAGGTCTTACAGCAAAACATTACATACCGCATCAAGTCATGTGTAACTACAATAGCATAATAATAATCTGGAGTGAACCAAACTGATTATATGTCGAACCCCCTATGATACCTATGTATCTATATGTATACATTTCGGGATCTTCATCCATTTACAATACCGTACCAAAACCCTAACCCTATTGTCGTTAGGTCTTCCTCCCAAGCGTGCATGTTGTTCTTCCTTCCAGTTGTTGCTTTCCTTGCATGCACACGTGTTGTGTTTCCTTCCAGTTGTCGCTTTGCCCTTGCATGCTTTCTTTCCCAAAAACACGTTGTTTTTTCGCTTTGGCCTTTGGCCTACCTCCAACAACTCTCGAACTTCGAAGTCCCGAAGTGGATCTGAGCCGTTTATTTAGATGGACGTGTGGCGCCTGATCTAGAACTTCGGGTATGGATTACTTCATAGGAAAAAGAGTTAAAGTGATCGGAACTCCCAAACGCCGAAATCCCAAAGAAGATCATAACCGTCAATCACGAGGGACGCGTGGCACTCGATCTATAACTCTGGGTATGAAGTACTTCAGAGGAAAAAGGTGTATGAATGTTTGAAAATACCGAATGTCGAAGTCCCGAAGTGAATCAGAGCCGTCGAAATCCCTGAGGACATGCGACGTCAGATCGTGAACTTTAAAGGTTTTCCACTCTGGAGGATTCACGTGGTGGTCGTCTTGGCGCCTGTTGTCTTGGTGTCTGGTCATAGCCCGCGGTCATATGCAAGTGTAGGGGAATGAAAGAATCCAAAGAACTTGGGAGAGGATATCTGCTAGCTCTGAGCTCGTTTCAGAGCATGGATATCGTGGCTGGAAAGCTTTAGAAGAGCATAATGGAATAGAGGCCCCGAATGAGGGTATTGATTCTCCTAAGAAGAGAAAAAATTCGAGTCCCCACCGTGGGTGTGTTACAAATTGGTATCAAAGCATGGTTACAACACTTGGCCTACTTGGGCTCATGCATGAGTCGTATGAAAACATTTCTGGAGGAAATTTAAGGGGTAACACCCTATCGTACCACATTCCTAAGAGGCATAGAAAACCTCTACTAAAGAGAGGAATGAGATTCTTTATTGTTGATATATGTTTTGGAAATTTGCACTTTATGTTGCTAATGCCCCCAAATAAAGAATTTGACTTCACTATGCAATTCTATGTGTTGTTGTACAGTCATAAGATTTAGTTACCAATGCTAAAGATTGTCCTGTGGAGAATGTTATTGCCAAACATAAATCATTTGCATAAGTTACTCGAGTAGAAGGATGCAGATTTAAAATACAGTTGGGATTTTACCCAACGATATTGAAGCATGCTAGTATGTGACAAAGGAAGCCTAGCATTTCTTGGGAAATGATAGTCTATCCTACAGGAATGGGATTATGCAGAAGAACACTCATATTTAAACTAAATAGCAATGTGAACGGATGGAGAGGATATGTAGTAGTAATGATTACTCCTTTAATAAAGGATTAAACCTAGTATAGGTGTATAACTCCTTACAGTCAGAGGAATGAGTCTGGTGACCATTCCCTGAAAAGGGAGAGCATGCGTATCTCACGGGTTTCAAAGTGGATTGAGAAACGAATTTTGTTTCTAGATATAGGAATTGTTGGACAGGGTTTTTCTAATCAAGTTGATAAACGAAGTTGGAGAAATATAGAGTGATTGAGTGAGAAATCACAATAGCCTCCCTTTCTTGGTGGATAGGACCTAATTTTTTAGAATTCTTGTGGGAGGAGGAGAATGCCTCCATCCCTGACTCTGCTGAACAAAAGGAAGAATTCTAGATGTAATGGTCGAGATCGATCTTGACCTAAAGATACTCTGTATTTCTGAACTAGGATACTTAGTAAGTATTCCAAATGGTATTAGACATTATTGTAAAAATTAAGATAGAATGGTTGACTAAATGTTGATCCTGAATGTGGTAAAGGAAGTGTTGGGGCACTTATAGAAGCCCAATAGGTCAGATTGACATCCAGTGGTGGATGGTAGCCATATAGATATAGTTGGAAGCTAAATTGGTTGATTATGTTACCTTGGGCATGGTTAAAATTGCCCAAATTGTATTTATAAGTTGGGTAATGTTCCATGGAGGTTGATGCAAGGGTGTTTTCTTGCTAGTTGTTATCGTATAGAAAGGGAACATAGTTATGACTATGTCTGCTTCAACTTCCATGTGGATGTCATGTGAATGACTACAAGATCATAACTAAGAGGGAAACTCAGTGTTGTGTGTCCCTATGAAGCTTGTCATACGAATGGAAACAATATCCTTGGAGGAGGATCTGGAAGTCTGATAGGTCCATGTGTAAATGATGCACATGCATGATGTAGGGATATATGCATACTAAAGGCACAGTATGGCTGCCTTGATGAGTGATATGTAAAGAAAGAATTGCACTTGCCAAGATTAAGTGAATACCATGGATGCATGGTTAACTCCTTTTGAAGAGTCGTGAAAGTTCTGTTTTGAATGATAGCTTAAGGGGAATGCACTCCACTCCCTCAAGAAAGACTACTATAAATAAATGAAAGAGTAAATGAGCAAGAACGCTCTGTTGTCGTGATAAGAGGAAAATGATCCTGCCTTTGAGGGTCACATGAGAATGATTGTGAACAATCATGAGTTGACTGATTTTAGAATAAAGATGTATGTAGGCTGTGAAATATACCCATGGCAGATACACACAAACTTTTGATTATGCATATGGTTAAGTACATCATGGATGTAAGTTAACAAAACCAAAATATGTATGGATACATAATTTGGGTGCATGGCAAAGATGCATGTTTATATTCCTTAGGAAATATTTGGTAAACAGCTAATGCTAACTCAAGGATGAGGCCATCACAAATAGTGATGGACATGCAATAAGGAAGTTGGATGTTGAGGGAGTTCCCTGTGGAAGAACTGTGTGAAAAGTCTGTCAGGAGGTCAGAGTCACAACCTTAATAACTTCTAAGAAAATATGCA
>JZKD02S0181598.1:22298-41519 GCA_000966675.3 Picea glauca | reverse complement strand
GAGAGGCTAACAGTTTTTTTTGGTTGTTTAAAGAATGAATTGCAGGGAGAAAAGGGTCTTGGATATGGCAGCGTTGTGAGCCCATAAAGAAGACCAATTGCCTATTGAGCCAAACTGCTATGGGAAGGAAAGTCCCATAATTATGAATGTGGCTCTCGTGTGGAAAAAATATGAAAACAAAATGTGGAATTTGGAAATCTGTGGGTGACATATTTACAAGAAAATTTTGAATTTAAAATTTCTGATGATGTCTCATTAATTTCTATATGCCTATGATACGGGTGAGAAGAAAAGATCTGTCCAAAAAGGACAGATGAAGGCTGTCAAGCCGTAAAAGCATGAACAATGGCTACTATTGAGCCATGAGAACCTCATGGTAAGCCATGATAGCCTAGAATATGTTGTGTTGAGGTAACACAAGCTGGAGGGACGCCTCGGCAGAGTAAGTCTAAGGGACGCCTCGACTATAAGGCTCGATAAAGACTCTGGAATTCTTCCTGTGCGAGAAAACCTTGGCAAGGCAAGATGGATCACTCGAGGAACTGTATAGCAGAGAAGGGGATGCCTAAGCTTGGGTCTGGAGGGTGAGTGACCACAAGGAAAGGAGACCTTGATAGTTCTTGTAAACTATTGATTGGGATCATGTACATGATGGATAGTTCTTCCTGTGCAAGAAAACATTGGCAAGGTAAGATGGATCACCCCAGGAATTGTATAGCAGAGAAGGGGATGTTTGAGCCTGGGCCTGGAGGGTGAGTGACCGCAAGGAAAAGGATACCTTGATAGTTCTTGTAAACTATTGATTGGGATCATGCACACGATGGATAGTTCTTCCTATGTGAGAAAACTTTGGCAAGGCAAGATGGATCACCCAAGGAACTGTATAGCAGAGAAGGGCATGCCTGAGCCTTGTCCTGGAGGGTGAGTGATCGTAAGGAAGAGGAGACTTGATAGTTCTTATAAACTATTGGGATCATGCACACAATGGGTATGTCTGGGAAAAATAATGAGCCTGGATAGCAAGACAACCATGTGGATGCAAACCCACAAACTACACAGATAAGTATTGTGCTAGATTATGAAGTTTTCCTCGTGAATTTTGAACAACAGTAAGATGTTTTCACAACAAGTTGTGATTAATTTGCTTGTTGTCCAATAATTTATTGAAGACGGGTGACGAAGGCCAAGAGTCTGGAAAGGACCTGACAATGAAGGAGGATCGAGATTTATGAAGCAACTGGATGAGGAATTCATAAAAGGTGTTATTGAGAAAGAACATCGAGGATGATGTTTCTTTTTAAGGGGGAGGGGATTGTAACACCCTTGTTTCCCCCAGCTATAATTTATCATAAAATAGGATTACCATGCTAAGGCATGTGGACGATGTAAATGTATTATTGTTAAATTTCCCATAACTGACTATTGGGGGGTGAAGCCTTGAAGTACGAGCGATGATATCTCTAGAGGAAATAATCAATTAATGAAGGAAATGAATGGTGGTTGAATAATAAACCACCCCCATGAATGGAAACATGGGATGTTAGCCCGAAGTACCACCAAGACTTGCAGAACCGAGCTTCCTTCTGACAGAAGAAACATGATAGGTCGGAAACCTTCCTAAATAAGGAAGGCAAGATACATACACAAAGACGGTAAGGAAGAGGGAGAGTAAGATAAGCGACACCAGACAAGAGCGCAAGCTCAGAAGGAGATACGCGAACCAAAAGGAAGTGCAAAGAACACGACCTGAAGGACCAGAACGTGAGCTTGATGTTGAGGAAGCATTTGATAAACCTCGCAGGGATACTGTGACAGAGCGAAGGTCTCTGAGAGACGACATAGTTCCCTAGTGATATCATGGCTTGGCACAGGGGTGGCCAGAGTGCTAAGGATGAATGCCTCTAAGCCTATGGTTGGGTGGAAAGGCACACACCCACAATCAGTTAGTTGGTTGCAACCTGTAATAGATAAGTATTCTCAATCCTGTGTAATTGAATTGTAACTAGAAATTAAAGTTGGATATCCTATGAATGTTTCAATGATGTGCATGTTTTCTTAATGGTTATACTATATCCCTTTAATTATGCCTGATTGTGTATTTAACCAAGTAGGGAATTATATGGCTTGTACATGTAAATTCTTAAGCCCTGTGGTGGCTAAAGTTAAAATAAATGAACTATGAGTTCGTCAACCTTGAGCATAGTTTCACATGTGCATGTCGACACTCCCAGGCGTTTCGAGTCTCCTGGAGGAAGGAGTTTGTTAAGCTTAGGAGAGGTAGTGCACGTATGCATAAGCTCTCTATGAGGCGGCCAGAGATCGGGAACCTCTTAAGTTCTAGAGTTGATGAATGAGCGCAAGGGGTGCTTGGAAGAACTCTTCTAAGTGTTAAGTTCAAGAGAAAGAGCGCAATGCTCTTAAGCCTTTCAGAGATAACAAAGCTTGGGAATAATAGCAAGATTGAAGTATCAGAAGAGAAGGTTCTTTTGTTTGGAAGACAAATGAACGAGATTTGTTCAGGAAGATCCAAGGCCTATTGTGACCATTGGATACGGGAAAGACTACGAGAGTTAACCCCTTGAGTCCTTTGGACTTCGCGAGTTCAACGAATTGAGTGAGTTCATCATAAGGGAGGTAAAATCCCCGAAGTCCCGAAGTTAATCTGGGCCTTATATCCGAGGATGCCCGAGAACCATCCCGACCATTGGATCTATGAGGTAGTTAGTCTGGCATTGACCGCTTCGGGAGAATAGAGGATTAGTAACGCTAAAACTCCCATAGAACAAAGTAGCAAAGTAATGTGGACCGTGGATCCTTCGGGACCCTATCAATCGTTTGATCGAGGGAATATGGGTATTACGTCGAGAGTGCGTGGGCACCCATGTGTCGAGTGACGGGATTGCCAGGTGTCCCTCTCAGAGTGGCACACACTGGGATCCAAAGGACCCTTGAACGAAATTTATGTGCCAGAGAGCTGGAGTTCATCTAATTCGTCCGTCAGCTAAGGACACGTGTCAACAGATCTTCCATTTCAGGAGATATCCACGTCAAAGGAAAGTGGGGTCACGTAAGTTGAGAACTCTCGAAGTAAATCATGACCATTGATTTGAGAGAGACATGCGTCAACATATCATCAACTTCAGGTGAAATCACTCTGGGAGAAAGCGAGTGGGGAGAGATTGAAACTCCCGAAGCCCAAAGAGCTGAAGTAATTTATAGTCGTCGATTTACGGAAGACATGCATCAGCAGATTGCGTACTTCGGAAGCGGGGAGAAAGCAACGCGGAGTAGAGAGACACCCAAAGTGGATCCCCACCATCGAATGAGAGGGACGCGTTGCGAACGTTCCTTAACTTCAGAAGAAAACACTCTGGGAGAAAAGGTGGTGTGAGCGTTCGGGACTCCCGAACGCTAAAGTCCCAAAGTGGATCTGAGCCGTTGATTTAGATGGATGTGTGGCGCCTGATCTGGAACTTCGGGTATGGAGTACATCGGAGGAAAAATAGTTGAAGTGCTCGGAACTCCCTAACACCGAAGTCCCGACGAAGATCATAACCGTCGATCACGAGGGACGCATTGCGCTCGATCTGTAACTCCGAGTACGGAGTACTTCGGAGGAAAAAGGTGTAGGAATGTTTTAAAATACCGAACGCTGAAGTCCCGAAGTGAATCAGGGCCATCAAAATCCCTTAGGACACGCGGTGTCGGATCGTGAACTTCAGAGGTTTGCCACTCCAGAGGATTCACATGGTGGTCGTCTTGGCACCTGTTGTCTTTTCATCTGGTCATAGCCCGCAATCATATGTAATTGTAGGGGGATGAAAGAACCCGAAGAACTTGGGAGAGGATATCTGCCAGATCTGAGCTCATTTCAGAGCATGGAGATCGTGGCTGGAAAGTTCTGGAAGAGAAAAATGGAATAGACACCCCAAATGAAGGTATTGATTCTCCTAAGAAGAGAGAAAATTCGAGTCCCCACCGTGGGTGTGTTGCAAGGATCCTCCAGTAATGAGCTTTTAGAGTAGAAAGAACAAGGTGATGATAATAGGCTGACTTCCATTAACCAAAATTTCTCAGGTCCAATACATAAAAACATATAGATCTTTGTGTTGACGGACGAAAATGACCGTCTGTCAATTGGAAGAATGAGTCTGGTCCGGGGTTGTCTAAATAACCCAAGACATTTGGTGTAACCCGTTCTGACGGGTTTAATGGCTCCATTATCCAATCTAAGGGTTCTAAAGAAAAAAAAAAGAAAAAAGAAATGGAATAAATAACTAATTACAAATTACCATATATAAATATGTAGATACGTAACTATTGTAGGTATATTTAATAGCAGATAAACTTATACTTTTTATATACATGATATACACACTGCAAGTTTTAATGTAAACTTACGAAACTCAATGTGAAAACGACTGCTTTGAAGAAGCAGATAAAGAAAGCAAATAAAAATATTTTTGATTTTTCCTTTATAAATCTTAAACTATTAAAAGAAAATGCTATGAAACGGAAACATATGGATAGTCAAAAGCCAAACCATATGTTCGAATTTCAGTGATAAACAAATAGCAGAAAAATTTAAATGAGCTAACCTGCTAGCGAGCTAATGATATGCATCCAAACATCTGTACGATCAAAGAACATCTAACCACCTTGTCCAGGAGAGAAACCTGCAATGAACCTTAAATCTGTTCCAAATAAATGCAGAACAATTGTGTTGGCAGTTGAATTTTAATAACAAAAAGAGTGATAATAGTTACTGTGATCTCATGATTGCAAGGAATTACATTAAGAAAAATCTATCAGCAATAACATTGCATTTAATCTTTCAACAAAAATTAAGGAGAAATCCTGTAATTGAAGCTGAATAGATGATCACACGGTTAATATCTGAAGCATCACTTATGGACAACATTTATAAAGGAATTATCCCAAAACATAATAAATCATGAAGACTAAAGCTATCAAAACCTATTATCATATCATGATAGACAAAAATTAAATGAAAACACCATCCACAAGAAGCTAAAGCCGAAATGTGTATTGTTGTTCCATTAAAGTCTGTAAATTAATCATCCATCTTCTGCCCCAGGCTAGGATGGTTTCATTACAAAAAGCTGTAGTATTTAAAGAGTTTAGGAAAAATAAGCATCCTATCTTCTAAGATAGAATCAAATCCCAGGATGATTTACTAATTACAAAAATAGAGGGTAATAAAACCACTCAATGTCAAATTGTATCTCTTAAGATTAAAAAAAGTTTGTTTCTGTTTACAAAATGAGCCAAAGAAATGGCTAATGACCCCAGAAATGCTCCATATCATTATGTCTCCACAAGCTGCACAATATCCTGAAAGGAAAAATGAAAATAAAGAAATTTATATATTCATTTAACCAACATTTTTCAATATTTCGAATGAGAACAGATTGGCTACAGAATCTACTGATTATGTCTTATTTTAAACAACAAAAAATTGATTCAATCTATATTAATTAAGAACAAATCAACAAAATCACACAAATATTTACCTTTCAACTGAATGCTAAATTCGGCTCATAAAACTTCAGAATTAATTGCTTCTTTGACACACTCGACATTTTTTATTATGACATTTCCAGTTCTCTTTAAGCGTTTTCCTTGCCTGTGTGCACTGATCTTGACTCTGTGGTTTTCATTTGTTAACGAGTAAATCTGAGCTATGAGGTTCTTGATCTTCGCTTGAAGGGAGGGGACATCTGTGTAATACTTGTCTATCCAAAATAAACACACCTCACACCGTGGATCTGGAACAGTTGGTTGAGGAAACCCATGGTCGTGCGTCATAATTCTACCACTGTTGTCTGTGGGTTCTTTATCGAGTTTGATCCCTGGAAATCCTTCGCTATGTTTCAGGCACGGTGGCAGATTGTCTACAAAATCGTAGGTCTGGCTGAGATCCTGTTTGAGGTAACTTGGGTTTTCTCTTGCCAAGAATTTATCGATCTCAGAATCAGAGCTCTCATGGGCCTCGATCGCTTTGATCAAGCTCATATGAGACTTCGATTTATTTCGTAGGCTCCTAGAGATTAATCTCCCTGCCCTTTTGTTATTAAACCCTATATCCAAGTCATTTTTAGACAGTTTGCGCAAGGGTCTATTTATGATTTTTGCAAAGGTGTTAGGGTAGACGTACGGCTCGCACTCATGAAATTCAACAACTCTTGGGTCAGCATCTTGTTGCTCGGACATAGGCTCATCGAGCGTGGCCCTATCATTGGGTTCTTTGGATGAGGAGATTGTTCTTTCAACGGAAGGGATAGTGGTTTCTTCTAACATGGGCTTATCAACCTCTATGGGGCTGGATGTAACAAAGTCATTTCGAGATAGAAAAGTATCCCAACCGTCGCCCTACAATTTTAAATGATGGACTAACAACATCCTGATCAACCTATGATGGAATAAACTGGAATTCAAACACTGTCTCTTATACCTCTTGGCCATTTTATATAAACTTCTCAATAAATAGAAAGGCATGTTCAACTAGAAACCGATGAAGTTCATTAACAGTCTTATGTGGTAAAGAAAAACGAGGCCAAAGCGACCTTCACAGGTAACGAACTGCCTTAAAACTATCAATAAATTGCGCCACCTAGTCTTTAACAGAGATATAGGCATACCTTTATCACAACACTGGATTTTCCTAGAGGTAAAGAACAAACTCCATGACACCTCCTCTAACTTGGAATTCTTAAACCTTTTTTGCCCGCTAAGGGGAAGACCTGTTGCCTGGCTCAAAAAATCCTCAGTGATTTCAATTTGAACGTCACCCACTTTGGCTCGGCATCCATCGAAAGAGAGGGTGAACTCTTGGGCCACTTGCAAGTTGTAGCCTTGAAATTTATCGAGAAATTCGAGCCAGCCTTGACCCTTAATGTGTTCCCTTGCGTCACCATACATAAGCAGGGTTTGCGAGCCATTTGGTTTGACACAGACGACAGGGGCCATATGGATTCAAACAAGCAATCACGAGGGAAGACAAAAATCATTGTAAGCATGAAGGGTTTCTTAAAACAGAAAGAACCAGCGTAAAAACCAAGGAAATAAAACCCACTATTACCTTCGCGCGATTAAATGAAGGAATGAGGGCTTTCATACGAGAATCAGGTGTTTTGTGTAATGAATCGCCAAGAGTACAGAACGAAGCCCGAGACTTAACTTGAAATGATGGACCTATCGATTTCAAACTTCCACCATCAACATAGTACAGAATACGACCATATGCGTTTTGAGTATCATCATTGTGTAAAGGGTGGAGTTGATCATTTTAAGGTTAGGAAAAGAGGTGCTTGACAAATCAAAGCATAGCAACCATAAAAAGTATTTACCAAGAATTATACATGAAACAAAATCATAGCCTGACATCAATCGATTCTTGGCGTATCATTCAAAGGTCCAAAGTATACCTTATAACAATGAGAAACTTTAAAACAACTATTTCATTGACATGAGATAAGCCTTAAAGAAAAATATCATTCTTAAAAAGATTTGTATGAACATTTATTCTCCTAGGGAAATAAGCCTTAAATTCAATTGTAATAAATTCATAATTTTCAATGCTTTGTTCATCCTTTCAGTCATGAACGAAGCATGAAAACGAGAACTAAGAAAAATAAAAACCTCTCATAGCCTAAAACTCATCTTTCAAGTAGCAATGTTCATGTGATGAAGTGGAGGCTGCTACATAATTTATTATTCATTACTTTAAGAGGTGAAAATACTGTGGGGCTGCCAACAATGGCGCCTTACTGGAAGAAGCAGTTATCTCTGCATCATCGATGAGTTCATGTTAGGACTGTTAGAATGATTGCAGATCAAAGAACAATTGAAGGACATCAAGCATCTCGACAATCATTACACGGTCCAGCTTAAGACATCTTTCTGTTCAAATGAAATCCGGTGACAAATTTTTAAAAATGAGAGCAACGATGTTCAAGTCAATGGCTCTGATACTATTGACAGGGCCACTGCTGCCAACAGGCGTCCATAGCCTTGGCAGGGATGTCAATTAACCCACTTTTATGCCTCTACCTTATCCAATAAATTTCAATTCAAAATGCAGGATGCTTATGACCAATATCAAAATTTATACCTGAGAATTTTTCTTGAACACGACATTGCTTCGCTACTAGCAAGCCTGTTCAGTACCCCGACGAAGTTGACTTGGCAGCATGCATGCATTTACCCACTGCCAGCAAACATGTTCAGTATCCTGGCAGGTTTACAAACACTTTCCACAACTCTCGATAAATTATTCACAATCTGATATAAATTTAAAGATATTCAGACGAGCGGGGTGATGCTGAAAATTCTGTTTTTTACAACACTTGTTATTTTCCAGACTTTTAATTTTTTTGCTTGATAACCTTCATTATGATCTGAAAATAGTTTACTGATGAAACTAATTTTTCAAGGACAGGAAGGCATCCTTGAGTCGCTTTCTTAAAAGAAGGGACAATGTAAAGAGATTTTAATGATAGTCATGTCTGCTCATAATTTTAAAGTGAAACCATGAAATCTATTACGAACAGAGAAACTTCTTTAGCTAGTCCGCTTTTCTGGAAATTACAACAATTGATCCTCTGAAATACCTTGACTGTTGTTTTAAGATGAGGCATTCTAGTTTCCCTCCTTGAACTAAACTGTGATACAAGCATGTTTTAACCGGAAAGTGATAAAAACAAACAACAGAAATAAAATTGAAGCAGAAGCAAAACTAGAAAACAAAACAAAATCAAAACAAAAAAAATATGTACAAAAGATGCATCTAAGACTCGTCATGAAAAATACCTTTTGAGAGCTTGGTCGTTCACCGGGAAGGTGTCTGGCTATCCCTCTAAATTCTGCAGACGGAAAGAGCTGGGACCTAGTTTCTCAATGATCAAGAAGGGTCCTAACCACAGATTTTGGAACTTGGAATGTTCCCCTTTTCCTTCATGAGGTTTATCCCATTTGAGCACTAAATCTCCCACCTCGAAATTCCTATCCGAGGCAGAACTTGAATCAAACCAACTTTTAACAATACGTTGATGCTGATTCAATCTTTCTTTTTCTCGTGTTCTTACTTCCTCTAATTTCAACAAAGCGTTAATGCGACTTTCAAGAGGAGGACAATTCTCTTCCCGAACTTTCTGTGATAATTGCAATGAGGGAAGAAGGACATGAGGAGGGAGAATTGTTTCTCTTCCGTAGACGATAAAAATGGGGGAATTACCAACAACGGTTTTCGGAGTCACCCTATCAGCCCAAATTTCATTAAAAAGCGCGTTGTGCTAGTTTTTGTGGTTTTCGAAAACTGTCCTCTTGATGATTTTGATCAGGTTTTTGTTTGTTGATTCTGCTAAACCATTTCCTTGGGGGTAATACTTGGCAGAATATTTCAGTTTTATCCCTCTTTCTAAAGTAAAGGCACTCATATCGAGGGATGACAAATATGAAGCATTATTGAAGACCAAACATTCAGGAATACCGAATCGAGTAATGATGTTTGAATTAAGGAAAGATATTACCTGACTGGTATTCACCACTTTTAATGGTGCAGCCTCGGACCATCTGGTAAAATAGTTTGTCGTTGTAATGATGTATTTATGTTGTTGCGAGGAAGTGGGGTTGATAGGCCCAATGATGTCAAGACCCCATTGTTGAAAAGGGAAATCTACCGAAATAGGTTGCAGCGGAAATGTTGCCTTCTGTACTCATCCAGAAGCCTTTTGGCAGATTATGCATTTACGACATAATGTATGGGCATCTTTGAATAACCCGGGCCAATAGTACCCTGCTCTTAATACTTTGTGAGCAGTAGTGTCTCCACCGAAGTGCCCACCAAATTCTCCTATATGCAATTTAGATAACACTTTATCTGCTTCATCTCTTTCCAAACAACGCATAAGGACGTCATCAAATTTTTTACCGAATAATATGTCGTTTACCAGCTGGAAAGGTGCAGATTTTAGTCTTAATTCTCTTCTCTTTTTTGGATCAAGATGGCGAGGAGAAGAACCATGTGTTAGATAAAACTTAATGTCATCAAACCAGAATTAGCAACATCTTGTGCACAACAGATTTGACTTTGACAATGCCGATTTTCAATTAAAACATTAATTTGACTATGTTACTCTTCAACTGAATCAGCCACTAATTTACATAGACCTTGGCCTCTAACAATTTGCGCAGGGGTAATCTAGAGGTCATACTCTTGTAACGATGTCATCCAGTTTGCCCGTTTTTCACCTAGTTCCTTTTGTACTAACAAGTTTCTGACAGCAGGGTAAGGCACAATGACTTTAGTTCTGAATTTCAGTAGATATGATCGAAGATGTTTTACTGCTTTAAAAACAGCATAAGCCTGTTGATCTACAACCGGGTAATTAAGCTCTGCTCCCTTGAAGGCTGAGCTCATTAAGGCAATGGGAATTCCGTTTCTTTCAACATTCTTTTGGGTTAGCACAACGACATAAGATCGATCAGAGGCGAACGTATAAAGAGTGAAATCTTGTGAAAAATCAAGGCTCATTAGGGAGGGAGCCTCCACTATGGTTTTTTTGATGGAGTCAAAAGCTTGACTTTCCTGTGGTCCCCAATGATATTGAACATATCCTTTTTTATTAAGTTTTGCAATGGCCTTACCATTTCTGAAAAACTCGGGACAAACCTTCTAACAAAATTTATTTGACCTAGAAAAGATTGCATGGATTTTTTGGAGGAGGCGGGAAGGAATCTTGGCAATGGCTCGAGTTCTTTCGGGATCGATGATCATCCCTTCATTGGATACTATGAATCTAAGAAGTTTTCCTTGTTCCACTACAAAGATAGACTTCTTAGGATTTAGAGATATGTCATACTTGCGGCATCGTTGTAGAACAAACCTCAGATGGGATAAGTGATCTCTCTTAATTTTGGGGAAAACAGTAGCGTCATCAAGATAGACCACTACGGATTGATTGATGAGACCACGAAAAGCAATATCCATTGCTCTCTGGAAAGTGGCCCCAACATTTATAAGTCCAAAAGGCATTTTTATGTAGGTGTAGGGACCCCATGGGGTATAGAAAGTGGTTTTCAACTGATCTGGGGGAGACATGAGGACCTGGTTGTACCCTGAAAAACCGTCTAGTAGTGATAATCTTTCGGAACTGGATACTTGCTGGAGAATTTGTTCCATTGGAGGAACAAGATAATTATCTTTGTCAGATGCTCGGTTTAAGTTTCGAAAATTGACACAGAGTCGAATTTCGCCACTTTTCTTCCTTACAGGGATAAGATTAGATACCCATTGTGTGTGTCTTATTGGGAAGATTATCTTTGCATTCAATAGTTTTTTTAGTTCTTTCTTGACCGTGGGTTCGAGCTTAGGGTGCATCTTTCTCAGCTTCTGCTGAAAAGGTTGACTCTGGGGTTTCATGGGGATAATGTGTTGTATAATGTTAGGGTCAAAAGTTTTTAAATCATCGTATGTCCAAGCAAAGACATCCTTGAATTCTTTAAACAGTTTTGTAAAGGCTGACCTCTCTTGCTTGGAACATCCTATTCCCAGATTAATACATTGTGGATTATCTTTAGTCCCTAGATTTACTTTTTCATGGGTTAAGGAAGAACTATTTGTTTTACATTTACTAATTTCCTGAATTTGTCATGCAAATCATAAAACTTTTCTAATCTTACCACAGATTTAGGGATAAAATTTACCAGATCTGATGTTGATTCGAGAGACCTCGGGTCCAATATTACCATAAAATTGTGGAGATCTTCATCGTGAGTGCCTTCATTGATAACCGCACCTCAGAAAGTGTCCTCCATGTGAAAAAAACTAATGATCTGTTGATCATCATCGAACACTCTCCAGTTAGTGACGTTGTATGGGACTGATGGTCTGAACAATAACTCAATTGAAAATGTGTTTGGAGAAAGACCTTCTGTGGGAAAAAGCTTGGAAGCGACGTTAGCTAACAAGTCAGCCTCAGAGTTGTTTGATCTTGGAATGGACTTAATGTTAAATGCGGAAAATTTGTGCATTAGATTCCATACCTCGGCTTGATAACTTTTTAGGTGTGGTGATAGACAATGTATGGAATTTCTTACCTGTCTGACCACAATTTCCAAATCACTGAATACCATTAAGTTCTGTACATTCATATCTGCTGCCTTCTTGAGTCCTTGCAGAAGTGCCTCATATTCGGTGATGTTGTTTGTACATTCAAATTCTAATCGGCAAGCTATCAAAGTTTTATTACCTGCCGGGTTGATGAGTACACATCCTGCACCAGCTCGTTCTTTAGATTTGGATCCATAGAAGTGAGAGACTATATGTGAGCTTCATTGGTCGTGTTTGGCACATTAGGTAGAGCTATTGACTGTGTGCATGTCATAAGTTCTGACTGTTGTTCCAGATCAACGATGATGGAAGTTTTCGCCATGAAGTTATCGAAAAAGGCGTTCATTCCCTGCATTTCGAGTGAATTAGTGGAAGCAGTAAATGGTTCATTAGCGTCATTTAAATCGATCACGATGTGCTTGAGGTAACGATCACGATTAATCCTAATTATGTTTGACTTTCCATTCTCTGGTAGCCACAAATGAGACCAGTTTGTCGCAAAGTATCCATGCAATTGTTCGGACCAATCCCTGCTTAAAAATAAATCGTACACTTTAGGGATGTCAACAACAATGATATCAATAATCTGGTGAACCTTAGGATTAGAGGATAGCCTAACAAGTACATTTTTTAATTCACCAATTACCTTAACATTCGTCCGATCAAGCTAGATGATTTTTAGACTGGAAGGTTGAACTTCAGCATTGATTTTTTTGGCAAATAGACAAATGCATCACATTTGATGATGCACCAGAATCTACCATGCAGTTATGTACATTTCTATTGAAAATTTCAAAAGTTAATAAAAAAGGTGGGACATTTTTGCGAGTATTAACAACAAAACTTTGCTGATTTTTAGTCGTTGTCCCTGAAATTACTTTATCTACATTTGATACAGTTTTTTTAGTGAGGTCTCTTTTATCTGAGGGTTCAAGTGTTGTTTTAGTAGGGACCTTTTGAGGTGTTTTAGGATTGATTTCTGCAATTTTCTTGCTGTTTAGATTGTTGTTTTTACTGTTTTCTGCAATGTTTTGAAGCATTTTCTGCAGAAGAAAAGGAAATTTCAAAAGTTCATAAACATAAATATTAGCTCTAAGTTTGTTTAGGTCTTCAATCAAATCATATTCTAAACTTGGGGTTGCTGAATTCTATTTTGTTTCAATTTGTTTAAATTGTTTCTGAGGCGCATTAGTTCATATTTCAGAAGAGGGTTTACTCTGAGTTTTGCTTCTGGTATTGTAAAGATGGACAGTTTCAAAATTGGCTTGAAAGATATTGTCGGGAAAATGCCCGAAGATATTGAGAGACGATTCCTCTTCTTCGGTTGTTTCTTCTTCAACCACATCTTCAAAATTCTCAGGGGGAACTAAGTTATCATGTGCTTCAAGGATTGTCTGTATAGCGTATTGTAAGCTTTTGAAATTCAGACCTTCAGGGTTTGGGTTTGGTCGGTTTGAGGGAAAAGGTTTTCTAAAAGGAGGTTTGTAAGTTCCTTTGCTTGAATATGCTTCCTCAACTGATCTCCTCAAGTCTACGACTTGATTTGATAATTTCTGGACGACCTTTTGTAAACTTTACAAATCTGAGCTCTCTGATTGATTTTTGGTTTAGGGAGGTCTAGGAAGAATTTCTATTTTCTTCTTAGAAGACGAGGTTATCTTTGCCTCATTACTAAGATTATCTTTTAGGCTCAAAATATCTTTTTTGATTTGGCTTTCCTCCTCGAAGGATTCCAATAGCGTTGCCTTCTTAGACCTTTTAACCCAAATTGTTACATTCTGGTGTAGAGCTTTGGTGTAATATGCGACAATGATATTTTTCGCGGGCATTGAATCAATGGGGATGCAATTTTTTAACGTGAGGAATCTTTGGTTAAAATCTTTTACTTTTTCTTTAGGGTTCATCTTTAAGCTGGAGAGTTCCATGACTAAGACTTCGAGAGATTTATCATCTCCGAACTTCTCAAGGAAACATGACTCGAATTTGTCCCATGATACAATGGTGTGAGGTTGTTGGGAAAAATACCATGTAGAGGCATTGCCCTCAAATGTGTAAGGAAATAGTCTACATACTACATCTTCATGTTCTACGCTTCGAAGTCTAATGGCTAGCATGAATTTCTTTATGTGATCCTCGACGATTTTCTTAGAGTCTTGATCGAATTTAGGTGGACATTTCTCTGGGTGTTTAGGTAAAGGGTGCTGGGGTCCAGGTATGGCCACAACATCTTTATCGAGCCAAGGTATTGCAAGATTGTTTTGATTTTCCATGGGCGTAGGTGGTGTCAAAGGCTGAGATGGTTCATATGAAGAACTACCTTCATCAGATGACTCTTCTCTTGAGAGGAAGGAGATGAAAGAGGTGGTGAGGGTGGGATACCAGATCCTCCAGCTCCAGGAGTGGGGGTGTGATCTAGATCTATGGGATTTAGGAGCAGACCAGTGCCTTCAAGTTGCTCTCTGATATCAAAGAAATCTATAGGTTGATTCAGTGGCCGACCAGGTTGTCTGATATGAGCCAAAGCACCGTGTGTCTCTAGAAGTGACTGACGAACAATTTCTTGTACGTCGGACCCTTGAGGGTTTGGTGTTACTGGCTCAACGGTAATCTGTGGATTTTCGTTTGAGGTAGTTTTTGTTTGAGAGGTAACGTTGTTATCAGAATGACTCCTTGTTACTATAGGGGAGCGAGTGTGTGGGGGAGGAGCCTTGTGACTTCCACATGCCATCAATTGTATTCATGCCCTCCTTCTAGCGTCATTTGTTGACGAGCGAAAATGATTGTCCGTCAATTGGAAGAACGAGTTTGGTCTGGGGTTGTCTAAATAACCCAAGTCGTTTGGTGTAGCCCGTTCTGACAGGTTTAATGGCTCCGTTAGCCAATCTAAGGGTTCTAAAGAAACAAAAAAAAGAAGAAATGGAATAAATAACTAATTACAAATTACTATATATAAATATGTACATACGTAACTATTGTAGGTATATTTAATAACAGATAAACTTATACTTTTTATATACATGATATACACACTGCAAGTTTTAATCTAAACTTACGAAACTCAATGTGAAAATGACTACTTTGAAGAAGCAGATAAAGAAAGCACATCAAAATATTTTTGATTTTTCCTTTATAAATATTAAACTAATAAAATAAAATACTATGAAAAAGAAATTTATGGATAGTCAAAAGCCAAACCATACGTTCGAATTTCAGTGATAAAGAAATAGCAGAAAAATATAAATGAGCTAACCTGTTAGCGAGCTAATGATATGCATCCAAACATCTGTACGATTAGAGAACATCTAACCACCTTGTCCAGGAGGGAAACCTGCAATGACCCTTAAATATGTTCTGAATAAATGCAGAACAATTGTGTTCGCAGTTGAATTTTAATAACAGAAAGAGTGATACAAATAGTTACTGTGATCTCATGATTGCAAGCACTTACATTAAGAAAAATTTGTCAGCAATAACATTGCATTTAATCTTTCAACGAAAATTAAGGAGAAATCTTGTAATTGAAGCTGAATAGATGATCACACAGTTAATATCTGAAGCATCACTTATGGACAACATTTATAAAGAAATTATCCCAAAACATAATAAATCATGAAGACTAAAGCTATCAAAACCTATTATCATACCAGGATAGACAAAACTTAAATGAAAACACCATCCACAAGAAGCTAAAGCCGAAATGTGTATTGTTGTTCCATTAAAGTATGTAAATTAATCATCCATCTTCTGCCCCAGGCTAGGATGGTTTCATTACAAAAAGCTGTAGTATTTAAAGAGTTTAGGAAAAATAAGCATCCTATCTTCTAAGATATAATCAAATCCCAGGATGATTTACTAATTACAAAAATAGAGGGTAATAAAACCACTCGATATCAAACTGTATCTCTTAAGATTAAAAAAAGTTTGTTTTTGTTTACAAAATGAGCCAAAGAAATGACTAATGACCCCAGAAATGCTCCATATCATTATGTCTCCACAAGCTGCACGACATCCTGAAAGGAAAAATGAAAATAAAGAAATTTAGATATTCATTTAACCAACATTTTTCAATATTTCGAATGAGAACATACTGGCTACAGAATCTGTTGATTCTGTAGTTAGTCTTATTTTAAACAACAGAAAACCGATTCAATCTATTTTAATTAAGAACAAATCAACAAAATCACACAAATCTTTACTTTTCAACTGAATGCTAAATTCGGCTCATAAAACTTCATAATTAATCACTGCTTTGACACACTCAACATTTTTTATTATGACATTTCCAGTTCTCTTCAAGCATTTTCCTTGCCTGTGTGCATTGATCTTGACTCTATGGTTTTCATTTGTTAATGAGTCAATTTGATTTGTGAGGGTCTTGATCTTCGCTTGAAGGGAGGGGGCATATGTGTAATACTTGTCTATCCAAAATAAACACACCTCACACCGTGGATCCGGAACAGTTGGTTGAGGAAACCCATGGCCATGCGTCAGAACGCTACCACCATTGTCTGTGGGTTCTTTACCGAGTTTGATCCCTGGAAAGCCTTTGCTATGTTTTAGGCACGGTGGCAGATTGTCTATGAAATCGTAGGTCTGGCTGAGATTCGGTTTGAGGTAACTTGGGTCTTCTCTTGCCAATAATTTCTCGATCTCAGAATCAGAGCTCTCATGGACCTCGATCGCTTTGATCGAGTTCATATGAGACTTCGATTTATTTCGTAGGCTCATAGAGATTAATCTCCCTACCCTTTTGTTATTAAACCCTATATCCGAGTCGTTTTTAGACAGTTTGCGTGAGGGCCTATTTACGGTTTTTGCAAAGGTGTTAGGGCAGACGCACTGCTCGCGCTCATGAAATTCAACGACTCTTGGGTCAACATCTTGTTGCTCAGACATAGGCTCATCAATCACAGCCCTATCAAAGGGTTCTTTGGATGAGGAGACTGTTCTGTCAATGGAAGGGATATGGGTTTCTTCTAACATGGGCTTATCAACCTCTACGGGGATGGATGTAACAAAGCCATTTCGAGATAGGAAAGTATCCCAATCGTCACCCTGCAATTTTAAATGATGGACTAACAACATCTTGATCAACCCATGATGGAATAAACTGGAATTCAAACACTGTCTCTTATACCTCTTGGCCATTTTATATAAACTTCTCAATAAATAGAAAGGCATGTTCAACTAGAAACCGATGAAGTTCATTAACAATCTTATGTGGTAAAGAAAAACGAGGCCGAAGCGACCTTCACAGGTAATGGACTTCCTTAAAACTGCCAATAAACCGTGCCACCTAGTCTTTAACAGAGATATAGGCAACCTTTATCACAACACTGGATTTTCCTAGAGGTAAAGAACAAACTCCACGACACCTCCTCTAACTTGGAATTCTTAAACCATTTCTGCCCGCTAAGGGGAAGACCTGTTGCCTGGCTCAAAAACTCCTCGGTGATTTCAATTTGAACGTCACCCACTTTGGTTTGGCATCCATCGAAAGAGAGGGCAAACTCCTGGGTTGCTTGCAAGTTGTAGCCTTGAAATTTCTCGAGAAATTCGAGCCAGCCTTGACCCTTAAGTTCTTCCCTTGCATCGTCATACAAAAGCAGGGTTTGTGAGCCATTTGGTTCGACACGGACGAGCCATATGGATTCAGACAAGCAGTCACGAGGGTAGACATAAATCATTGTAAGCGTGAAGGGTTTTTTAAAATAGAAAGAACCAGGGTAAAAACCAAGGAAATAAAACCCACTATTACCCTCGCGCGATTAAATGAATGAATGAGGGGTTTCATACGAGAATCAGGCGTTTTGTGTAATGAATCACCAAGAGTACAGAACAAAGCCCGAGACTTAACTTGAAATGATGGACCTGTCGATTTCAAACTTCCACCATCAACAGAGTACAAAATACAACCAGATGTGTTTTGAGTATCATCATTGTGTAAAGGGTGGAGTTGATCATTTTAAGGTTAGGAAAAGAGGTTCTTGACAAATCAAAGCATAGCAACCATAAAAAGTATTTACCAAGAATTATACATGAAACAAAATCATAGCCTAACATCAATCGATTCTTGGCATATCATTCAAAGGTCCAGAGTATACCTTATAATAATGAGCAACTTTAAAACAATTATTTCATTGACATGAGATAAGCCTTAAAGCAAAATATCATTCTTAAAAAGATTTGTATGAACATTTATTCTCCTAGGGAAACAAGCCTTAAATTCAATTGTAATAAATTCATAAGTTTCAATGCTTCGTTCATGCTTTCAGTCACGAACGAAGCATGAAAACGAGAACTAAGAAAAATAAAAACTTCTCATATCCCAAAACTCATCTTTCAAGTAGCAATGTTCATGTGATGAAGCAGAGGCAGCCAAATAATTTATTATTCGTTGCTTTAAGAGGTGAAAATATTGTGGGGCTGCCAACACTCTGTTAAATCGAAATATTACATCATAGGGAGCTCTGCTCAACCATTCGAACCTGACAAAACATTTTTCTAAGGTATTTATAACAAAAACAATAGACCACAACTTCAGATGCGAGCTGGCCTCTCTAGCCTGGGATTCTCCACAAAAATCTCCTAATCTAGCATCTGTATAGGTGGATCTAACAGACTGCTAGAACGAGGGGGCCTGTTGGTAACAACTCTAACACAAATAACTACCATGAAGTGTTGTCACTTGGGCGCATTTCCTCTGCTTATTATTCCTTCATGTTGATTCTTTTGCCATCTGTGCCTTTGGATAAATGTGTTGGGAAACATCTTACAGTCGAAAGCGGATGGTGGAACTGGTAATTCGCCAGCCCAACTCAGCGCGACTCTTTTATTGGAACAAGTGTTTGCCAGACGATCATGTGGGGAAGTCATGACTTGTTCTGAACTGGAGGATGTGAAAACAATGTCAAATAGGGAGAAGGGATTGAGTAAATGCGGATAGGTGGATGGTTTGTGGGCGACAAGTGGCACGAGGTGAGAGGTGGAGTAGATACACGAGAGGTTAAGTGTAGGGAGAAAAGTCAAAAGGTGGGCGATGTGGCAGGCGGGAGGGAAAGTGGTTAGAGTGAGTGGAGGATAGATGT
>JZKD02S0181576.1:0-22830 GCA_000966675.3 Picea glauca | reverse complement strand
ATAGCATCTCCAATACATATACACATTATAATATCTGTTCCATGGGAGGAACTGTGTAATTATATTTTCAAAGACTTTATTCAAATCCTAGAAATCAATGCACAATTGTATTTCCCCATTATTCTTTCGTACTAGAACCAAACTTGCTACCCATTGTCAATGTTAGACTGTAAATATGATCTTTTCAACAAGCAATTTATTTAATTCTTTCTTCACCAATGGTTTGAGATTTGGATGTATTTTGTGAAGCTTCGTTTGAAATGGTTTTGTTTCTTTGTTCATAGGAATAACAAGATGGATAATCCTTGTATCATATGTCTTTACATCATCATAATTCCATGCAAATATGTTCTTGTATTGCTTGAACAACTTTATAAAAGATTCCCTTTCAGAATGGGATCATCCAATACCAAGATTGACAATTTGTTGATGTTGCTCATTGCCCCTTTTTAGAACCTTTTGTCCTTATCTATAGTGCTAGCAATTTTTTTTTGTTTCTTATCTTTTCCCATTTTGATCCATCGTCCACGCATCTCCTTATTCGACTAATGGGATGTAATGTAGGTCAGTCCCATAATGGTTTTGTAAAATCATCCTCACAATCCATATTGAAACATAGCCCTTGATTTGATGTATTTGGCACTGTCGGATTTAGATCCTAGTGATTATGATGCTACATGCTATCACCCTTTTTCAGGAATAGATCCATTAAAAAAGCAACTTAACTGAGTAGGAATATATATTCTCCTTGCTATATGTACTTTCATATGAATAAGAACCTCCATTAAACTTGTATTATGATAGCATGCCATGGAAATTAAAAAAATCATTAACTGTTCACAATCCATATTAGTCACGAAAAAACTAAATAAGAGAAACACCTCAAAATATATATGACAAAGGAACCATGCTATTAATTAAGCTCATAGAGAAAATAATTCTTTCAAGTAATCCCCATTCAAACTAGTAATATCCATTAATATCTAAGGGTAGGCATAGAAATCCAAAAGTTTAGTAGGGAAGGCCTTATTTTTACACCAAGGGTGGTTAAAATAAGGGTGTTGTTGTATCACAACATATCTGTAAAATTATTCGATTAAAGAGAGTTTTAAATGATGTTAAAAAATACACTATCCTTAATATCTGGAACTTTGATAGATCAAAGGTCAATTAAAATCATTCGTTTTTCCAAGCGAAAATAAAACATATTGAAATCTAATTAGCGTAGCTTTCTTCTCTTTTGTATTTTATTCATTGTGTTTTCTTTTATATGGTGTTTGTTCAAAGCATGGGATCGAAAAACTTGTGATTTAATTAAGATTACACTATTGACATGAATTGATGAATTGAAAGATATGAATGCTCTTGTAACAAGTAATATAGGATATTAAAAGCCAATATTGATATGGACCTGATCTGTCTTTGCCCTATTTTTAGACATCATATTTAAAAATTATATTTATATATATGATAACTTGTTGCATACTTTTTTTTTTTCTTTAAACATTAAAATAACTCACAGTGTTAATGAAAACTGCAATTATGACAACCATAGATTTGGTAGATTGAGATGATGCAGATTTGGTAGATTTCCTCTTATTATACCGCCATACAAACAATTCTGTAGTGGGCACAAAACCTAACCTTCACATACAACCATCGTCGCAACCACCTCTGCGAAATCAGTGGCAACTGGCATGCATCCATAATTTATGGAGACATAAATCTCTGTCGTCGGAGCTAGAATAATATTTCAACTTATGAACTAATCACATTAGAGATAAAAGATTTAAATAGATTTAAATGTTTGAAAAATAAAAAAATTTACACTTATAATGTAACACTTTGGAAAAGAATGAGAAATTTATGATAAACGGAATGTAACACTTTGGAAAAGAATGAGAAATTTATGATAAACGGGAAAGGTAATATATATTCAACGCTAATCGATCGCTATTTACACTGCCTATCGACAGGTATGCATGTATAATAATAACAACATCAAACCCCACGATATGAATTCTTTTTGGGGGGCGTAAACCCCAAGCTATTCTCTGATCTCTTACGCACATTTTATTGACCGAACTTTGTGACCTATTGGAACATTTCCCGTCTGCTATGAGTACTCTACAATTGTTGAATTAATGATTCTTCGTGCCAGTTATAGAAGTATAACATCTGGGTGTTTTCCCTATCCAAGTGGTTGAATATTTGAAACACCTAGTACGTTTCTTTCCTCCTCAGTTGATTGACGAAGACATGCTTCTGGAGAGCTTTACTATTATTTTTATGATATAATATTTCCATCAATTAATGTTTTTTTTTAAAACAAAATTGAACTTTATATATTATAATGGAGGGTTGTGCCAAGGAAAAAAACAGTCATACAAAGCAACAAAAAATGACAAAGGCTTATACATAGTTTTAGAGATAAAAGGGAAAAATTTGGGACTCTTTCCAAATCAATTTCCCACTCATATTGACTGATAACCTTTTTTAGGAACTGGCCTAAGAGAAAGGGAATTTTGAAAAACATTCATTGATAGGAAGATTCATAGTCCTGCATTTATGGTACCTTGGCATGCTAAAGAGTCCCATATTCTATGTCCATAGGAGTTGTGACATGATCCTAGATGCAATTGACCATGTTACACTCATGAGGCCAGACATCTGCACCTTTATTGATTGAAGCAAATACTGTATGTTAGGGAAGTGACAGAGACTTTCAGTGCTAGATTTTAAACTCCAACTCATCAATTCACCTTATCTGAATATCTAGAAGAGTCCTCATGGAAACCCAATCTTGATCCATTTCCCCCAATGTAACTGAGATTTTATATAGTGTAGATATAATTTATTGGGAAATTTCCTCACATCGCCAAATGATTATTTTAATATCACTCCAATTTGGATCCATCTTTAACCACGACAACCAACAGCTAGAAAAACCCCACCACCCATGCATTTGTGAAGGTTCTCCTTGTTAGGATCCAACCCTAACCCCTCTTAGTTGGTCATTAGTTAGCATGATATATTTTCCATGTAATAAAGGCCAACATTAGTTAATAAGGCCTATTAAATAAAGGTGAATAAGTCAATGTAAGAAGACCTAATAAAAGCTTCCACTTCTAGAAAGATCTTCATCTAGAATGTTCTTTAGAATATAGAATTGGTATAATAAGAGTAGGAGGTATGATAAAGTTTGTCTTGAGTATGATTGTAAGAGAGCTCTGATCATTTTGGAGGTTTCCCCCTTGAAGAGGAAAGTGAACAAATCTTTCTTGGTGCTATCAATATTATATCTCTCCTCTCTATTAAATGTTTATGTTATTCTTGTGGTATATTTTCTTGTTGTGTTATCTGTTTTGGGTTAATCATATTACAAGTGGTATCAGAGCTCTTTCCCAGGCCAACACACACCCATTTTTTTTCATGAATCCATTTTTTTTTAGAATTTTGTAGGCTAGAGATGTGTTTCAACGTCTTTAAACTACAAACATTTGTCGTTCAGTGCATAAAGCCATGATCGGGGAAGCATACACGCAGGAAATACCATAGGTTTTTAACCTCACATTGTTAGACACCCTTGTAACCCTTGTTGGTACCCCTTCGAGTGGTAGTGCATCAGAATACGCATGTACAAAGATTTTATCTTTCCCATACCTATGGTCTATCGGAAGACCCCAAGGATATCCTCAAACCATCCCTAGATCAACCGATCGACTACCTGACCGCTATAGTGCCACCCAGAAAATCACTTAGGAAGATACTCTCTAGTACCTAGGTAATCGGGTAGTATGACTAAGGGTACGGTCGAACCTCCTTATTTGGTGCCCTAGGATATTGGGATGAGTACTACTGTTCGACCCCACATGTATATGATAGAGCTATAGCATAGGGAAAACCCTTGTTTGTAGGAACCCTAAAAATCCTTTTCCTTGGGACAAAAATAGAACAGGAACAACCGTGATCTATTGTCGTGCAACCATGCCTCCTGCTTTCAGGTTGTGACACCCTTATTTGGTACCTTTACCATTGGATTCCTCTATTTTTCCTGATTGCATTGGTACCTATAATTTTGAAGCCTATTTTTTCTGTGGACCCAACCCCCCTTCCTGACACCCTCTTTTGGGACCTCTCCCATTGGATTCCTCTCTTTGTCCTGATTGTCATGGTACTTATCACTTTTAAGCCTATTTTTTTCCATTGACCCAACCCCCCTTCCTGACACCCTTATTTTCCACCTATCCCAAAAAACTCACTATATTGTGCTGATCGCTAAAGTATCATTCTACCTAAGCCTCCACAATGGCCCCTACCACCTGCGCTCAAAACTTGGAAGACTTGGACACTAAGGTAACCAAAATGTCCGAGGACGTGGGCCAATTCACTAAGAGCCTAAAATCCCTCTCCCAATAGTTCCAAGAATTTGTGATGCACAACAAAGGTAAGAGTGGACCCCAAAAAGATTCAATCCATGCAGAATTGGGTGAGACCCATGACCTTGAAATGCCTTCGGGGTTTCCTAGGCCTCACAGGCTATTACCAGAATTTTGTCCACCATTATGGAAAAATTTCCCGACCATTGATGGACCTTATTAAGAATAATGCATTTCATTGGACACTTGCAATAGAGTAGGTCTTCACGGATTTAAAACAGACCATATGCACTACCCCAGTCTTAGTAGACCTTGATTTCAACAAAAAATTTGTTGTGGAATTTGATGCTTCCAACACTAGTATTGGCATTTTTCTAGCACATGAAGGTAGACCTTTTGATTTTGCTAGCCAAGCTTTGAGTGGCCACAATTTGGGAAAATCTACATATGAAAAGGAAATGATGACCATTCTCCATGTTGTGCACAGTTGGAGACTATATCATTTGGGATGTTGTTTTCAGATCAAAACAGATCGCCATGGTCAAAAGTATTTCTTAGAGTAGAGGTTATCCTCCCCATAACATAACAAGTGGATGACCAAAATGCTAGGCTATGATTATAAGATCATATATAAAAAAGGCAAAGACAATGTAGTGGTAGATGCATTGTCAAGAAAAAATGAGGACGAAGCTTCCCTCTTTGCTTTATCATTACCAATTCCTAATTGGATTGAGGAAGCTCGAAAAGAGTGGCTAACCCACCCAACTATATCACAGGTAATTCATCGACTTCAGGAGGACCCTAACCCTCCCCCCAGATACACTTGGAAAGACAATATTCTTCGGTATAAGGATCTCTTGGTTCTATCTCTGACTTCATCACTCAAGACCAAGATCTTAAATGAGTTGCACTCATCTTCTCTCGTTGGTCACTTAGGATTCCAAAGGACACATGCTCGTGCTCATCGTTCCTTTTTTTGGGAATGAATGAAGAAGGACATCCTTACCTTTGTCACCGGATGTGATATTTTCCAATGCAATAAAGGTGAAACTGTCAAGACACCGGGAGCTATATAGTCATTACCCATTCCAACTTCTATTTGTATTGGCATCTCCATGGACTTTACATTGGGACTTCCAAAAGCGGGTAACAAGTTCGTCATCATGGTCGTGGTATATTGCCTCTCCAAGTATGCACACTTTTGTGCCTTACCACACCCTTTTACACCAGCTATGGTAGCACGAGTTTTAATCGATCATATTTTCAAACTGCATGGCATGCCAACCTCCATTGTGTCTGATTGTGACCCAACCTTCACTAACACATTTTGGAAATAATTTTTTAAATTAATGGGCACACAATTGAACATGAGAACAACATACCACCCCTAGACAAATAGCCAAATAAAATTTGTCAATAAATGTTTGGAAACCTACTTGTTGTTTTTCTTCAGACAAACAACATCAGTGGGTGCAATGGTTACCCCTGGAAGAATGGTGGTACACCACTTCCTATCATACATCAACCAAAATGACACCATATGAAAGAATGTATGGCCAACAACCACCTACAGTCACTTCCTATCTTCCAAGTACATCAAAGGTCCATGCTATTGATAAGTTACTGCAAGGAAGATAAAGTACACTCATAGTTATGAAGGATAGCCTCCACATGGCCCAAAATCATATGAAGAAATAGGCTGACCATCAATGTTCCAAATGGGTTTTCCAAGAAGGTGATTAGGTGTTCTCATACTCCAACCTTACAAGAAAACATTTCTAAAATCCCATGGCCACCACAAGTTATCACCTCAATTTTATGGCCCCTATAAGATTATCAAACATATTTGTCCTGTTGCCTACAAACTGACACTTCCAACTGCCTTCAAAATACATCAGGTGTTCCATGTTTTCTGTTTGAAGAATGTGGTGGGTCAAAATTGTATGGTTCAAACCATCCTGCCTGAATCAGATGAAGAAGGCTCCATTTGGATACAACCATAATCCATCCTCAACTTGCATGAGGATCACTTGCATGGACGAACTATCAAAGAAGTGTTAATCAAGTGGAAGAATACATCTCCAGAAGATGCGACTTGGGAACTAGCTGCCATACTGCAACAATTTATGCATCTTCAACCTTGAGGACAAGGTTGCTTTTGAAAGGGAGGGCACGTTAGGATCTGACACTAACCCCTCTTAGTTGGCCATTATTTAGCATGATATATTTTCCATGTAATAAAGATCGACATTAGTTAATAAGGCCTTTTAAATAAAGGTGAACAAGTCAATATAAGAAGACCTAATAGAAGCTTCCTCTTCTAGAAAGATCTTCCTCTAGAATTTTTTTAGAATATAGAATTAATAAAAACAAGAGTAGGAGGTATGAGAAAGTTTGTCTGGAGTATTATTGTAAGAGATCTCTACTCATTTTTGAGGTTTCCCCCTCAAAGGGGCAAGTGAACAAAGCTTTATTGGTGCTATCAATATTATAACTCCACTCTCTATTGAATGTTCTTATTATTCTTGCGGTATATTTTCTTGTTGTGTTATCTGTTTCAGGTTAAGCATATTACAATCCTATTCTAGTTTTGATTAAAAAAGGGATGAGATTCAATAGGTATGAAGGGATCCACATGGATAACATTACCATACCTGGAAGAGAAGAACTTGAAAACCAATATATGCTTGGTCTGAAACCTTGGCAAAGCTGACATTGAATGAACACCATTGCCGCCTAGAAATTAAAACAAATCCCTGAGAAAAAGAGACCCAACAGGAACAAAGATTTGAAAAACCTTCTTGAGCACCAAGGAAGAGTAAGAGATAACTAGAGAAAACTCGCATAAAATGTCGAACTGGAATGAAGCAAATAGAATTATCATCCCACTACCATTACTCCTCAAATGTGTGAGAGAACATACAAAACAAGTGACAATCCACTCCAATTGCCACGTGTCTTGACAATTAAAGAGGAAGGTCTTAGAATATGGGATGGGTAGAGCTCCTCTGGTCCCATTTATTTGTATTACACTAACATCCAAATTCGACCCAAACTTAGCCCAATGGTCCACTAGAAAATTTAACTCTCTTTTAACATGTAAAATTCTAAAGTTGTCGAAGTCTTTAATGAGATAAAGGGTGCGAGAGATAATACTATTGAAGACATTATTGTCAGACTGAGATTTATTAATGATCACTCAAACAACCATAATAGAGTCCCCAAGAACCACGATTTTGGTTACATTTCGATCTTTCACAATGCACACACCTTTCAGTAAAACTTAAGCTTATGAAACATTATTTGATACATTCCCTAGTCCCCAAGCATAGGAAGCTATAGTATTTCCTCGAGGATCAATTAATGCATACATTCCCCAGTCCCCAAACATAGGAAACTATAGTATGTCCTCCATGATCAAGGAAGCTCCCCACCACCCGCCACCCCAATTCCATCAATTAATGTTTTTTTTGTCGTGATTGGTGGAATCAACAACTAGTTGGGCACATACTCGCGTGACACGTGGTCATGTTATCCAAGTGCTACCACTATAACCTACCAATATTTTCGTCATTAGATTACTTTTACCCAAGCTAGGCGTACCATTACTTCCTCATTCATCATTAGATTGATTTTTCCCAGCGTACCATTACTACCTCATTCATCATTGTAGAGGTCATTTATAAATCAGTTGGAATATTATTTAATAGAATCAAATATATGATGAATAATCTTATTGAAGAAAACAAAAATCTAACGCTGGAAGTTGTTTTTACTGTTGATTTCTCTCTAAATATTCAGATGAAAAAGTTGAACAGAATGGTAACTTGAATCAACAATAAAAACAATTAATTTCAATAGCAAATGATTTCACTCATTATTACAATAAAACAAAACCGGGTTTCTATATTGGAAAATGATTTTCTTCATTATATCAATAAAACAAAGTTGGGGTTCTAAATTGTTCTTAATTATAAATTGTTCATTATTATATGTTTATTTTAGATGAAATTAAAATTCTAAATAAATTTATTCCAGAAACTATTGCATGCTGAGCATTCTTGATTTTACATTATTTAATGTATACATATTTTAAATATTTTATCCAAGACACCATTTAATGAATATATTTAAATATTTTATTCAAATACATGCTTACTGATTTAAAGCATAAGTTTTTAAATTCTTTTCTTGTTACTTTTTAAAATTCTATTTTATATTTTCTTGAAATTTAAATTTCCAATATGAGACAGTTGAAAAGAAAGGAGAAAGTACATATGGTTTGGTGTACAAGGCCCGTGATTGCTTGACAAATGAGACCATAGCTCTCTTGAAGCAGGAGGCTTCAAAAACCTTGTACATTTGGTAGAGACCTAGGCCTGCTTCCAAAACCTTGTACATTTGGTAGAGACCTAGGGGTTCTTCATTTTCTTAGGGTTTTCTAAAGGAGTTTGATTGTAAATTTAATGTAATTTCCTAAGTTGCCAGAGAATTTTAGAATGTATGAGTTGGGTTATATTATTGTAACTGGATCTACTTTGGAACAAATCTCGAGAGGATTGTGAGTATGTTGGGAGGTCTTAGTGTGAGTAGATTTCGTAAGGATTTGTAGAATCTTAAAACTAGGACTTGATGAGTGATTTGTGGATCTTAGAGGATCCTTAGGGATTGTGAGAGAAGTTTGTGGATGTGAACTAATTTCAGTTCAGTATCCTTTTGTACAAAATATGTAAGTCTTGAAGGAATTCCGAGATGGCTAAGTAAAGGATCAGGCCAAGAGAGATAGAAGACCTATTGGATGAGATATAGGTCTAAGAGGCATTGAAAGCTATTACAAAGGAAAAACTCTCTATGGCCAAGGGTAAACCACAACAGATAGGTATGACTGCATAAATCAACTCAATTCCAACATGTGCTATATAAACTAATGTGAAATATGAGGAAGAAGCCTACCTTGATCTAATCGTTTGATGTCGTTCCACCGTTGAGCACTTTGACCCAAAACTTTACATATGCAAGAAGTTCTCAACAAACAAGTGATGCAAGTATACTTACACAGTATATAGTGACAATATATAAAATGAGTTAGCACATCAGATAGCACAATCCATTAATAAACATTACAAACATGCCCATGGATAATAATCATATATTTGCAAGATATCGATACGAAGAGAAAGGAGTATTTCTATTAATAATTGATCAAAAGAAGTATTAGCATTATGGACTTTCGTGTCGACATGGTTCGAAACCAAGAAACCAAGTTCCTTCCAACTGGGTCTCTACCACTTCAATCCTCCACCAAAGGCAAGCTCATAGCAAAGAGATAATGAGATCCTCTTAACAATAAGAGAAGAGCTTGGGGGATGAACACTGTGTTCAGACTTGAGGGACAAAGGGATGCAAACTCAATATGAAGTAATTTCTCCAGAGTAACTTTTCTCTCAAAGTTGAATGTTTTCTCTCTCTTTTTCCATAGTTTGAAATTATGCTCTTATAGCCTCCAGAATGCTACTGGAGGGCAGAGTCAGAATGTTTCCAGTATATGGAAGGCTAAATATTAGAGATCTTCTGTCGTGACATGGAAACCCAACCTCATTTTGTATTTTCTGGCACAAATCCTGATATATGTGAGCTGTAGTGGAGCATCAAGCATATACAGATCTTGCAAAGCAGTTAGGGAGTGTATATGTGGAAAAATATATATTTGGGCTCTGGATTTATCAAAAAGGGGTTGATAAGTCTGCATAGGGAAATGGAAAAAGGCCCTCTATGCAAGATAGCAATGGTGAGGCAAATCTTGCTATAACATATGCCCCATAATGTGTGAGATTAGAGGAGTATCTGCAATGGCCGAAATACATTATAAATAACCCAGAAGTGGAGTGGTAGAGAACCAGTTGGACGAACTCAATTGCTCATTACATTATGTACTGACTTTGCATACATGGCTGGAAAAAATATGATGCAGATCCATGTGGAAAATATACCAACAAGTGTTCATGGCCATGAGTAGGAAAATATAAATGCGGTTACATGCCAATAGTTGTCATAGTCATGAACAAGGCCCAATGAAACTAGTCTCAAAATCAATCTGAAGATGTCTGTATACCATGGAGTACAATCTAATCTCCCATGATTGTTGAAGTCAAATAGCTACTGGTCCAATCAAATGAAAGCAACAGCTTAGGAAAGCTGTGTCTACAAAGTGATGTCTTCAAGTCTTCAATACAATTTGCCAATGGTGCAAGTCTACATCATGTGAATAAATGAGTTGAGGTCGAGCACGATGAGACATCGTTTGATTACCGGTCATTGAGGTATACCGTTAAAAAACGCGAGACAACCTACCAATGATGAAAGTAGGTATCAAGGCACCGAGTATATCTCTACAAATGTGAATAAAGGAGCTGGTGTCGAACATTTGAGAGATCCATTGATCAAGAGACATTGACGTATTCTCATCTGTCAATGGCGAGAGAGCTTGCCACTAATGACTGCAAACCTCAAGGTACTCATAAAACTCTAAGTATTGTATCCAAAATACATGGGTTGAAGTCGATGGAAAGAGACCCACTGAAAGGAGAGCACTAAGACATCTCTCATCAGTCAACACGAGGAGCAAAGCAGGAGCTTCATGATTAGGTGGAGATCAGATGAAGAACATGTTCACAAACCAACGAACCTGTGCATCTTTCGTGTGTGACAAATGCAAGTGGTACACGTAAAAGACCCTCTGAATAGTAGCTAGTGATGAAAAATGTTGACAAAGACGAGGAAACCACCAATAAGGCTAATGGCATCCAAGAAACTGCATGAATCTAAAAGTGTGAATAAATGTCTTGCCGTCAAACACAAGGGAAACCACCCAGTCAACAACCGATGATAAAATGTCGATTGCTGGGTTCAAGGTGACCTACCAATGATGAAAGTAGGGCCAGGGTGCATCATAAGACCAAATTATCATGTGATTCCGAGACAAACTAAGGGTATGATAGACATGCGAAGTCAATATTTCTGAGGAGTGGCTGACACATGTTGATAGACTTCCTTTGAACAAGAGCATGATACATATGGTGGACTCTGGGAGCATAGACTTAATGATTTGACAATTAGATGTAGGAGGCATCCATAATGTTCTCTATAGTGGTTGGAATATTAACCAGTCAGTAGAGAAACTTCTGTAACGAGATTAGCTTCCTAAGGCCATGATAAACCCAAAATTATGATGAAGCAAGGACTCAATAACTTTGTGTTATGTTCAAAGGTGACACGACTGCTGCCAATTAAAATATAGTACTCCCTTCCCGCCCGTCTTTTTTTTGTTTTTTCATAACAAGTGAATGCTATGATACATAGGAGGGAACTAGTGTTGCAAGTAATAAAAACTAGTTATAGCAGTGGAACGTACCTATGCTCAATGCAAGGAAATGCATGCGAGAGATGGACACTCAGGGTGATGTTCCCTCCAGGGTATAGGGTGTCAAATTGCAAAGGATATAGACAAGGCTCTGCTTGGTTGAGGATGAAAAATGCTTGGGCCATGGTTGAAAGGTGTGTCATTCTCTTCAAGGAGAGTAGGGTTGACCAGAGATTGCACTGGTGTGGCCAATTCTTTACTTATAGGTTGAAGAGGATGCGTAGTAATGGGGGCAAGAGACACTTCACCCTTAACAAAGGGGGTGAGTTCGGGAGAAGATTGCATCGGTGGAACCATCGAGATGATCAAGGGAGAAGTGGTGTGAAGAGAAACCACAGATGCCTCAGAATTTGGAGGGCTCTTGGGTGAACCCCATGCTTCTGGTATCTCGACAGCAATTGGACACAAATGAGTATGGTGACTTCCCTCAAAAGTCCTGCAAAAGAATTTAGGCTTATGTTTGAGGCGTCTGGGATTCTCGGTGTAACTAGCAGGGGATAGAGAGTCATCTCCTGTATGATGAATAGAAGTGGGAGATGTGACATGGCTATGATTCAGGGAAAAATAATGGTGCCCCCGACATAATTGGTAGAGGATGGGGGAAAGTTGTCGACGTAGTTGGTAGAAGAAGTCAATCCATCTCCGACATAACTGGCAGAGGTTGGAGATGGAGCACCAGTATGATTGACAGTGTTTGGGCTGGCGATTGATGGTGGCATTTGAGTCCACAGTTCGGGGAAAGATTGATTCTAAAAAATTGCAAGCTAGGAAGGATCTTGGTGTACCTCTTGCCCTAGCCCATAAAGTTGTTCGTTCACGCCAAAATGGTCTGATGAGGTTTGGAAGGGCATCATCACTGGGGTCTATGGAGAGACCGAAGTTGGATAAGGATTATTTGAGTGAGGGTATATGTTGCCCCCTTGTGAAGGGGTCCCATAAAGAGGGTAGCCTGAATTATAAAATTGATTCTCCCCATACGAAAGACCTGGGGGTACTTGAGGACCTATCATGGAAATAGTGTTTGAAGGAACTGACATGGTGGACGAAAGATACATGGATGGGGGGTAATAAGTGGGATAGGCACCCATCTGAGTCTCCTGAAAGAGCATAGCTAGTATTGGATTTGTAGGGAGGAAGGTTCCATCCTCCCACGGGGACACGAGTCATATCAAATGAAGAAGTAGTCATCGGAGCCATGGTGCCCCTGGGTCTAATGCTAGGATTCATATATGTGGGCCAGGGAGAGGGCTGCACGAGGGAAGGCATATCAACAAAAAAATGGCTAGAGACCCAAGGTGCGGACTGAGCGTTATAGTTCTGCATACCATTATAAAAAATAGATGGATTTGCCCCCATGAACGTCATGGGGGGAGTAGCAGTAAACGAGGGAGAAAAATGAACTCCACTATCCATGATAACAAAGACCCAACACAAAATCCTATGGTCAACTAACAATCAAAGAGCATACCAAAAAGTCAAATGACCAATATGCATGCAAAAGGGCTAAAGTGGCTGAGTGGCCTCCCTCGCTAAAGAAAGTATGCCTCATCCAAGAGGGACCTGAGACTCCCTGCTAAAGTTTGGAGGTAACAAAATCAGTTATAAGGGCCCTCGTAGGCTTAAAAACCAGTCGATCAGACCCCCCTAGAGAGGTAATCCCCCATAAAGGTTGTGTGTTTTTCGAGCCCTATCTAACTCAGGATACAAGAAAAATAACCACTGCAAGTAACCTATGAGAAACCTAAGTCAAGCAACTAATAAAACATTGTATAACCGATGCACAAGTGAGAAGTCATAACTTTGAATCACCCTACGGGAAGGGTGGCAGCCCGAAACCTTGAAATCACTGCCTCTCACAGAGGTATAGGCACTAGCAAGATCCCCAAATATGAATAAATCCACAGAAATATCTCTGACGCTAGGTGAGTATCCAGGGGTTATTCCTTCAACTAACTTCGTGCATCCTCGTGATTAAATCCAGTGTGAGCAGAGCCTCTTGCTATTACCAATTATACAATGGATTTCTGAACTCCCTGTCTCAGACACATAAGTTGATTTAATTGCCTTGGAGAATTTTACTCACAAAATCCTATTCCAAGGCACTAAATCCCAGGCTAGTTTGTGCACCCTAAAAAATAAAATCGTGACTAATCAATTTTAGTTTAAAGCGTAAATTTTATTGGCTGTGATTACTCAAAGAGGTATGGAAATGAAACTCATAGTGTTATGACTCTACATGAAAATAAAAATAGATATAATGCAAAGCCTAACTTTAACTTTTCAGTGAATGATATGCTAAACAAAAACAATGCAATTTTCAATTTTAACTCTACAACTCAGAAGTAATGCAATCTTTCACTAAATGTGCTAAGCTAATGATAAAGGTTCAAAGACAAAAATACCAACCAATGCAAAATACCTATTTTTTTGTATTTTCAATGTATTAAAAAGAAAATGCATGGATTGATAAGTGACTTGATATATAATTTCTATTGTGTATAAAAGCAATCACTCAAGTAGAATACCAAGAAGCTAAGAAGACAACCCAACTACCAAGGAAAAATAAAAAAAGAAAAAAAAGAGAAATATGCCGCCCAAAAATTCAACTCCAAAAAGGTTTCCTGTCATCCCAGACAATCTCAACAGGTACCACAGAGACCTAAGAAGGCTCAGTGATCCTCAAAACCTACCCAACAGTCACTAAACCAAGAAAACAAGCAAGGGGTAAGTGGTATATGCTCTTGTTCAAGAGAAAAGGGCATACATATGCTTCTTGTAGTGGGACATCAAGCATATACACGCGGTTGTCAGGGCAAAAAGGGCGTATATATTTTAAAACAAGGCTAGGCAAGGTTAAAAGGCTAAAACTCTGACCCAGAGTGAACAAAATCTATCCAACTATGATATGACAAGAAATACAAAGGAAAAAGAGCAATGTAAGAAGGAAAAATACTTCAACCCTTAGAAGGAAGATCTCTCCCCAGTGGAGTTGCCAATTCTATTACAAGGGAAAAAATCTCTATGGCCAAGGGTAAACCACAACAGACATGTATGACTACAGAAATCAACTCAATTCCAACATGTGCTATATAAACTAATGTGCAATACGAGGAACAATCCTACCTCGATCCAATTGTTTGATGTCGTTCCACCGTTGAGCACTTTGACCCAAAACTTTACACCTACAAGAAGTTCTCAACAAACAAGTGATGTAAGTATATAGTGATAGTATATAAAATGAGTTAGCAAATCAGGTAGCACAATCCATTAATAAACATTACAAACATGCCCATGGATAATAATCATATATTTGCATGATATCAATAGAATGGGAAAGGAGTATTTCTATTAATAATTGATCAATAGAAGTATCAACATTACAGACTTCCGTGTCGGCACGGTTCGAAACCAATAAACCAAGTTCCTTCCAACTGGGTCTACACCACTTCAATTCTCCACCAAAGGCAAGCTCATAGCAAAGAAATAATGAGATCCTCTTGACAATAAGGGAAGAGCTTGGGGGTTGAACATTATTTTCATAATTAAGGGACAAAGGGATGCAGACTCAATATGAAGTAATTTCTCCAGAGTAACTTTTCTCTCAAAGTTGAATGCTTTCTCTCTCTTTTTCCATAGCTTGAAATTGTGCTCTTATAGCCTCCAGAATGCCACTGAAGGGTCAAGTCAGAACGTTTCTAGTATATGGAAGGCCAAAGATCAGAGATCTTCTGTCTTGACATGGAAACCTGACCTCATTTTGTATTTTCTGGCACAAATCCCGATATACGCGAGCTGTAGTGGAGCATCAAGCATATACACATCTTGCAAAGCAGTTAGGAAGTGTATATGTGGAAAAATATATATTTTGGGCTCTAGATTTATCAAAAAGGGGTTGATAAGTCTGCATAGGGAAATGGAAAAAGGCCCTTTGTACAAGATAACAATGGTGAGGCAAATCTTGCTATAACAAAAGCCTTATGTAATCTATGTGTACAATGTGTATGTTCGAGTAATAGAAATACTTTGTTTCAAGTATTAAAGAGGAATTCTATGTTTCATTGAATGAATATCTCTATCATAGGATGTATTTACAGGTGTTAAAAGGCCTTTATATATCTGAGGAATTGTGTGTTGCGGGTCTGAAAAGAACCGAATCTTCGAAGATTGTCATCGAGGTGATCATCGGTCACTATAAAGGATCAATGATTTTACACAGTTAGCAGGTAAATGATTATTAGGTGTGGAAGATCTTTGCATATGGTTGTAGTTATGAGATTACAGGTTCATATAGTTGAGGGTTAAAGGCTTGAGGAGATCTTGAGGAGATCTCAATGTACATTGATCACCTTAAGAATCAATGATCCATACATTCATGTATAGGGCCCAGAGTAATGGATCTTCGTTCTAAAGGAGGATTTAATCAATATAAAGGTGATCTCATTGTATAAGTCAGTGGGGAAGAAATCAAAGACCATTGAACTAGAGAAAATCTACAAAATCCGTTGGATATTTATCAGATCTATATCAACCGTTATATCAGGTGCAATGACTAGGAGTATACCTATCCATTGATCATGTGTAAGGAGGAAAATCAAAGGTCAAGTTTTACCTCGCATGATGGAGTACCTCACGTATTAACTCTAAGTTTGTATTCAAAATGATCATAGTCATTTGACGCTTCGACACATGCCACCACAATAGTTATTTCGACCCCCACATAGCATAGATATTCGATTGGGACTCAGCCCCTCAAAATATTTAGTACACGGTCACAGGATTAGTCCATATGGAGAAATATTTTTAAAGGAGCTAAATGCCAAATGCATAAGCCCGAATTCATAGAATTCTGGTCGTATGAAAATGGGAAGGCCACTGTTTAAGTGCTTTTCACTATTCATATTGTATGTTGACTAGGAAGCCAATTAAGTGCATCAGAGAGCGAATTAATCCAGAGATATCTTGACCTATAGATCAACGTAATGAAGGAATGAGAGGAGGATCCGATCAATATTATTATCGAATATATCAGAGGAAAGAAATATGGATGCAATTTAGAGGCAATGGGAATTTAGTCTCTTTCAATCGAGACTATGTTTGTAGACATATCATTGGGAAATCTAGTTACAGATGTATAGAGTAACCTAAGCATAAAGAAGGTTTTCTTATAACTCTGGTTAGTGACCATTAAGGCCATCAAATTTTGGTATTAGAGCGTGAATGCTCTTTTGGAATTGGAGGAGGTATAAGGTAATATATTTCTTTTGTTAACTATAAATCTTAATTTTTTGTTGATGAGTGACAGAGGTACAAAGAAAATATGTAGAGTGCAGATTTAGTGAAATCCGATAGCACAATGACATGATATAGGAGGAGTGCATATTTAGAGAAATCTGAAGTGGACAAAGACATTACATAGAGAGTTTCAAACTTATGAAGTCTGATAGGAAAATTGGGTTGATTCCATAGATTGAATCAAAAGGGAGCAAGATCATGAACATATCTTGGATACATATCACAAGAAGAAACACCATGCACAAGAACAAAAGAGGCATCCCGGGAAACCCTTCTCAACAAGGGAAGAAAACCCAGCCAAATCCTTTGCTATATTCTTCAAGAGAAATACCTTAAACAGCAAGAGAGACCTAGCACACAAGAGGGTGCTCAAACCCTAGAAGACTAGTGCCCAAGAGAGGTGTGCACCTTTTCCCAAGTAGATGTACTTTCTGAAATTTCCAAACTCACAAGTAGGATGTGATTCCACAATGGGGAATCTTCCTTTACTTATATTAGACTTATCTTATAAACCAAAGTGTCTATTGGATCAACAGGGTCGACCTAACTAAGTCACAATATAATAATAATAATTATTATTATAATTAATATTAACCATATTAATTATCTTTTACATTTATTATTAATCACATTAAGGTGGAGCCGACCTGTACCCTTTACATAACAATTATGGTTACATGAAGGTCTGACTCTTGAACAACATATATCAAAGGATCTGATACACCCACTAGTGCTCATCCACTAAGGGCATATCCATAGGGATTTCATATCTCTAGCTCACTACATTACACAAAAGAACCATATCTACACACGTTCACCTGTGCTCATCCATAGGCACGTCCACTCTACAGATCCTCTTTCCCATTGCCTCACATAGGAGAATCATCTGGAGTTTTCTTGTCAACTATGCTGCTGAGAGGAGGCTAACACATCATATTCATTTATGTTCACATGATGATGCACCCAACACTTTGGGATTTCACACGTTCACCTTGTGCTTGGACAAAAGCATGTCCAACTCATCAGATCACCTTTCCCACTGGATAATCATCTGGAGTTCTTCTCAACTCTTTGAATAGAGGAGGTCATCTCTACATTCCTAGCTCTATCTCAGGTAGGAACCACATGCCCTTCTTAGGGGATTTCTCTCAGGTTTGTAAGCTGAGAGAAAGACTTCACATAGCTGCAATGATACACACCTCACAGGTTTGTAAGCTGGAGAATGTCTCACATAGTTGCAATCATCAACACTCCCTCTCAGCTAGGGAGACATTCTTTATCATGCCAAGTCTAACACAGATGTATTTTGAATTTTGTATTGGCTCGAGTTATTGGCACTCCTTCTCAACTAGGGATCCATTCTTCACGAAGTTTATTTGGTGAAGATATTTGCAATCTACTCATGTGTAGCAAGGTACTTCATGTGTATGATTTTTCTCTGCATCATATCTCTGATATAAGGATATTTCATCTCATCATGTTTTCAATCCATCAGGAAACACTGGGTTCTCAAGGAGCTTTACACATGGCTCTTGGTTATCATCATAGGATACATCTCATGGTTAAGTAAAAATGTCAGAATCTTGTGAAGCCACATTGATTCACACACTCAATGCTTATATACTCTGCCTCTATGGTACTCAAGGCCATAGAGTTTTGTTTCCTGCTACATCAAGGAACCATGGCAAACTTCAAGGTAGAACATCAACCAGATGTGTTCTTCTGGTTCACTGTACTTTCTTCTCAATCTAAATTGACATATCTTACAAAATCAAGTTCATACTGGAGGCATATCTCAAGCCATATCCAATTATGCCTTGTATATATATCAATACATGTTTTGTTATTGTCTAGTGAGTCTGTCTCAGTTGACTCATGAAATGACTAAGAACATTTATTGCATGGAATGAATCAAGTGTGGTGTTAACCAAATACATCAGTGATCCAATCAGATGTGGATCAGTCTCATCTAAATCATCATCAATCTTCTTCTTTAAATCCATCATGGTGGATTTTGCATTCAGTCATACTGAACTTATTTAATATTTTCACTGTATATTTTCCTTGTCTCAGGAAAATCTCATTTGTCCTCTATTATACTTCTTGTCCCAAGAAGTTGTGCATCATACTTAGATTCTTCATCTCAAATTTATAAGTCAAGGATTACTTCTATCCAACAACAAGGCTTTCTGAATAAGTCATCAAAATCAAGCTCTCGTCACCACAGTGTAATGATATAGGTTTGGATCAATAACACTCTTGCTAAAATCCAAACTCATCAAGAATCTATCTATTTGATATAGTTTCCAACTCATGGATGATAGTATGCATGAAAGTGTATCAAGTTCACTGGGTCAAGTGTCTCATTATAGACAACTCCCTTTGTTTGTGAGAAACTTGTGGCTATAGTTCTCATTTTGTATTTCTCGACACTTTCATCAGATGCATGCTTGATCATATAGATCCACTTAGAAGTTACCACAAACTTCCCTTTCTAGTCCCTGAATAATATCTTAAGCATCATTCTTTAAGATATACTGGTATTCTTTTGTTATGGAATCTTGCCGTACTAGTTCTCTTATTGTTTCTCTAAGACAAGGAGTCTCAGCATCAATGAAGTGGCTCATGATTGAAGGATATCTCGAAAATATCTTTTTCTTTCTTGGAATGTGCCTTGAGAGGCTTGTATGTTTTTTTGCCTCTTGCATAGTGAGTCTAGGTAGGCATTTTATGCTCTACTGCAATATCTTTGAACATATCAAGTGGAGAAACTGGATAACCTGGAGTAATGTTTGTCTCCCTCTGAATTGTTGAAGGGGGAGAAGGTATCATCTCACTGTCAATCTCCATCTGAGATTCTCCGGGTCTTTGAAAAACTGTCTCTTCTTCAAGGACAACGTCTATGCTTGTCTCAATCTGTCTCTGACTAGGGATGTCTTTGAAGATTCACTGTATCCTTTCTTCCTAAAGGATCTAGCTTGGACTTCTTCTGTTTGGGTACATGAAAATACATTGGGCACCCAAATAACCTGAGGTGTATCTCAGGCTTTATTCTGGTGAAGACTTCTTCGGAAGTTATGTTTTTCAAAGTTTGGTGAAGACTCTTGTTCTGCACATATATTGTGTCATGCATGCTTCTTCCCATGGAATCCTAGAAATATTTTGATCATGCTTTGGAGCATTGGTTGTCTCAATCATGGTTCTATTCTTCTTATTTCTCAAATGGTTTTGGATCCTTCTGAGTCAAGTGACTCCCTTTGAAGGATAAACATCTTCTTTTCTTGTTAACCTATCAGGAACAAGAAAACAAAAATAACCAACAAAAGAATATCTCCTAAAGGAGAATAATGAGTACATCTTTAGAATCAAAACAATTTAAGGAATATTGTCACAACTACAACATCTACTTGTAATGTATCAAACCTTTAGAAATATAGGTTAGAGGAATGATGATTACAAAAATCAAACCTAGAGTCTTTACTTTGAGTGTGTTGTTTCTCTGAATGCACTGAGATCCCTCTGTATCCATGACTTCAGCAAAGGTTTTTCCTCTTGCAATTTCACTCATGACAATGATACAAATAAAATATACAAGTGCATACCTGAGGATGTTGATATAATTTCTCCAATGTCTCTTGGATGATCTCTATCCTCTGAGATCTTTATGAAGAAGATAGTCATAGTGTCACCTTTTTTCATCTTTGTTATTTTGAAGCCGGCCCTTCAATCTAAGGGCTTGAGTAGGTGATTGGCTTCCTTGTCCCAATGTCATCTTCCTTCCATTCATTGATAAATTGTCTCTGATAAAACCTTTTTTATTACCCACAATAAGTCTTCCTCTGAAGTCTTTTATTTCAATAACTTTGAATTTGCTTGATTCATCAAGCTTATCTTCCATCATAGTTTTTGTTCATCATAATTTTAGATTCTTCACAACCCTTTGCCAACTAGGATAGAAAACCTAACGACTAGGGTAGGCTAGCACTTTTAGGTTTTATTGGACTTATGAATGCCAACAATAATTCTTTGAAATATAGGAGAGAAATGGTGAGCTGAAGATCTCCTTCAATGAGTTTGCAGAAACCCTAATTCTGAAATTTCTACAGAAATTGGCGAAACCCTTGGACCAAAACTTCAAAATGCTCAGAATGTCACTTTGAGAGTCTCTAGAGGTGTGCTGGAGGAGGCCATACTCTCCTATGCCAAAATTAGCCCCAACATTTAAGTATTTAAGGGATGAAACACCTCATAAATGAAGGTTGTACGAATTTTCTAGAAACCCTAGGAGGGTCGTACGGTTCTACAGAAAAGAGAGGAGACTGGTAGATGCTTATGAAATGGGTTCTTCAAGACCTATGCTTTGATACCATGTTGATTTTTCATAATCTAGGTTAATCATGAAGTTCATTCCATTTTATCATTTAACTTAACCATAGACAATAATGTTGCAAAAACTAATATCACAAGAAGAAAGATCATGCACAAGAACACAAGAAGTATCTTGGGAAATCCTTCTCAACAAGGGAAGAAAATCCAACCAAATCCTTTGTTATATTCTTCAAGAGAAATACCTTCACCACCAAGAGAGACCTATCACCCAAGAGGGTGCTCAAACCCTAGAAGACTAGCACCCAAGAGAGGTGTGCACCTTTTCCCAAGTAGATGTACTAGCTGAAATTTCCAAACTCACAAGTAGGATGTGATTCCACAATGGGAAATCTTCCTTTACTTATATTATACTTATCGTATCAACCGAAGTGTCTATTGGCTCAATAGGGCCAACCTCACTAAGTCACAATATAATAATAATAATAATTATTATAATTAATATTAACCATATTAATTATCTTTTACATTTATTATTAATCACATTAAGGTGGGGCCGACATGTACCCTTTACACAAAAATTACAGTTACAGGCAAGTATGACTCTTGAACAACATATATCAAAGGATATGATACACCCACTAGTGCTCATCCACTAGGGAACATCCATAGGGATGTCATATCTCTGTCTCACTGCATTACACAAAAGAAGCAGATCTACACACGTTCATCTGTGCTCATCTACAGGAACGCCCACTCTACAGATATTCTTTTCCACTGCCTCACACAGGAGAACCATCTGGAGTTTTCTTGTCAACTCTTCTACTCAGAGGAGGCTAGCACATCATCTTCATTTCTATTCACATGATGATGCACCCAACACATTGGGATTTCAAACATTCAACTTATGCTCATCCACATGCACATCCAACTCATTAGATCACCTTTCCCACTGGATAATGATCTGGAGTTCTTCTCAACTCTCTAAATGGAGGAGGTCATCTCTACGTTCCTAGCTATGTCTCAGGTAGGAACCACGTACAATTCTTAGGGAATTTCTCTTAGGTTTGTAAGATGAGAGAAAGACTTCATATAGATGCAATTGTTATCACTGAAATTTCATCCGCACATGGCGACAAGAACTCCGCATCGTCAAAAAAGAAAAAAGTCATTCATGGCACAAGATTAATGCCTCAGCATTGCAAAGGGGTCAAAAAACTATACAAATGACCAAAAATTTGAAAGGCTCTTTACATTATCTGGGTGCGCGCGCATATGCACGTAACAACAACGTATAAAGAGCGCATATGTGCACAAGGCGCGGCTGTTGGGCGAAAAAGATGTGCACCTGCTAAATGACGCATTTATTGAAATTGGTTGGCCTCCCAACCACTAATGGATCAGCTCCCAAGC
>JZKD02S0181565.1:0-22831 GCA_000966675.3 Picea glauca | reverse complement strand
CATGCAAAGAGCTGTGTAAGAACACCCATGTACAGATCCTTGGATTAATAGAAAGAGGTTGATTCAAATTCATGGTTTTGTGTTTGTGCTCTGTGTATTGATGTTGAATGATACGTTCATGAATGTTTGCTTCCTGTTATACATTTGCTTTATATGCTGTGTATAGGATTTCATGTTTGAGTTGAAGTTTGGAGGAGAATAGGAATGAGTTTCAATTGTTTCTCTATCTGAGCAAGAGTTCCTTCAAGGAGTGCAGTCGAATAGTCCGCAAGAAGTGTGTGACGAAGAGCTCAGGTAGTTTATCTTTGTTCTCATTCATTCAGAAGTGCAGATAGGCACAAGATCCATGCAAGGAATGCGTAGGCTAAGCAAAATCTCAGGGTTGCGAATCTGAGTAAGGTGTGAGAGGTTGTTGTTGCTGCAGGGGTGCGCAGAGTCGAAAGTATTCAGTACTTGGAAGTGTCTGAATATTGCTGCAAGGAGTCCGCGCAAGAGTCTTCTCTAAGGCTCGAAGTTGTGAGAAGCTTAAGAGGAGTAAAGCCTTTGAAAACATTTAGGGGCATCAGAAGTTTGTAGCGCAAGCGGATAAATCTAGGGAAGAGTCCTTGGTTTCCTTCGTAGAAATCATTAAAGGGGAGATACCGACGGTCAGGAATCTGTGGGGAGGATTAGAGAAATCCCTCCAGCCGTCAGATCTGCCAGAGAAGCGAGGAGGTTACGGTAGTGTGCGGATTTCACTCACAGGAGATTGTGGATCATCGATCTCCACATAGATACCCATCATCCGTTGGATTGACCAGGAGAGGCAAGAAGTTTACGCTTCGTGAGAGGGAGGAGGAAAGTTCTGACCCGAGGTGTGGCGATCGGGATTTCAAAATTCGTGAAATCAGGAGTCACGAATATGAGTGATCGGGAATTTTCATAGTGAAAATCGCAGAATCAATCTGAGTTGTCCATCAGTTGGGACACGTGGCAAGATCGGAAGCCCATCATAATTTCGGTCATCGGGACTCACATAGGTAAGTTTTTTTCTTTTAACATTGGCAAAACCCGAGGGTTGATCTGAACCGTCCATCCACTTTGGACATGTGTCAAAAATCCGAAGAAAGTCAGGGATCGACATTTTGTGAGTCTGGGAGACAAGGAGGACTTACAATTCGGAATCGCGAAGTCCGATTTTTTGGAAGAGAGGAGAGCTCCGTGTGGGACCCTGCTGACGTCATCTCATTATATAAAGGAATCAAGAATTTCCACGGTGAAAACCCCGAAGTGGCGAGGACCATCCATCCTTGAGGACGCGTGGGTGAGATCGAAGCTTTCGGGAAATTTCCCGAAAGGAAAATTCATATCGGAAGTCGGAGAATCGGGAAATCAAAGGACGAGAGGTCTCATACAGTTCGACGTTTGAAACCCCGAATCCCGATGGGTGTTAGAACTGTGGTCATATAGGTCAAGTTCACGTGGACCACGGGTCTAGCCTAGAGGGCTAGCTGGAGTCAAAGCATAGCGGGATTTTGGAAGATCGGGAATCCCGTGGACAAAGCGTCCATGCATTTCGGTATAAGAAAGTATGAAACCCCAAAGGGAGGTAAGGCTATGGTCTTATGAGAACAGGTCATATGATTAGGGCATAGCCAGGAGGAGCTCAATCACAAAGGGAGCGCATCGAGATATCGGAGATCGGGAATTCGAGGAAGCAAGTGTTGTGACATCGGGGATTGGAAAACCCCGAAATCCGATTGTAACTTTCTGTTGTGAATGGAGAAGGGATCGGGCCTAAAGTTTGTAAGGTGCCGAAAAAGACCTGTGGGTCAAATTTAAATAAATATCCCAGGGGAGAATCGCAGGAGCCACTCCGGCTCGAGGGTGAACTTTAAACGATCCTTAAAGACCGAGAGGTCAGCGCAGAGGCCCATTGCCGAGGCAAGGGGACGGAGGGTGCATCAGGATCCAGAAGGGATCTGAGAGATGATTCAGCTCCTCAGAAGAACAATCCTAGACTGGGAGGTCGCATGAACCCCTAGGAGGGGTGGGGGTTTGCATCAAGTGGTATCAGAGCAGATTTTTGTTTGTAGATAGCAGACATGTTGGTTTTGGAGGCTAATTATATTCCTGATTTAGAGGCCTTTGTTTTCAATCATGTTTATACCCCATCAATACTTTACACCACGGAAGAATGTACACTCCTCCACGCAGGGGAGTGCATGGGGGAGTGCGGGGTCCGAGGGCAAGAAAATTGCCTTGTAAATTTATATTGTAATTTCATAGTAAATATGGACCATTCATTATAAGGTTGTAGATCTGACGGTAGAATTTATGTCGGGGTTTTTTTCCCTAGAAGGCAACCCTCTTTTATAAGGGAAATGTCTTGCAGCTATGTATCATTGCAAATATTGTATTCTAAGAGAGGAGATTGTGAGAGAAAGAAGAGGAAGTTACACTGGGTCTGTGGTAGGTTGTATCCCTTCATTAAATGGATAATAATAAAGGAAGGACCTCACAATTTCTCTAGTGGACGTATCCCACACTGGGTGAACCACGTATATCTATGTCTCTATTGTATTGTGTATCTTTTGTGTTTTATTTCCGCATTTGTTTTCTTTTATTGCTCCACAATCCTATTTTTCTAACAAGATAAAGGAGGAGAAGCAAGAAGTAGTTGAATAATTGTTTGCAAGTGGGAAGCAGACAACAGACTTTCCAGGAGGGCAGGGAAAGAAAAAAAAATGGCTACAGAAGTCCATAGACAATGTCCAAGAGGATACCACAAGAAGATGAGCAGAAAAGAGAAGATGGATAAAGAGCTCAAGGAGACTCGATAGGAGCTCAACAGGTTGATGCAGAAGATGAAGCAAGAAGATCAAGGGAGATGGAGATATGAGTGGCCCGTGAAGAGGAAGGTAAAGTGGCATATACAACATCTAATTGCCAAGAAGTAGAAGCAGATATTGAGGAGGTGGTTGAGGCAAGTGGAAAACCTCAGGAGCATAGAGGAGGATATGGTTTACTTTTGTGAACTAGAATATAGAGAGAGCCTTGGTGATGAGGAAGGGAGATCAGTTGAAGATCTCATAGATTTCTAGGAGGGAAATGAGAAGGGATCAGTTGAATATCTCAAAGACTGTCAGGAGGGACGAAAGGAAAATTCAGGTTGCCAGGTGGGAAAGGAGGAGATGAGACTATCTGAAAGTCTCAGGAACTCAGAGGAGAGTTCATATCAGCAAGGAGTTTTGATAAGGAAGGAAATAGATCAGCAAGGAGTGATGATAGAAGAGAAGGAGGAAAAAGCAAGAGAGAAGCCTCATAAGCATGAAGATTCATATGGGGTTGCATACCATATGAATGAAGATGATGAGAAGTTAATACTTCAACTCTCAAGGAGGAGGATCAGAGGTACATTTTGATCATTGGGGGAATCAGCATGTTCCTTCCAAGAAGCCCAGTAGAGGCCAATGCATGTGTTGTGCATGAGGAGGTGATGCAGGAGGCATCCGAGGAAGAGGCCATTGGGACAAATGTTTTTAAAACTAACAATTTATGTGAAATTGTAGGTGTAGGAAAAGAGAGAAACACAACAGAGACTATCATGGAGAAGGAGAAGGAGCAGATACTGAAATCTTCCCGAGAGATGGAAGAAGGGGAGCATTCAGATGCAATGTTCACTCAGTGGGAGACAGATCTGAAGCTACTGGAGGATTGGTTGGACAATCCAAGGGTAACAAAGGAACTAGAAGAAAGAGAACTGTCATAGGAGATGGTTGAGCAAGAGCTTAGTAACATTATTGTAGAATTGGAGTCTGCAGTGGAGTGGCAAGCCAAAGCCATAGGTGATGAAGTTAGCATGGGAGATTAGGATGATATTCCCTTTGATATGTGTGAAGAAGTGGAATCCCTGGGAGAAGGAGAAATAACCTAGAGGAGGCTCTTCCAAAAAGTCAAGTTGGAAATTGATGAAGAGGAGGAGATGCAACAGCATAGTACATTGTAGGAGAGGATCCAGCCCATGGACAAGTTGGACGAGGAGATTGAGGAGATACGGATACTGATTTTGAAGTCAGCAAAGAAGAGAGTCAGCAATAGGTGGAGGCTGACAAGAAGAGATTGTAGTGACAAGATAAATAGGTCACTACAACATAAAATTTGGAAACCTAGAGAAAATCTTGTAGCCGTAGTAGCAGAAAGGAAAAGGAGCAGGTGGACAACTCCAGAGTGGAGTATTGGATCCAGGAGGATATCAATAGAATTATTAGAGGAGCCATGAGAAGGAGCTCATGATTTTTTTAGTAGAGGAGTATTATTCAAGAACATTAGCATCACATTAGCAACCAGCGCAGTAGCACACTAGGAAGGAGCAGATCCCAAGGAAAGAGAAGCGTCATCCTTCTCATTTTGTTTTAAATTTGTCAATTTAATGTAATTGAATATTCAAAGGATCAAGGAGGTATGAGAAAGTGTATTTTGTAAGGTTAAGTGTAAGTCGTCTTTAATTGATGACAAGTAGATGGATATATATCTTATTCATACTAGATGTAAATTAATTGTAATTTGATGTAAGTAGGTGGAGGAAGGCTCGCGAAGCCCCTTATTTTGTAAAAAGATCAATGTATTGAGATGATAGGCATTAGAGTGCATTAGAGAATTAGAGAAGAGAATTAGAATAAGAGAGAGAATATCATGAGAAGAGAAAGAGAAGAGAAGAGAGGAGATGATAGAAAGAACTAAGACTTTGTTGTAGTCCAATCTTGTAACCTATTGTAAAAATCATTCATATGTAATACAAAGGTAGATTTCCCTGCATGTGATTCTTTGTGTTTGTGCTCTGTGTGAATGAATGTGTTTTCTAAAAATGTTATGTGCGTATGTATGAATGTAATAAGTGTATGAATGTTTCCTTTGCAGGAATAGATAGAATTCCCTATCTGCGTGATTTTCTAAGTGTTCTGGGCTCTAAAAGCTAGTGCAAGGAGTGCACACCAAAGTTATTGGATAAATCTGAGAATTCAGTTCAAAGAGTGCACAAGAACTCAGTTTCGAGTTCAGGAAGAGCATGCCAAGTGGGCACACCATAACAGGTCATAAGCTCAGAAGGGATAGTGCAAACATTGCAGAGAGAGCACAAGGAGTCTGCCTACACTCATAGCAGTGTAAAATCTTAAGGAAAGGCCAGTGCAAGTGTGCAGAGAGAAAGCGCAAGGAGTGTGCAGGTGAGTCTTTCAAGTCGAAGACTTAGAAGGTAAGTGCAAGGAGTGCATGAATCCAACACTTTGAAAAAGTGTTGGTCAAGCTCAGGAGGAAGAGCACAGAGTGCCAAGAGGACTCTGAAAGAACACTTAGATCATGTTCACAAGATCAGGAGGTGGAGCATAGGTGTCAGGAGGGCACAAGAAATCATCTGAAAGAAAAAAGGGTTGAACCCTTTGAAGGAGAAGAATTCTAATCTCGGGAGAGACAGCACAAGTGTGCGCAGGGCATATGCAAGGAGTGTAGAAGTAGATAACTTACTAAAGTTCCATACTACGGGAGAAGCATAAGGTGTGTTCCCGGTTTGAGTCTTTTAAGTGAGAAAAATATTAGGAAGTGAAGCGCAATTAGAGGTCAAGGAGTGACCCTGTCAGAGGAGAAATCAAATGTCAGGCCTTTGAAAAGCTAAGAAAGTCCCTTTACTGAAGGGAAGTGGAACCGAGAAGTGGAAGAATTCACAACAGTCATCAGATTGGTATCCCTTCGGCACGTAGCGGAGGAGAAATCTCTTTGTTTCAAGGAGATTGGACGAGATCTGTTTGGGAGAAGAAAGATCTCTCTCAGTGGTTGTATCAAGGTAAGGAGCATGGTTTTTAGGCACCAAAGTCCTTCGAACTTCGCTACTCTAGCTGTTTTCAAGTTTTTGTTGCAAGTGAGGAAAAATCCTCGAAGCTCCAAAGTCCTGGAGTGAATCTACATTGTAGATCACCAGGAAGAGTGTCATCCATTGGATTGGTTGATCATTTATCTTGGCCATCAGATCAAGCCTAGGCAGGAGGAGGAACATTGTGGAGAAGTTCATATCCCAATTGTCGGATCTGCACGAAGGCGAGCGTGATCCATAGATCTCACGATAGTTTGGAGGTTCGGCACTCCGGGAGAAGTGGGTTATTGTGTTGTCAGGGGGGAAATATCCTGAAGTCCCTAACTCTAGAGTGAATCTTGATTGTTGGTCATCAGGGACACATGTTAGAATATTAGTGAGTGTCTAGAAGTTTGGCAATCCGGAGGATTGTGTGTGAATATTGTTTTGAAGCGAGAAGTCCCAAAGTCTCGAAGCCCGAAGTAAATCCAGGTCGTCCATTGATGAGGACATGTGTACCATAGATATACACTCTTTAGGAGTCTGGCATTCAAAAACTTGGGGTATTGGTGGTGATTAGCAGCGAGAAATATCAAAGCCCGGGGTTTCGAAGTGAATCTCAGTTGTTCCCTGTAGGTGGAGCGAGAGTCGTCGATCTTAAATTCGACGTTGGGTAGTTCGGAGGTATTGTGTGTTGAAGGCGTAGAAAATCCTGAAGCTTGAAGTTTTGGAGCCGGATTAATTCACAGGTTTAGCGTTCAGTGGATTTGAAGCATGTTATGGGTAGAACCTATGAATCTTGAAGCTTTGGAGCCAGAGAGCATCGGAGTAGCTCACCAATTCGGCTTTCGATTGATATTTGGTGTTGTGTTGAGAAATATTTCGAAGCTCTGGAGCGTCGGAGTAACGAAGAGTCGAAGTGTCAGTCCGGTAGTTCTCCAGTTCGGCGTTTGAAATAATTAGCATGTTGTGAGGTGAAAACTCTCGAAGACCAAAGTACCGAAGCAGAGGAGCCCAAAATATCTGGATAAGCACCATTTGGTTGAGCGCATGGTTCTATCTCATGGTCATATGATATTTTGGACAAATTTAAGGGGCTAGCACCCAAAATCTTAATTTAAGGAGAAAGGGGCTTAGAGAAAAAGTGCCCATAGGTTTCTGGTGTTGTACAAACCTGCATTTGGAGGGAATCCAAAGGGGCCTATGTGCATTGGAGGGGATCCACCAGGGATCCAAGATCTAATTTATCTCCTCAGAAGAATGATCCTAGATCAGGAGGTCGCGGGAACCCCCTAGGAGGGGTGGGGGTTTGCATCAACTCCCTTAACAGTCAACTCCCTCTTCATGGTTGACTACACATCTTGACAAGGTGAGGTTACGCCAAGAATAGTTGGTTCCAACATAGGATTTTCCACAAAGTGTGACAAAATATGAAGGTAACTAATTATTGAAACTTGATAAATACAAAAAAATAAGTAAAAAGGCCAAGAGGGAGGTTTTTGTATGGTTGTTTGGACATTTTTGTTCACTTCCCTACTATCTCCTTTGCCTCAAATAGGACTTCATATTGTTTCCTAATGCTTAGGAGATGCAATGAGGGTAACATGTAGATTCATATCAAGGTCAACAAATTTTTTAGTGCTTTTATATGATAAATTACAATGAATATTAGGAGGAAAATATCATGCAATGGTAAAAAAACACAAAGAAATACAATTGTTCTAAAGAAGGAAAACCAACCAAAGAATAGTTAATTTACCTATTTAGTGCAGCAATATAAAAGAGACAATGAGACTAACAAGAATATGAGACAAAGTAAAAGGAAAGATGAGTATCACCGCTCAAACCAACAATACAAAGAAAGATTCTAAGCCATCCTATGGGATTCCTAGACCTTCTTGTTGCCAGTAAAATTGGATAACTACTTTTCCTTCCACAAATATTCATAAAATATCACACAATAAACAAACTACAATTGTTATCAAGAACAAATCATGATATTAAAACCAAGAAAATAGCAAACAACAACCTAGCTAACCAATTCCTCTTAAGATAGCTAACATAAAATCATACTACCACTATCCCTCAACACTAAATAAGTAGGCATCTAATTCCTAACAACTTAATATGAATAAAAGAGAGTAACAATAACCAAGAACCCTAATCAAAACTAACGAGGCTTAGTAACTTTTATTACATATGTCTTCCTCCTATTTATAGACAAGGAGGAAGTGTGAGTTAGACTTCCAAACGCCAAGGTCAAAAGGTTGCTTTGGGTTACATGACACTTTTCTCTATTGGAAAAGTGACAAGTATAGCTTCTAATTATTTGAATTTTCCAAAATCAAATCTAACTTAATCTAATTACAAAAATATATTACAAATTATTTTTCCTAAAAGAATTAGAAATTTGAGAAAAGAAGTGGCTTTGAGAAAATATTTTTGGAAACTGTGGCAAAGGTGACACATCATTAATGAATGCCTCATGATTTGTGCCTTCAATGGATTTTTCATTATTGTTTATTCACTCATTGCTACAAATTGAAGTGAAGTTAGGTGTCTAATTGACCATCCATGGTCATTACATTACCTAGAAATGAAGCCCATGGTTGGATGGATGTCCATTTTTCTCTAAAGGGCAGGGGGTCATAAAAATACTTGGAAATATCTAGGAGATGTTCACTATTGTAATTATTTTTAGATTTAAAAACTACCTCCTGTTGTTTCCTAAACATTTTCCCCAAAAATAAATAAAGCATGGCCTCAAACGAGGTTCAATTTGGTCAAAAGATCCCCAAGCTTAAAAATTTGATTGGTTGGCCCAAAGTGCATAAAAAATTTGGATCTAAGCTTAAATATAAATTTATAGATATTTTGTACATGATCAATGCACTACCTTTCATTTGGCACAAATGGAGCTCAGTTTGAGAAAGATTTGGCATCTGAAAGATTTTGGAAAAGTGTCAAGTTTGAGGGATAGATTAGTAAAATGCATGTAAAAAATCAAAATCTGAATAGCAATGATAAAATTTCTTAGGCTTCTACAACACCATTGGGTTGTAGTTCAAATGGGTCTCTCTTGGGAATCTAAAAAAGTTAACAATGGATGCAACCACTTAGGCTTAGTTTTGGTGTTGGTCTCAAGGGGAAATTATAGTCTCGTTCACTCCGAGGAACACCACTAAAATTTTGAGTTGGATAATGATTTCATATTGTTGTAGATGTAAAGTTTGTTCCATTTTGGTCATCTAGGCTTTTTCCAAACTCAATTTGGCCTCAAGATGAATTTATGATATTAAATTCATCAGGTTTTATTGGGTGGCAAATTAAAGTTTTTAATATACAGTTTTTTAACTATAAAAATAAATTTATATGAAACTTTGATTTTTTATTTTGAATTTATATTTAATATAAAAATCATAAATGAAATTTATACATGAAATATTTTATATAATTTTTATTTTTTCTTTTTTGAACTTGGGTATTGAGGGGTTCTTGAGTAGTGGGTGTATGTAACACACTTAACCCCTTAAAATACCATTTTAAGGAGCGGGGCATCAAAAATTTTACTTACTCAAATCATGTTGAATCATATCTCCAAGATGATTCATTCTCTTCTACTTTCTCATATATTTTTAACGACTCCTACCAGGCTCTAAACCGATCTATGGTTTACAAGTTATGGCTTCCTTAATTTCTTCGAGCGTTCATTGGTTGAGGGCCATGTGGCGCTCACGTGGCCTCATCTCGTTCATACCATCTCTAGGTTCCTACCTCCCGCAAAGAAGCTCCATCCATCAACCAATCCAATGACTGTACTTAATCCTTGTCTAACACATAGGCTAGCGGGGAATTCGACGTTCAGTGCTTCAGCGTTAAACGTCCCCTTTCTCTTTTGTGTGCATGTCCTCCAAATTCTCGAATTCCTGAACTCCCAAGGTGCTTTCACGTAACTCTGGACTTCGTCCCTTTTGGGAGCATATGTTCTAACATCCCAAGTCTCTTGGAGTTCCGAAGGAACCTAAAATATCTCCACGTGACTCCTTCAGTGAGTGACACATGTCACTTGTTAATGGGCCTATAGGTTCTATGAAACGTACAAATCTAGGGGACATGTGGCATGTAAAATGGGGGTCCACATCACCCTAGGTGACGTCAATGTTCCACATCACCCTGGACGGATAGCCTTATAGGCCCTTTGATTCTACAGTCTGGGTGTGTCCACGTAACCCCTGGATCGACGACCTTCGTTAATTTGTAACTTCAGAATTCAGGGAGTTCATGTTGTGACTTCCTCCTTGATCCTAGAGTGGTCAACATTGGGTTGACAATGGTCTAGATCTAACAGTCAGCAGAGATCCTGAAGGGTCTCTATATCTACGGTTCGCATTTTTTCGCAGCTCCGACATTCAGGGAGTTTAATGTCATGACATCGTCGTCCTCCCGAAGTAATACTTCATCGAAGTTCTGACTACAGTATGGATCCAACAGACAGGAGGGATCCCAATGTATTCTCAAATCGATGGTTCATGTCACTTCATAGCTTCGACGTTTGGAGGTTTCTTCACCTTGAACCACACTTCCTTTCGGATTTATGAACACCGAACACACAGAGAAATTAGATCAACAGTCCATGTGCACTCTACAATGGGTGGTCGAGATCTACTCTGACCTTTGGAATCTCTTGACCCAAAGCACAACACTCCTCAGATATTCCAAAGTGTCGAACTCCGAACCACACTTAATCTGTCGCCACGTGCACCTGACGCCAATGGCTAGGATTTGCTCCGACCTTCGGAGCTTTGTGAAACTTGCTTGCTCTTGTGATTGTATTTCGATTCCGTCGGAGAACCAGGCTTCCAAATAACCGTTGATCTAAGGACCACGTGTCCCTCTACTACCAATGGCCCATATTAAATTCGGGCTCTGGGACTTCAGAGAATTAGTCTCCTTTACAACGAACACACAGCATCCGCCGAAATCGTGAAGTCTGAAAGACTTGAGGGGTTAACCCTCACACTTCTTCTCCAAACCCAACAATAGTGAAAGACTTTAGTTCATCCTGAACGGATCTCATCCGCCCATCCTCCAAATACAGGAATCCTCCCTTTTGGGACCTAAATCTCATTATCTTTCTTGATCTTAAGACTTAGGAAAGTCTCCCATGCACTCCTTGCACTTGCTCACCTTGAGAACCTTTCAACACTTCACTAAGTGTTGGCCCTGCACACTGTGCACAGGTCTCTCCTTCGAGCTTTTATACTCAGACGGGTATATTTGTATTCCTTGCACCAGGATTATAGAAGAGAAACAATTTGAAACTTATAAAATATCAAAGGTTCATTCCTTCAACTATAAAATTCACACACAGGAAAATAACTCTGAAAGTAGATAACATAACATTACCCAATTAACTTAGATATAAGTAAAATCAAACAGTCAAAACATGCATTTGAATCTAAGTGCACAGGGTAAATGAAACACGTATCTATTATATTTGATATCTGACCAATTGATTTTGGGTGTTAGCCTCTCCACCCAATCATAGGATCAGAGGCATTCATTCTTATCACTCTTTCCACCCCCGTGCCAAACCATGATATCCCTAGGGAACTTTTGCAGTTTCTAGGAGATTCTTTCTTTGTCACGGCCTCTGCGAGGTTTATCAGATTCTCCCTCAGCATCAAGCTCGTGACCTCCTGTTCAGGTTAGGTTTTCTAGGTTCTCTCCAGTAAAGAGAGCCACGTCATATTTTCCTTTCTTCCTCTTAGCATATCTGAGTCGCTCGCCCCCTGTGTGCATCTTTTCTTATTATTCTATCTAGCCATGTGTGTATTTCTTTCATGCCTTCTTCCTTCTTAGGAAGGTTCTCAACCTATATTGTTCCTTCTATCAGAAGAAAAGTCGGGTCAGTCTGGGCCTGTAGGAAAAATTACCCCATGTGGTACTTCGAGCTGACAGTTTTTTGTCTCCCCAACCAGACCTTCCATGCTTCCATTCATTGAGGTGGTTGTTGTTTCAACCACTAGTCCTTTTCTTATTAACTGATTTATCCTTGGGATCAGGATGAGGCGTATCATTTCAGCAAGGAAAAAATTGGGTAATTTTGACATAATTAACCTTCTCCATTGTTTCCTCACTCTTTTCCTCTAGTAATATCATGTCCAGTACTTCAAGGCTTCACCCCCACAGTCATTCATTGAAAATATAAACAATAATACATTTACATCGTTCACATGCCTTAGCATGGTAATCATAATTAACGATTAATTACAAGTTGGGGGAAACAGGGGTGTTATAGTGTAAGAGAGAGTGAAATGGTATAGGGAAGGGGATTAAGGTGGTGGGGTTTAGACGGATTAGGAAGCGATATTAAATGGTTTTAGGGTTGGTAATTTTTGGGGAAAGGGGAAATGGAAGGAAAATGAGAGAGGGGGGTAGAGGGAAAGATTCCAAACCTCTCCTCTTGTCATTATGCTAAATTTTGTCATTTTTGTATATATTCAACCATAAAAAAACAAAATGAGGGACCTTAGAAGCTTGAACCTAGTGCTCAAGAGGGGTTCAAATCCTCTCCCATTCTCATTAAAAAAATTCAACCACCCAACACTTGAATAGACCATAAAAATGGAGAAACCAAAAATATTTGAACTCATAATGTGGAAAAAAATAAAAACCCAAACTCCCACTAATATCCTTTTTCACAATAACAACCAACACTATATATTACACTACATCCATGAACAATCATATGATGGAAAATAAATCCAACCCATCACATACTTGCACCACTAACCAACACTTTGGAAGTATTAAAATGGAAGAACTAACACTATGAAAACCTAGAAATTGAGAGATGTGCATTGTTTTGAACCAATAATGTGAGAAAAGGATAAATATCAAGAATGGATGAAAACCTTACACTCTTAAATTATCAAAACCAACACTAATTCACCATGCATCTCTAAAAAAATATGAACTAGTAATGGGAAACCATTTGTACATATGAGGAATTAATGCCTAGATTTTTCAAATGGATCTACACTATGTGTTCATCCAACTTATAGCTACCTCCCTCTCCAATATTTATTAAGTAATGAGAAAAGATGAATACAGAGTGGAGAGAAAAGGGGGATAACCCCAAAATAAATTTTTCAAGGGAAAAACCACATGGGGCCTTTAACTTCTAACTTGATTTGTGTGCAAGGTTTTAAGAGTCAATCAAGTTACTTGCCTTTCATGTTCCAAAGATTGTGTCACTTGGCTAACGGAGGGTAATAAATTATTTTGGGTCTATGATTTCTTAGATTCGGACCTTTCAACCTACATTTTTGCAAGACTATTTTTTTGGATTTTTTATTAATTCTTTATACCACTCCTCAAAATGTGTGTTAATGTATTAAGTGCATTTATACCATTTTTAAATGAAATTGATTAGAGAATCTTGAGGTAAATCCTCAATCATATGGAAGAAAAATGAGGCATGGTGAACACATTGGAAAGGTCTCAATGAGTAATTCTCAACCATGCAACTATAAATCTTAATTGATGCTTTCAATAACTAATTCAATTGTCCATAAACTCTGATGGGAAAGTTGTCAAGACCATACACTTGAAACTGGTTGAGAGACTTCTCATAACTCTAAGTGGGTCATCCAAGATCAAAATAAGGCAAATGATACGATTTTGGAAATTTCTCGAGGTAATATAAATAATGGAAACTCTAATTTTTCCTCTTGTCCCCAAAAACAATTTTTTTTAAACTGTGAACCTCTACCACCAAACAACTTTCCTAAAACAAGTCATGATCTATAGAAAGTTCATTCTCAACAACCAAGGGTTGAAACCAAGCATATGATATATTGTTGGAAATATCTTGTATATTCAATCATAATCACAAGGCGTAATTTTCTCTCTAGGCTTGATCCAAATTAGAATTGGGTTAGTGAAGTCAAAACTATGGAATTTGCCCCCCCCCCAGGAGACACTCAACTTGCACACTTCATACATTGTGCATATGAACTCAAAATTGGAAAAATGAGGGCTCATTGGAAACATTATTCCAAGATGTATAGGGTACAACCACTATATTTTTTAATAGACAACAAAATTACTTGTATATTATGTGCAAAACCCAACTCAACTGGAGCTCACCTAGTGACTAGTGAAAGGTATCAACATTAAGAATTTTACAGATTGTACTTACATTTTATGAAATCTACATGATCATCCTAGACGTGTAATTTTCTAATATGTGATGGTTTGGGAACTCAAAATAATCCATTTGTAGCCTCCCCAAAGGCCAAAAGATAGAGAGCTTGAAACAAGACAAACAAGGTCGGATTGAACCTAATTGTGTGCTAACAAGATCTTCTTAGGAACTCTAGCCTTAATGGTTTCCATGAAAATTCATTGTGGGTGATAGTAGGTGAGGGAATATTGTCAATATCAAATTCAATTATCCCTACTAACCCAAATTCAATAACCATGGTTTGACCAATATGAATCTCAACACATTCTAATCATCTTGTCCAAGTGAGCTAATACTAATCACTAATACTCTTTAGTTTGTGTTAAATCAATATGGGATTGAAATAAAAAATCAAGATATCCCTCCAATACTCTTTAACAAGGAAAGAACCATAATGATGATGAATCTTACCATCTTATTTAACTGAAATCGGTGTTTAATAGGCTACTTGGAGCAATCCTCATTTTATCTTGGGAAGATATGCGATATGAAATATCATTTTGAACCTAAAGTTGATTTTTGGATCAACTCTATCCCCTTATTGTAGGTGATTAAGGAAAAACTAGATGTTAAAAAGAGAATAAAAACAACCAAATGTTATGAATAAGAATAAAACCAACCTAAGTAAGATATAAGTGGATCTAAAACCAAAGTGGAGTCACCAATCTGTATTAATGGGTTTGGCACAATGGTGTGAAAAGATCCTCTATTAGTAGGTTATTGAGTTAAGAACAAAAAAAATAAGGGAAATGGGAGAAGCATATGAGAAAATGCATCAACCTATAATCATATTGAAAGTGTTAGAAGAATTAATCCATGAATCTAACAACTCAATAGAATTCAAAAAGCATATTTTTGGGAGAAGAAGAAATTATGCTCATTTTTATTCCAATGGAAGGAAATAAAACATGAAATATATATCATTTGAAGAGATTTATTTTCAGTAGATGGGATCCTAATCACTATGTGGGAGGGTCATTAATCCTCCTTGTATGTTCAAACTATATCTCTAGTGTATGTAGGTGGCACGTCCCCTTGGACAGATACTTGGAAGGGAAAACAAGCAAGAAAGAGGGAAAGAATGCTAGCAATGAGAATATGGAAATGATGGTTTCCTATCTCATTCCTCCAACATAACTCTACTATGAGTTTTTCCTCCATAATGTATGCTCATGGCTCCATTTTATACATAGAAACGTCACTCCTTCAAGAGCTAGTTCTCATGTGAATCCTCTTTTGTTGGATTAGCAAGATTCCATGTGCTAGATGATCATTTGAGACAATATAAGGGATTAAGTATGCCTAATGAGAGTTCAATGTTGGTTTGTTTGCATCCTCGAGCCATTTTAGTATGCTCGTTAGCATTAATGTTCCATAGACAAGATGTTTTTATGGCTTCACATGGGTCATGTGACCTTCAAAGGATTATATGCATGATTCATGCAAGTAATAAACCATCAACCACACGACACTATAAGTGGTCAACTAAGAGTTTAAACTTGCTTAGTGTGGTACAAATAGACATGAATTTATTTTATACCCTACATTATGCAAGTTATACATGAATCGGTGATGTTTCCTAGTATATCCACCCAAATGTTAAAGGTGAGTGAAATTAAGGTGATAACAAGTGACAAGAGGGGTATAGGATGAGAATAAATTTCATGTCCTTAGTGTGTGAAGAGGGAATGTGGGAAGGTTAGGTCATTGGAGTTCATAATATGGATGTGGGTGTTGTGGGAAGGCATGAAAACAAACATGTAAGACATCTAAACATGGAATTATTGGAATTGTCCTTTGTTGTTGTAGATAATTTGGATAACTTAGAGGCCACTATGATGTGGATCCATATGTATTGTCACCGCAATGTGAACCACATCTCAATGATGTTAGAGGAATTTAAATCCATGAATTCTCTTCAAATATATTTGTCTTATTTTTTGAATCCTATAAACTATGACACTAAGTGATTCGAGTCTGTAATGTTGTCTAGGAGACAGGTTAAGAGAATAGTTTCAAATAACTGGAACAAATATTCTAAAAATATCAACACAATCATTGGTTTCTCTACCACTTTGTGCCCATAATATTTTACATAGTCAAAGCCTTGAAATTGGGCACATACAAGAAAAACCTACAACTAATAGATAATTGTTATGTTGGCATGTTGGATATTGTTACACCAACACCTGAACCTCCCTCTAGCATTTAACAACAACTTCGAGCCATGTGACAACATTGAAATTAAATCATAATTTAAGAACCTTAAAAAATGTTTTGTTGGGATTAGCCATAATCATTTTCCAGAATAATTCTTGTTGCAAACCCTAAATTCTTTGTACAACAATTTGCACTCAACAAAGAACTAAATACACAAACCAAAATTTCCATACAACTTTTATTTCATGCATAATACGTGGAGGCACAATTAGCACAATTATCATGCATTCACCATGACATAAGTATGTCTCATTATGGTTGACTCAACCTTCACTATATCTCATAGTCCAACTTCAAATACCACCACATAACCCTATATAATGTGTCCCCAAGATGAAACCTACCCTGAATATAATGTCCCTTATTCAATGAATTGGGAAGGATGGATTTGTTGCATGGGAGACAATATGTTTGGGGTAGGTTGATGGATGGGGACTAACTGGATATAGTTCAGTCATAAGATATCACTAAAGTGAGACTAAGAGATTCAATGTGGGTTTACAAACCAATATGAGGCATGCTTGTGCTACAGCGAATTCATGGTATTTATGTTCATTATGCCTTCAAGTATCATGAATGAAACAAAATCTATTGGGTGAATTTTGTATATGTACATGGTTTTCTGAGCACAAATTGGTGTGCATTCTTGTATTAAATGGTGCTTCTTGTAGTACATAAAAATACCTATTGAGGTTTTTGAATAGTGTGTCACTAACTTTTTGTAATGCTTTAATTTTTTTTTATTAATGTCAGAGGGAGGTTTTGGTGTTGGTGCAACAATATTCCAAGTTTTTATGTGATAAAATATTCCAAGTTACAATCATAACATCCAACTATCAAATGAAGGGTTTCCTTATATGTGCTCAATTGTAAGTTGCTAGTGGTGAGGCAACTTGTATATATGAAGGATTAAAGAAACTGTTGAATGTGTTGAGTTTTCAAAATATATATCCTTCTCATTTCAAACCCTTCTCTTAACCTACAATCAAAAAATCGCTTAATCTCTCACCATATTTCTAGTGAATATGCATGAGCACTAGAATGTCAATAAGAAGGTTCAACCATCTCACTGCATTTCTATAGAAACATATCATTCATGTTATGAATGGTGGTGTGGGTAGGTTGTATACATTATCACCAATGAAGAGCATAATTTCTTAGGGTGATATTGAAATGAGAAATTATAAATTAGTTTGTAGCATTACCTGCAAAAATAAGATCCAGATATTTATGCACTATGATCAAATGAGTACATCTATTGGATTTCCAATCGTAGGGTGTAACATGGATAAGCAATTTGTTGCTCACTCCAATCATTGGGGTAGTCATGACTAGAGAAATGATGGCACCAGAACTGGACATAAGAGACTTTGTGGGTACCAAACCATACTTCTAAGATTCTTTAACATGTTCAAGAACGATTGCAAAATTGTGTGCAGAGGAAGGAGAAAGAAGATCATTTGTCCCTAATGTTGTACCTTCTTTTGTGGAACATTTCAATAAATATGCTACCCATTTCTCTACATCTCCCTATAAATATTCTACCAATTTTGTATCTATTAGAGTGGAGTGAACCGAGTCCAAATCATACATAGATGAGTAATCATGAAACTATTCTCAAAGATAAGAGTCATGGTTTGGTTTAGGGTTTAGGGTGCATGAAAGGAACTAACCAAATTTGTCCCACCAATGGTGGCATCCATCCATAGATTTAGAAGGCGATGATGGAATCATGCAATTCGGTGGGTGACTACCATTATGAGTAAACATGCAAACCCAAACTTTAGAATATGCACTGTGTTTTAGGAAATGAAACTAGTGTTGTGAATGATATACCTCCTTAATTAAGATATATCATACAAAACACATATTAGAGATACATGTATCTAAGTTCATTAAACTAAATCATTGAACGCAACCCTAAAACATAATCATATTTGTGCATTAAACTATAAAGTATGGAACCCATTGAACTAATAAAAATATGTGAGAATGTAATCACATCCACGACATATATATCTAGATATAAAATAATATAAAAAATATATTATTGTAGTTTAGATTTAGTTACAAATATGGTACAATATGATGATGATGATGATGATTATGGTTAACATCCAATAAGACCAAATTTAGATTATCGTACCTTAAGAAGGTAAGAAATTGTTTGGTTTTCTTTAGAATTTTATTTCCATGCTTGAAAAACTTTAAGAGAAGTGTTCCTAAATCATCATAGTTTCGATGAGTTAAGAGGTTAGGAATGTCGGCATCGTAAAAAATATTTTGAAATTGTGATATGATGTGGGTGTACATGAGACATTCTAAGAGAAAGTGATTTTCATCTTCAACCCTCATAGTGTCACAAATATGGAAAATTATTTCAACCCACTGTGTTTTAGGAATTGTCCAATGCCCTATTTCAATATGGAGGAATACAAGGCTCTCACCTCATTGTATTTAGCTTAGTAACAACTAGAATAAATACAATCTTATCTAGTTAAATTCGTATTGTTTGGTTCCACAAGTGAACCCCCATATACATGCTTGGAAATAAGCTACAATACAAGGGCATGTAGTGTGCATGAGAATAAATTAATTATATATATTGTTACCTAAATCAAGGGTGTGATGGACTTTCAACTCAAAATCATATCATGGCTCAACACTCGTTAGTATTTACACCATATTTAGACATTTCTTAGAATGAAATATCATCATATGTGGCTCCTCTATCATGTACTTGGTTGATCTCTTACTCTTTCCTAGATCACTAGCCAATGGCATGGCATTCCATATCATAACCCAAACTCCATGTTTTTTATTCTTGAGTACCTTAGCTCTATTTTCTTTAAGTTCTTCCTATTAGAGTTTGGCTAGAAATTCATCCAAGAATATTTTGTCTAATGATTAAACAATTTTTTCATCAATATTAGATTTGTTAGTCTCCCTTGTGTTGTATGAGTTCACATTATCAGTGAATCATCTTATGAACCAAATTCTATATAAATCTATATTACATTACGTACTATACCTACAGGTATTAGGGTTAACATATACCTTATTATAACCTAAATTTTAACACACACACACACACACTCTCTCTTTTAAAGAAGTTAGGTCTTATTACAAATTAATAGGCTAACCAAGGCCACACTCTAGTAATGTCCAAATCCCTAATGATATTATATGTAATTCATTTTTTCATCTTATGAAAGTCAAAAGGCCATATAATGCTAAAATAATGTCATGGACAAAGCTCATTCATAATACAATTGAAGTTGTGTAGGTTTGACTACCTGATCATACATCCTACATGGATAAGTATAATCCTCTCACAAACATGTTATGCCATCAAGCATGTGTATGATGTACATTCCAACCATACCACTCACTCACATTATTGAGTACATTGATCATGTGGCATACACCTCCTAGCAATCAAGTATGTATCGCTCTATAATCTCATGTTGCTCAAGCATATTATGAACAATACTCATCTGTGTCCCTTAAATAATGAGTTTAAATGGTCACCATGTGAAATAATAAATGAAAATACCCTTGAAAAACATAATTCTAAATTAGACACACTTGTGTTTAGTTACTAATATAAACTAGAAGATGAATAGAATTGCATGAACACTTACCCTTTGCTATTCAAACATATATAATTTCTCTTAGTAGTTTCTCTCAATAATATAAAGCTTGAACACCATCATGGAAGAAGCATGTCTCAATACAAACTAGTAATTGTGATCTGAGATAAATTACTTATTTTTTGATCCCATATAATTAAATGAGTGGAATTTCCCTTGAATACTTAACTACTACAATATCGGGCTTTATCATCACAAGTTTACTTCATAGATGCCTTGTTAATCATATATAAGACACGAGGCCCTTGACTTTCATTTTTTTCTACGTCATATTTAGTGTCTCAAGATTCAGGGCTCAATAGGTCGCTAAATGCAATGTTGAAAATGGGCACATATCATATTTACATCAAAATGGTTGCATAGTGTTTCATCATTTTTGTGTCACTAATATGATGCAATGTCAACACAACTTTTTGTGGATTTGAAAAACCAAGGTGACACCAAAAGTGAATTTTGTGTCACATTGTTTCTCTATTTCAATATAACGTGAAAAATAAAAGTGAATTTTGTGTCACATTGTTTCTACATTCCAATATAAAGTGAAAACAAAAAAAGATCATTTTTATTTCATTTGATATAATTGTATGGGATGTACTTGTGAGAGGTTTCTAGGCCATTCAATAGGAGTAGGCAAGGGAGGTTTGAGGGCACTTCAAGAAATCTATTAGACCCACCACACAAAAGGTAAAATTCTTTGTAATCTCATTTGCCCCAAAAAATTTTAATTTCTAAATTGTTTATGCTAATTTAAGATTTGGGATGTGAGTTGATGGCATTTGGGATTATTGTGAGGATTTGTATTTGGATTAGGGATGGATTTCAATGTAGGGTTTAAAAAATTATATTAAAAATTACCAAACAAAAACAAATAAGTGGTTTATGGTTTACAAACCTTTTCCTCTTCCTCTTTATATTATTTCCTTCTCTCTCCTTCTTCCTCTTCTTCGTATCCTCTTCTTTCTCTCTCCTTCTCAAATTTTAGATATAGAACAAGAATTTGCAAAATGTGGGTATAAGGCTTCTCACAACACATATATAAGGATATAAGGCTTATCACAACACATATATAAGGATATAATGCTTCTCAAAACACATATATAAGGATATAAGGCTTCTCACAACACTTATACGATAATAGTGTTCTAAGAAGGTTACATTATAGAGAAGGAATTTGGGTTTTCATTATTAAAGAAATATGCGGGGAGTGAACATTATTAATGACATATCTAAGAATATGAAATTAATTTTTATTTCCTAAAACCTTCTTATCTTTATCATCATCTCCTTTGGATTCATCACCACCCTTCATTTCCTCCTTCATTTTTATTCTCTCTTCCATCCCTCTTCTCGCCACATTCATCTTTCTTATCCCTGCCACCATTGATCTAAAATAGATCTGAACAAATGAATGGTTGTAAGACTCAATACCGGTAAGCTAATTTGGAAATTAAGGAATGTTAGATAAACCATTTAAAACAATGTAAATGTAAAAGTAAGTAACACAAGAGAGAGAGAGAGAGAGAGAGAGAGAAGTAATAATAAGAGAGAAAAGTCTAAGGAATAGGAAATGAAAGTTCATGCCCTTTGGCCTTCCCATCACCCCATCTCTCCCTATGTCTTCCTATACTTTCACTCTCAAAGGGTCTTTTGGCAAAGAGAGAAGGATACACACAAAGAGCCCTTAGTTGCATTGTAACTAGAGATTGTCGAAATGAAAGTTGATTGAACCATTCAAAGCTAGTTTTCCCATTTGATTTTTCAGGGTAAACACAATGTCTTTGTGTGATGAAATTTTATCATTGGTTGTGTTAATTGTTGTTCTTGAGTTATTGGTGATTTGTTTGTGCTAAAATTGTGTGTGAGAGTTATGTAATCTCTTCCTTACATTTAAATTGCAACCTATAATTTTATTAATGGTCTGAAGAGCAATTCATATAAGTGTTCATTTAGAAATTATGTTATTTGTACATCATCTATGAATGCAACAACCATGAATTTACCTCCATCCATTTCTTGTTGAATTGGATATCAATAGCTACCATTATAGAGCCATTTCATTTCCGTAGGGAGTTTCTAAATTGAGATTTTAAAATTTTATGAAGGTTGGGAAACAATTTCCTTGACGTTAGGCATTTGGCTTGCCAAGATCACCCTTCATAAGCAAGTTGAAATTACATACTTTGTGAAATGTAGCTAATATTTTAATATATGTATTTATTTTATGAAGACTTGCATCTATAATTCTAATCATTAAAAATGATTTTTTTTCCTATTGCATAAAGGTTTAATGAAAAAAATGGAAAGTTTCGAAAGGGGTTAAAGAAACAAGAGAAATTGTTTGTAACATAGAATTGCAATTTTTTAGATTAGATCGCTTTCAACAAATCTTAGTGTTGATTAAGGTTGGTTGTCATTGATGTCAACCCTTGAAGAAATCCAAGTGGCACAAAGGTTTGGGTAATGGAGCCAAGTTTGTTTGATGTAAAGATGACTCATTATTGTCTTGTCGTGGTTTATAATAAATACAAATGGATGAACTCCAAAGTGGACCCCTTATGGTGAAAGCCTTCATGGGAAGATGCTTTGCAGATTGAGTTATCCTATAAGTATGGTTAGAGAACCCATGCTTATTTGTGGAATAATGAGATGGAGGTCAGTGAATTTGTCAGTGAAACTATCATATATGGATATTTCTTGTCATGCCATTTTCGGTGGTATGTGGAACGTCACATAACTCCTCACGGTTAGAGAGTTATGGCCATGAGAAGTTGGAGAACCCATGTTTGGGTAATAGACCCAAGTTTGATTGATAGATAACGGTATGAGTTTTGTTATATTTTAAGGTAATAATATTCTACATGGATAGTAAATGTCATGCCATTT
>JZKD02S0181510.1:0-13136 GCA_000966675.3 Picea glauca | reverse complement strand
ATATATTTTTATACATATGTTTACATATCCTTGACCTTGTCTAGTTTTATTTTAATTGTTATCATTGTATAAAATGATTCAAGGTTTCATCCCATTGGATTTAAGATCATGGCTGTTGTAATTGCAAATTTTCTCTTGGCACCTCTCAGAGTGGTTGAAAAGGAAGAATTTAACAAATTCAAGGCAAATAAGTAGGACCTTGAGTTGGTGCAAACTAATGTACATCATCCCAAGGATGTCAGGGAAACAAAGTCAGATGGTGGTTCTATAATATAGGTATTAATTTTTTTATATTAAGAATAAGAGGATTATATTCAGTGTATTAGGGCTCCTAGATCCTAATTAGTGGGGGAGGTGAAGAGGAATGCATTCAATGTATATCAAGGCTCCCGTGCGAGGTGAAAATTACACAATTCTTCAAGCATTGTTGAGTCTAGATATGTGGATTCTTTTCATGGGAGAAATATGTGGCATTGGGGCAGCTCTCACTGCCATAGGCAACATGGGTCATATTGGGGCTTCCCTTGGATTCTCACTTGTGGATGTAAGTACATTCGTTTCTTTTATTAGTATTTGGAATTTCTTTGGTAGAGTGGTTGCGGGTTTCTTATCCGAGTTTTTGTTAAAAAAATACAATTTTCCTAGGCCTCTAATTCTAACAATTGTTTTAGCTATTTCATATGTAGGCCACCTCTTCATAGTATTTGATATTCCAGGTTTTTTATATGTGGCTTTCATTGTAATAGGTTTTTGCTTCGGAGCTCAATGGGTAATCATTTTTTCCATAATTTTTGAGCTCTTTGGGTTGAAACATTATTCCACTTTATATAACTTAGTAGGTTCTGCTAGCCCACTTGGGACTTACATTTTATCTGTAAGAGTTGCAGGATATCTATATGACTTTGAAGCTAAAAAGAAATAGAACTTGGCCCTATATTTGATTAGAGCATCTTCACTTGTGCCTGCACCACACCGCAATGAACTCACATGCATAGGAGTGAGTTGTTTCTGTGAGACGTTTATCATAATGGCCATAGTGTCTATTGTGGGTTCTATCATTTGTGGGTGGCTTGTGATGAGAACCAAGGATTTTTACAAAGGATATATCTATGCAAAATACCAAACCAAAGACGACCATTGTAGAGATGAAGAGAACGACCAATGTGGAGTCTCTAAAATCTAATATATAAATAGAATTTGAGTGGAACACTGATCATTTATTAATGAGTGATCCTACCACATATTTGTGTCTCCTTCCCCACATGTATATAAATGTTTTTAATGTTATCAAATATGAAAACAATATATATGGTTCTCTCGTATTTTTACTATATTTTTGTCTCTTTTGCAAAAATGCTACAAGAAATATCAATAAATCTTAGTTGAATATATGTGACATTTAGAATACATTTAGCTCAAAATAAATGTTAAACTCAAAATACATGTTAATAGATAAAAGTAATGTACAGAGAGACATAATTGATAGCACATAGAATCTCCATAATGTCACTTACAAAATCAAAGAAAGTGTAGAGAGAAAAATTTGAGTTATAATCTTATTTACATAACATGATTTAGAAAAAAAAAATATTTGAGTTATAATCTTATCTATTTTCTAACATTTTGGAACATTTGGTCATTGGACACCCTACCATGTTTGTGTAGTGATTGCATGTAGCATGTGTGTCAAAGTATCAGTGTTTATGATTTTTTTTTTTTGGGATTAGATAGGGATTTCATAAACCTCTGATGGCGCTGGTACCACTTTTAGATTAATTCGATAGACTAAGGATTCACATACATCGTAGCTATGATAACTACTATGAAATAATTCCCTCACAAAATAGGGATGGTGTTCGGGATTCTCAGGGGATTTGTAGGATTGAGTGGACTTGTTTTTACTTAAATCTACCATGCATCTTATGGTAACAATCCTCGCTCCTTAATTTTCTCAATAGATGGTTGCCATGTCTGATAAGATTCGGATCCGTGTTCATGGTACACTTGATAAAATTAGTCACAGAGAAAAATGAAGAGAGACATTTTTATACATATCTTTACATAACCTTGGCCCCGATTGTGTTTTCTTTCACTATTATCACTGTAGAAAACCATCTGATCTTTTGCCCCCCATTAGGTTTAAGATCATGGCTGTTGTAATTGCGATCTTTCTATTGTCACTTCTTAGAGTGGTTGCAAAGGGAGAATTGAAAAAAGTCCCGGCAGAGAAACGAGAGCTTGGGATGGTGCAAACTAATGTAGATCAACCCATGGATGTGAAGGAAATAAATATGGATGGTGGTTCTATAATATAGGTATTAAATGTTTTTGGATTATGACTAAGAAGATTATATTCATGGTGTATCAGGACTACCGATTCTATTTTAGAGGAATTTAAAATTTCGATTAAGAGGATTATATTCTTTCTTTTTGTAAGTTAGAAGTATTATATATAAAAGGCCTTCCAAGACCAAAATAGAGGTACAAAATATAGAGAATAGCCGTACTGTAGTTACTGGACTGCCCCAACAGAGGGGAAACCATTCTAGCCAGCATGGAAGTCAAGCATAGGTAGTGTAATAGTCTAAGGAAACAGTCTCAAACTGACTGGACTACAACTAAAAAGTAGAGAAACTATTGAAACTTGAAGTGCCCCTATGGGCTTAGACATTTGGCAAATAACCTGGCCAGGTGGTGTGGATGGCTTCGGACCAAGGTTCCTCCTCGACGTATTTCACTTGATCTGCCCACTGCATTCCAGCTTCCATGCTTCTCTCGATCCTATCAGCATCTGGCGAGGTATCCTGCAGCGCGCGCTGTGCTGTGTCCACCTCCACGGCCATGTCCTCGTGCTTGGCGTGCTCCATCCCATACCCTGTGGATCACTGCATCTGGGCATTTCCTTCACTAGTTGCTACATAGGGTTCCTCTGCTGAAGCCGCACCTGTCGGGTCCAAGGGGAAAGCCTCTTGAAGGGAGGAAAGGAGTTGAAGAAGGACCGCAACCTTTCCATCTGTGGCTTGCAGATGGAATTGAAGGTCCTCCACGCCCTGATGGAGTTCAAATACCAAACCAAAGAGAATAGCGAGGCTTTCTCTCAACTGCATGTCGAAGAAAGAGTCAGAGGACTGGTTCTCGGTGTTCCGAGGCTTGCAAGGAGGTGGCTCTCCCACAGTCTTCCTTGAGGAGTCAAGAACTAGTGCAAGGGGAGGATCTACCATTGGGTCGACAGGAAAGTGACGCAAAGAGGAAAACAATAGCCCGGGGATGATAGCTAAGCTGTCAAATTGTGAAACGGGTAGAGCGGGGGAGGTAGGAGGAATTGGATCAGGCTGGAGGGAAGGAGAGGAGCAAGTGGAAGGCGATTCCGGGGGTGAGACAGAAGGCCAATGAGGTTTCCATGGAGAGCCTCTTCGCGACCGCCCCCTTGGGCACGACATGAGTTTTGTCACATAACAGCTAAAGGAAACCAGGTGCAACAGGCAGAGGTAGAGTGCCTGGAGTCAAACATGGTCTACAATTGGCATGAAGTTCCGAGTTAAATCAGGCCATGGCTGCAGAGGGGGAAGCCAGTCGGAGCGCGAGCGGAGACAAGAGGCATACACAAACAACCAGGCCATGAAATGAATCGTTAAAGGAGAGGGAAGCTGCATAATTAGCAGCTGCGATGTCATAATGGCGATTTAATGCAAGATCGAGGTGGCGGATGATGGCACGAGCTTGTCACATGGCTCTGTGCCTCGTTGGCTGATCCACTCCTCCTCCTCGCGCCAGGTGTTCCACACTAGCACCCCATCCGGGGGTGTGTCCACTATTCCAGCTTTGCTGATACAATGCTAGAGAATAGGGTGACCAGGTTCCAGGGCCGAGTTGTAGAGGAGTTTTGGTCCACTCCAGTTGGTCCCCATATTAGCTAGTTCATCCGCAACTTGATTTGCCTTCCTCCTGATATGAGCAGGTCTGACAGCCTGATTTGGTCACACTAAGTCTGTGATAATTTGTAGCCCATGTGAGAGTCTCCAACTAGGCGACATTCTGTCCAGGTTCATTCCATTTAAAATTCTGTGGAGCAGATTGATGATGATTTAAGAGTCCCCCTCGACTATTAGCTTGGTGAAATTGTTTTCAATGGCTAATTGCAGTCCCCTGATGAGTCCCCAGAGTTCTGCTGCGTTGTTCATGGAATGACCAAGGGAGCCTACGCTTATGAGAATGATGTGCCCATGATGGTTGTGGAAGACTACTCCATAGCCCGTTGCGCTTGGATTGCCTTTAGAGGCTCTGTCAAAATTGAGCTTGATGAAATCAACTGGGGGGGAGACCAAAAGGAGGGCCTGCTGAGAGGGGGGGAAAGAGAAGAGGGGGGGAAAGCATGATGAGAAGGAAGAGGCTTCCAATGCTAAAGGATTGGGAGTTTAGAGGGAGTGCTGAGCAAGTCTTCATCGGTCCACTGCTGAAGGCTGAGAGTTTCCATGATATTGCAGCAGCATTGATTCCAACAGTGTTGCCATGGGAGGGAGACATTTCTGAAAAGCCTTCTATTCCTTTCTTTCCAAGTTTTCCAAAGGATGAAACTTGGAAGTAATTGCCAAATATGATTGAGGAGGGGAGAATGGAAATCCTGGTCCCTCCAATCTGTAATGGTGTCGATGATACTATCTCTATGGAGATCCGATGTGCGCATGATAAGCACCACTTTATCCCAAATTTGAGCAGTGTAAGGGCAAGAGTTGAGGAGATGATTCATGGTTTCATCTGCCTCTCCACAATGCATGCAAATAGAGGGCCCAACAAAACCCCTTTTCAAGAGGTTATCCCAGGTTAGAATGCTTGAGTGGGAGACAAGCTAGAGAAAGAGGGTGATTTTTGGCCAGTGTTTAAGATTCCAGATTTTGTGCCAAACTTTCCTTGTAGGGAGGGGGTCTACTTGAGTTTTGATCTGATAGGCTTCCTGTGTACTGTAGGTGCCCCGTGGCCAGTAACCCCAATGAAGGATATCCTCTCTTGCAATTTTTGGAATTTTCCGCTTGGCCAGTTCCTCTTGCCAGGGTACTAGGTCCACATGTGCGTCCAGATTAATGCGTTCCCTGTCCAGGTGCCAGCATCGCCAGATGTATTTTAGGGGATTGTCCTGCTAGTAGTCAGCTACTCTTATCAGGCCCGCAAGTGTAGCTTGGGTGTAGATGTCCCTTGCCCAATCCTCATTGTCCAAAACTGGCCATTGTTGCCAGGAATCTTTCCAGAAAAGATTTGTTTCCCCATTTCTGATTTCCCAGAAGGCATGCCGAGTCTCCAGCTGTCTGTTCTTCTTAGCCGCTGTCCAGATTAAGGAGCTTGGGTTGTCCCCATTCCATCAAATTAGGTTCTTTTCCACCACATTTGGTGCATATTTATTCCTCCAAAGTCTGGCCTAGAGGTCCTTGGGGTTTTTTAGCCACCACCACCAAATTTTGGAACTTAGAACTTTGTTCATCATAAGGGGGTCCCGTAATCCCAAGTCGCCTTGATTTTTGGGTCGGTAGAGTTTGTCCCAGCTGACCAACACTATTTTCTTCCCTGAGTTGAGGTATTTACAAATGAAGTTTCTTTGTAATCTTTTAATGGTTGTGAGAACGAACTTTGGGGCAGCCAACACAGAGAAGGTGTAGATAGGAAGGGCCTGAAGAACAACTCGAAGAATAATAAGACGACTGGGAAGGTTTAAGACTCTGTAGGTCCAAGAAGAAATCCTCTTGGTAAAGGAGGATAATAGATGTTCCCAAGAGGAGTTCCGGAGGGAATTGTTAATCAAGGAAATGCCAAGGTATTTTGACGGAAGGGAGCTTCTATTGAAACCTAGGATATTAGAGATATGGTGCTGAATCGGAGGTGGCGTATTGAAGAAAAAGATTTGGGACTTATCCTTGTTGTAGTCCAAACCCGAGGTGTCCGAGAAGGTCTGGAGGATCGCTAGAAGAGAGTTGGCTTCGCGGACAGTTGGGGTGCCCATCAGAAGCGTGTTGTCCACAAATTGACTGTGCGAGATAGGAGGGGAAATGCCATGCAAGGGGAGGCCTGTCAGTAGGTTGCTTTCAACTGCTACATGGATGGAACAACTAAGCCCTTCGACCATAATGATGAAGAGGAAAGGGGAAAGAGGATCTCCCTGTCTAATTCCTCTTGAGGGGGAGAAGGGTTGAGAGGGAACACCATTGATAAGAATGGAGAAGAAAGCCGAGGAGGTTAGATTCAGAATCCAAGTCACCCAATGCTGATCAAAACCAAAAGCTAGGATCATTGCCCGTATATATTCCCAACTTATCTTTTCAAAGGCTTTAGAGAGGTCTAATTTGAGGAGTATACCTGGTGTTTTGGTCTTCTGCAGAGAGTGGATCACTTCATGGGCTAGGATGACGCTGTCCAGGATTTGTCTGCCTTCAACATAGCCTGATTGCTCCGGGGATATGATTGTCGGTAAGATAGGATTGAGTCTCCTGACAATCACTTTTGTTAGGAGTTTGTAGATGACATTGAAGAGAGATATGGGTCTGAAATGCTTGGGGTGGTGTGCCTACTCCTCTTTAGGTACTAGGGTGAGGAAAGTCGCATTAAGAGCCTGGAGGACTTGCTCGGTGGCTCTAGAGTCTTCAATAATTTCCCAAACCTCTACCCTGATCATTGGCCAGAAATGGTGGAAAAAATCATTGGTGAAGCCATCGAGTCCAGGAGCCTTTCATTTGGGGGTGTCCTGAAGCGCTTGATCCACTTCCTCAATTGTAATGGGCCGGAGCAGGGTTGAGTTTTTCTCTTGTGTAATGAGGGAGGGCACATGCTGCGTAACCTTAGTAATGGCCTCATATCTATCCAGGAGTGGTTCTGTGAGGAGATCTTGGTAGTAGTCGATCAAGTTCATTTCCATGTCTTTGTGGGAATGAATGGTCTCCCCATGTGCAGAGATGATATGCGTGATCTTATTAGAGTGCCTTCTGTGGATGACAGTTTTGTGAAAGAATTTAGTATTGCATTCCCCTTCCTTGAGCCATTGGATGCGCGATTTCTGTTTCCATAAAATCTCTTCTTGTCTTTTCCTGGCCTCTAGCTATTGATTTACTTTTACTTCCTAGGATTTTAGCTCGTTCGTTAGCCCTTGCATCCTAATCTGGTTTTGAATCTCACCCATTTGTTCTGACAGCTACTTTTGGGAATCAAAGATATTTCCAAAGGTTTGCTTATTCCATAGTTTGAGAAGTTGTTTGAGGTTCTTTAACTTTTGCTGAAATCTATACATTTTGGAGCCATGAGAGACCTCTGCCTCCCTCCACCAGTCCTGGATTTTTGCTTGGAAATCAGGATGGTTGAGCCAGAACTGTTCAAACCTGAAGGGTTTCTTTCTAGGTGTGGTTGGCACATCCAACCATAGCTGTATAGGCTAGTGATTCGAGCCAGAGAAATTCAAGATGGTAGCTTCCAGAGCCATTCCTTCCATCATAAGGGAGTCAAAGATGAGGAATCGATCTAGTTTGCAAGCGATTTGGTGTATTCCAATTCTTCTATTTGTCTAAGTGTGAATGCCATTGATGGTTTCTAGGTCGATAAGGTGAAGGTTATCTATGAGGCTGTTGAAGTCACTGGAGTCCCGATCCAGTCATCTTGATCCTCCTTTTTTTTCCTCCAGGCTGCGAATGATATTGAAATCTCCACCAACAATCCATTTGTTATGCTGTGTTAGACTGGATAAGTAATCCAGGTTCCTGAGGAAGGCCTGCTTCTCCCTTGGGCTGGCCGAGCCGTAGACATTGGTCAAGTGTCCCGACTTGTTTGAGCCAATAAGCCTATAATCTGCCGTAATGGACCATCTGGTAGCAAGAAATTTTTCCAGCAACACTGAGTTGGTGTTCCAGAGGATAGCCAATCCTCCAGCTGTACCTGTGGCTGCAGTTGAAACTGCTTCCCCTTGCTTCCAACAATAGGGAAGTAGCCTGTCGACGTCTTTTGAGGTGCATTTTGTTTCCTGCAAAAGTACTATGTCAGGTTTTTCCACAAAGATCAGATCCCGTAGAAATTTTTTCTTGCTACGTCCATTAAGGCCTTTGATATTCCATGAGATGATCTTCATGATGATGAGGGGGTAGGGAGAGGGGGGAAGCTGTCCGATATCAAGTGGATTTTCCCTAAGTTTACCATAAAGTGGCCTATTTCTTGTATAAGCTTATTGGTGGATTTCCTCCCTCTTTTCTTTTCGTCTTTCTAAGATTTACTTGGGTTTTTTGACTGACTGCCTTGTATTCCTAGACCTTTGCTAGCTCGAGCTAAGAACCCAGTTGAGGAGTTGAGAAATACCTTGTGCACCTTTCGTAATTGATCCCTAGGTATGGTGTAAAGTTTTTGATGCCTGTAGGCATGCTCGAGTGCTCCAGATCCACCCCGGCTAGTTCTTGCTTCTCCAGCTCCATTTATGCATCCCCGTCCTCTATCTCCAGAAAGTCTTGCGAGTCCTAAGCCACGTCTAGGGGGGTGAGATCTGACTCCTTACCCTGTGGGGACCGTTCATCCCCTTGTCTGGTAGATTGGGGTCCATTATCCAGAAGTGGTTCATTGGGGTGTATAAGGGTTGTGGGGTTCTCTGGTTGATCTTGTAGAATTGCAAATTTATTACTAGTTGAGGGATCTTTACTTACTTAGGCTGGTTGCTTTCTTCCTCCTTGTCTTATTTTCCCTACTGGTTGAGTAAATTTGTCCTTGTCTTTGCCGCTTTCTGGGTTCCCTTCTTTGTGAGCCATATTGAGAGGGCACTCTCTAAAAGGATGATCGTGTTCGTGGCATTTCCAACATCGGAACAGAATGTGTTCGTAGTCGATGGTTTGGGTCCAGTCCTCGTCATGATATTCCAGTATGATGGATCTTGGGAGTGGCTTGGATATGTTCAGGTACACACAATTTGCGCATAAGAGGTGTAGCGCCTCTTCTTGGTGGCTTCAGAAGACTTAACATAGATGCCGATGGTGTTGCCTATGTTGACCAGGACCTCCTCCAGCCAGAACTCATGGGGGAGAGAGTAAAATATGATCCATACAAGTGCATGGGAAAATTCCTCCTTTTCAGGGCTGAACTTCTCTGTCCAGAATCTTAAGAAGAGTCCCGCCGAGTTGTATAAGTATGGCCCCCCATCAAAGATGCGGTTGCGATCCTCAAGGTTGTGGAGGATGATTGTGAAGAACCCCTTGGAGCCCAGTTGTATCTCATAATGACCTTTTGGCTTCCACCAATATTGTATCCATTTGGCCAGATTGCGCTCAGAAGGCCAGAGCCCTAGGAATTTTCCCACCAGGGCATAGTCTCTCATATATTGTTTTTGCTCTTCTATGCGTGGTGAGCTGATAACGTATTTTGGGGCCTATGGCACTTGTGGGATACATTTACCTGGCATCCATGGAGTTGAAGCAGTAGATGGGGTAGTCTCTTTCTCTGGATCGATGTCCATCTCCCGAGCCTTGAAGGTTCCTTCCGCCAAAAGTTTCGAGCACAAATCTGGTGGCGGCTCAAAGGTCATCTGTTTCGTACCTTCTGCAATGTTTCCATTCGCTATGGCTTGGCTGTAGGAGGCACCATTTCCCCCCCCATCCCTGCGAGACATGAGACTCAACAGGGTAGGCATTGTGACAACGTGGCTCAGAGCGACTGAAGAACCCTAAACCCTCGGTTCAGAGCGATTCCCATGTGTGATTAAGAGGAATATATTCAAAGTATATTAGGGATACACAATTCTTGAAGCATTGTTGAGATTAGACATGTGGATTATATGCATGGCGGTAATTTGTGGCATTGGGGAAACTCTCAGGGTGATAGACAACATGGGTGAGATTGGGGATGACCTTGGATTCTTGCTAGTGGATGTGAACACATTTGCATCTCTCATAAGTATATGGAACTTCTTGGCTAGAGTTTTTGTTGGATTCTTATCCAAGTTTTTATTAAAATATTACAATTTCCCCAAACCTCTCATTCTAACAACGATTTTAGTGATTTCATGTGTAGGCCACCTCTTCATAGCATTTCCAATTCCAAGTTCTCTCTATGTGGCATCCATTGTAATAGGTTTATGCTTTGAAGCCCAAATGCCAATGATTTTTTCCATAATCTTCGAGCTATTTGGGTTGAAACATTACTCCATATAACTTAGTAGGTTCTGCTAAACCCCTTGTAACATACATTTTCACTTGAAGATTTGTAGGATATATTTATGACTTGGAAGATAAAAAAAAATAGAACCGAGCGTTGGATTGGATTAGAGCCTCCTCGCCTACATCTGCACCACACGAGAATGAACTCATGTGCATAGGAGTGAGTTGTTTTCATGAGATGTTTATCATAATTACCATCATGTATATTGTGTGCTCCATCATCTATGGGTGGATTATGATGAGAACCAAGGATTTTTACAAAGGTATGCCAAATACCAAACAAAAAAAGACCACTGTAGAGATGAAGAGAATAACCATGAGTCTCTAAAATCTAAAATATAGATAGAATTTGAGTGGAACATTCAATTATTTATTAACGAGTGATCTTGTAGACATATTTTTGCGTCCTTTCCCTACATGTATATAAATTTATTTAATGCTATCAATATGAAAACAACATATGGATCTCTCCTAATGTTACCATGTTTTTATCTCTTTTATCAAACTGTTATAGGAAATATCAATAAATCTTAAATTAATTAAAATTTTATAAAAGTTAAGACATTTTGCTTACAATACATGTGATATGTCATAATAAATTTTATTTGAATAAAAAAAACCATTAATATATTCTTCTCACAATGCATGGGACACGTGACATTGAAAATAGATTTGGCTCAAGATACATGTTTGACTCAAAATACACGTCAATAGATAAAAGTAATGTAGATAAAAACATAATATCTAGTGCATAGAATCTAATAATGTCACTTTGAAAATGGAAGAAAGTTTAGAGATGGAAGTAAAAATTGAGTTATAATCTTATATGCATAAGAAATCTTAGAGCTAGAAGTAAAATTTGAATTATAAACTTATGATTTGCATAACGTCACTTACAAAAAAGGTAAAATTTGAGTTATAATCTTATCAACTTTCTAACATTTCAAAACATTTGGTTGTTAAATACTATTATAATGATCAGTGGACACCTTGCTCTACTTGTGCAGTGATTTCAAGCAACATGTGTGTCAAAGTGTTAGTTTTTTTCTAAAATTTTGTTTTTTTTATTAGCTAGGGATTTCATAAAACTCTCACGATGCTAGTACCTCTTTTAGATTAATTCGATAGATCGAGGATTCACATACATGCATATAAATATGACTATGAGAGGGAATACCAAGATGACATGCGTAGAAACTCAATTGTGAGAGGGAAGAACACAATGGTGATATGTTTTTCATGAATCTCAGTGGTGAGGAGGAGATGAGTGAATGTGTTTCTTTTTGTAGATAATGATAACACTGAATACACCATCTTCCTCCATTGCATGTCATGACATGTTTTTATGNAAAATAAAGAGATATATTTTTATACATATGTTTACATATCCTTGACCTTGTCTAGTTTTATTTTAATTGTTATCATTGTATAAAATGATTCAAGGTTTCATCCCATTGGATTTAAAATCATGGCTGTTGTAATTGCAAATTTTCTCTTGGAACCTCTCAGAGTGGTTGCAAAGGAAGAATTTAACAAATTCCAGGAAAATAAGTAGGACCTTGAGTTGGCGCAAACTAATGTACATCATCCCAAGGATGTCAGGGAAACAAAGTCGGATGGCGGTTCTATAATAGAGGTTTTAAAAAAAATTGTATTAAGAATAAGAGGATTATATTCAGTGTATTAGGGCTCCCAGATCTAGATTAGTGGGGGAGGTGAAGAGGAATATATTCAATGTATATCAAGGCTCCCGTGTGAGGTGAAAATTACTCAATTCTTCAAGCATTGTTGAGTCTAGATATGTGGATTCTTTTCATGGGGGAAATATGTGGCATTGGGGCAGCTCTCACTGCCATAAACAACATGGGTCATATTGGGGCTGCCCTTGGATTCTCACTAGTGGACGTAAGCACATTCATTTCTCTTATTAGTATTTGGAATTTCTTGGGTAGAGTGGTTGCGGGTTTCTTATCCGAGTTTTTGTTAAAAAAATACAATTTTCCTAAGCCTCTAATTCTAACAACTGTTTTAGCTATTTCATGTCTAGGCCACCTCTTCATAGCATTTTCAATTCCAGGTTCTCTATATGTGGCTTCCATTATAATGGTTTTTTGCTTCGGAGGTCAATGGCCAGTCATTTTTGCCATAATTTCTGAGCTCTTTGGGTTGAAACATTATTCCACTTTATATAACTTAGTAGGTTTTGCTAGCCCACTTGGGACTTAAATTTTATCAATAAGAGTTGCAGGATATCTATATGACTTTGAAGCTAAAAAGAAACAGAACTTGGCCCTAGATTTGATTAGAGCATCTTCACCTATGCCTGCACCACACCGGAATGAGCTCACGTGCATAGGAGTGAGTTGTTTCCGTGAGACGTTTATCATAATGACCATAGTGTCTATTGTAGGTTCTATCATTTGTGGGTGGCTTGTGATGAGAACCAAAGATTTTTATAAAGGATATATCTATGCAAAATACCAAACCAAAGATGACCATTGTAGAGATGAAGAGAATGACCAATGTGGAGTCTCTAAAATCTAATATCTAAATAGAATTTGAGTTGAACACCGATCATTTACTAATGAGTGATCCTACCACATATTTGTGTCTCCTTCCCCACATGTATATAAATGTTTTTAATGTTATCAAATATGAAAACAATATATATGGTTCTCTTGTATTTTTACTATGTTTTTGTCTCTTTTGCAAAAATGCTACAAGAAATATCAATAAATCTTAGTTTAATATATGTGACATTCAGAATACATTTAGCTCAAAATAAATGTTAAACTCAAAATACATGTTAATAGATAAAAGTAATGTACATAGAGACATAATTGATAACACATAGAATCTCCATAATGTAACATCCCGCTCTGGCGCACTGACAAAACTTATTCTTTGAGGACACTTGCTCGCAAGTGATCTGGATTTTTATGATGATGAACCACTTAACCTTGATGATGATGCATC
>JZKD02S0181486.1:279296-342165 GCA_000966675.3 Picea glauca | reverse complement strand
TGTGTACCTTTGAATCTTGATTAATCAAACCTAGAGCCTTGTCCTCAAGAGTGAGTGCTTGCTTTTCTTCCAGGTCTCCTTCACTCAAGTGACGAGTACTTTCTTCAACCTATCTCTTGTACTAAGACAATATGCTATCTTGACAAAAGGTTAGGTTAGAGGATAAGCTCTATGACCAACTTTTAATTCTTCTAATATTTTGATCATAGCTTCAACATGAAACACTGATCAAGATAATTTCATAACAAATAGATGCATATTAGAATAATCACACCTGAGTTGCATCATTCCTATGAATGTGTTGGATCTTGAGATCCTTTTGGATCTATGGCAAAAGATCCCTTCTCTTGCAAATACTCTTTAGGGTTTAACCATTAACCATATGTGAGTACATACCTCGAATAGCATTTGTAGGTAGTGGCTCCATCTGGTAGTAGAAATAATCATTACCAAAAACTTCAAGAGTGATTGCAACTGGTTCTACGACTGCAACTGCAATGGGTACTGCAACTACAACTACAACAGGTACTACAACTGCAACTGGTTCTGAGACTGCAACTACAACTGCAACAGGTACTGCAACTGCAACTGGTTCTGAGACTGCAACTGCAACTTCAACTTAGGGTTTTATGAGGAAACCCTAATTTTTCAAACTTCAAATTTTGAAATTCTGATCCCGGGGATAGGTGCGCTGAGGTGAGACGAGTTAGCTGGTGTAGTCAGATTTTCAAAAATCCAACTTTTACACCCTCAAAATTGATCTGCGAATTTATGGACTGGTGCTTCTAGTTTTTTGGTACTTCTGGTACTCTGGTACTTTTGGTACTTCTGGTACTCTAGTTTTCTGGTTTTCTAGTACTTTGTGAAACTAGGGTTTCACTTTTCGGGAGATCTATCCACTGAAAAGGTGTGCTCTAAGTGCCAAAATGATCCTTGGGGGAGGGCGCAACTTTCTAGGAGGTTAGGGAGATGAAAAGAGATACTTTTTCAAAACCCTAATTTTTGGGTATGGTAACAGTGACGTTTTTCCTCTTGCGAAATATGCTTCCTTTAGGTTGGCTCTGATACCATGTTAATGTTTATGCCATTATTATAGATCTTTGCATTTCAATAGATAAGAGCATAATAGGAACAAGATCACTGAGAAATACACATTCACAAGAGACACAACATTTATCCTAGGAAACCCTCTAGGGGAAGAAAACCCAGCAAAAACTTCTTTATCATAAATAGTTTATACAATGTTCAAGAGATAACTCAAACCAATACAGATATTCCTCCCCAAGAGATGCGCCATTCTTCTTCGCCTCTCTCTAACTGGTAATTGCAGCTTGCCTCATAAGATAATGAGCAAGTGAGTTGTGTATTTGAAGTGAGGCGCTAGCCTCTTATTTATACAAGACCGACACGTGTGAAAGGTCACAACTAGCAGGTCTGACCTCTCACTTTGGGTGGGTAAACCCACCTTTAATTAATTCTAGGTCTTCCATAATAACTGTTGGGGCCGACTTCTTATTCTGCCCTTTGTAATTGTCCGATGATCAATCCACAAAAGGGGATTTGGTCCTTATACAATTACTGACATGATTAATCCACAATGGGGATTAATCCAATAACAATAATAATAATAATAATAATGACATGATTAATCCACAATGGGGTTTTAATCCAATAATAATAAGAATGCTCTTCGCAGTTACATTATTTCAACACAAAGAAGACCCTCCAAAAGTGATGAAGGAAACAAATGTAATCGAAACAGGTTCAACAATAGATTCAGGTATAGTTGATGAAGTTTTATCAATTAGTATTGGTTCATGTCATGGTCAACAATGATTATTATATTCTGGTGCTTCAAACCACATGTGTTTTCATAGACAATGGTTTATTACTTACCAGTCTATAGATGATGGAATAGTTTACATGGGAAATGATATTTCATCTAAAGTTGTGGGAATTGGTAGCATTCCAATTAAGATGTTTGATGGAACTTTTAAAATACTAACTGATGTAAGACATGTACTTGATCTTAGGAAGAACCTAATCTCTTTGGGAGTCTTAGACAAAGGAGTTTATAAGACTATTGTTCAAGGTGGAGTTATGAAGGTCTACAAAGGAATTCTATTGGTCATGAAAGAAAAGAATGTTGGTAACCTATTTCTGTTAGAAGGGAGGACTGAATCAGATCATGCGACAGTGGTATCTGGGAACGACATTGATTTTGCTCATCTGTGACATCAATGGTTAGGTCATATGAGAGAACAAGGATTAAAGGTATTAACTGATCGCAAGTTACTTCCTAGCCTAAAGTCTTTAAAGTTAGATTTATGCAAGAACTGTGTTTATGGAAAACAGAATAGGCAGAGATTTAAAACCAGAAGACACACTAGTGAAGGAATCCTAGAATATACCCATTCTGATGTTTGGGGACCATCTCCTACTATTTCACATGGAGGATCATCATATTTTGTAACTTTTATAGATGATTTATCTAGGAAGGTGTGGATATATATGTTAAAGAGTAAGGGCGATGTATTTACAATTTTCAAGCAGTTTAGAGATTTAGTGGAAAAGAGCACTGGTAGATCCATTAAATGTTTAAGAACAGATAGTGGTGGTGAATTTATGTCAATGGAGTTTGAGAATTATTGGAAGGAATTTGGGATCGATAGGCATACAACCATTTCCTATACTCCTCAACAAAATGGAGTTGTTGAACGCATGAACATGACTCTTCTAGAGAGAGCAAGGAGTATGTTTAGTAATGCCAATTTGCAGCATGAACTATGGGTAGAAGCAGTAACTACAACTTTTTATCTGGTGAATTGATCACCATCAACAACAATAGAATGCAAAATTCCTGAAGAGGTATGGACATGTCACCCTTGTAACTATTCTAATCTTAAAAAAATTTGTTGTGATGCCTATGCTCTAATTCTGAAACATCGGCGTTCTAAATTAGATCCAAAGTCAAAAAGGATTAGCTTTGTTGGATATGGTAATGGTGTTAAGGGGTACATGTCATGGGATCTTATTGCCCACAAGATCACCACTAACAGAGATGTAATATTTGATGAATCATCTCTCATCAAATCAAATGTATATGTTCAAATGAAAAAGGAAGAAGCACCAAAGTATCAACAAATTTAGTTTGAAACTAATGAAGGTGAACATGAACAAGTTTCAGAAGATGTTCATGAAGAGTCTCCTGCAGTAGAGGAAGACATGGTTGATGATGACAGTCAACAGTTTGTGGATGAGCCAAAAACTTCCCTAAGGAGATCTACATGAGTCAGAAATCCTCCAAGAAGGTATGATGATTTTGTTTCATCAGTTTCTTTAAGTACTAATGATGATGAACCTTCGTGCTATCAAGAATCTATGAAGGGTTCAAACAATGATAAATAGAAAGAAGCGATGAAGGATGAAATGAAGGCATTAGAAAGGAATGCTACATGGGACCTGGTAGAATTTCCCAGAGACAGAAAAATTGTAGGTTGCAAGTGGGTCTACAAGTTGAAGGGTTTTGATGATAAGGTGGAAATATACAAACCAAGGCTGGTTGTGAAAGGATATTCTCAGAAAGAAGGTATTGAATTTCATGAGATTTTTTCACCAGTTGTAAAGACTATTTCAATTCGAATTGTGTTAGCATTAGTTGCATTGCTTGATTTAGATTTGGAGAAACTAGATGTTAAAACTCCTTTCTTACATGGAGATTTGGATGAGGAAATTTACATGGAACAACTGGAAGGGTTCATTCAGAATCGTAGCAAGAAATTTGTTTGCGGGGTCAAGAAATCATTGTATGGTCTCAGGCAGTCGCTCAGACAATGGTACAAGAAATTTGATTCTTTCATGGTGAGCCAAAATTATACAAGGAGTGAGTATGATCATTGTGTCTACTTTAAGAAATTGAATAATGGCATATTCATTATCTTAGTATTGTATATTGATGATATGATTGTAGCAAGAAAAAGCATAACTGAGATCAACAGGTTAAAGGCTCAGATGGATAGGACGTTTGATATGAAAGATCTAGGAGCAACAAGGCAAATTTTGGGCATGGAGATATTCAGAGACAAGAGGAATGGTAAGCTTTGGTTGTCACAACAAAAGTATGTCGAGAAGATAATTTTGAGGATTGGTATGAATGATGTGAAACCAGTTTCGGTCCCTTTGGCTTCCCTTTTTAAGCTTTCTTCAAGTTTATGTCTTAGTACAAAAGAAGAAAAGGAATATATGTCTCGAATACCATATGCTAATGTAGTAGGAAGTCTAATCTATGTGATGGTTAGTACAAGGCTAGACATTTCACATGCAGTTGGGGTTGCCAGCAGGTATATGGAAAATCCGGGTAAAGAGCACTGGGCAGCAGTGAAATGGGTGCTTCGGTATCTAATGGGAACAAGTGATTACTGTATCACCTATAACAATGGTCGTGAATTAGTCTGTGGATATGTTGATTATGATTTTGCGGGTGATCTGGACAAGAGAAGGTCGACTTCAGGGTATGTCTTTACTCTTGTAGGTGGAGATATTAATTGGATGTCAAAGCTATAGAACATTGTTGCTTTATCCACTACAAAAGCAGAATATGTAGCTGCTTCACATGCTTGCAAAGAGGCAGTTTGGTTGAAAGGTATGTTTGGTGAGTTTGGAAGGATGCAGGACAAAGTAAAGTTACTTTGTGATAGTCAAAGTGCTATTCACTTGGCTAAGAATGCAACCTATCACAGTAAAACAAAACATATACCTATTAAGTACCATTTTGTAAGACAGGTCATCGATGAAGGTGGAGTCTCTCTTAAGAAAGTGCATAGAAAGGAGAACTGCGCAGACATGTTCACAAAACTAGTACTTTTAGAGAAGCTATGATGGTGCTCGGCTTCTCTTGGCTTGCAGAAAAGGTGATGAACAAAAGCAGGAGAAAGGTATCAGGTTAATTGTTGTCAAGGTGGAGATTGTTGGAAACGGTGACAACAAATTTCCCATGATTAGGATTTTAGATCCAAAAATTCAGCATTTGTTGTAACTATTCAGCCCAAGTTAGAATTTGTTTTGAGCGCATTCTATAATCAATTTTCCATGTAATTGTATATAAATTATGTACGCCTGCAGAGGCAAATATGGAGTGGTGAAAGGTGTGAGTGAGCTGCTGTAATCTCCATGATCTGAATAAAAGAAAACCGATACATCTGCTTGGTGGACGTAGCCCAATTTTTGGGTGAATCACGTTAAATCTCTGTGTCTTTTATTTCTGTGTCACTGTGTTTTGTCTTATGTCAATTTGTGTTTCCGCATTTGTCAAATTCAACATTTTCATCATGTAAATTAGATAAAGAATAGTTGTACTAAATGAATATAATGCACCTTATGTTGAAATATGTAACTCCTACTTGTCTTAGGTGGTGATCATATATATGGTTGTAATGACTATAGGTCAACATTAGATAGAAATGGTATCTAAGGAGAGACACTGTTCCTAGCTTGTAATAGATTCTTTTCAACCATATGCTTATTAGTTGGATGTATGAGATTCTTTTCAACTAAATACTTACTAGAATTGTGGGAGGTTGAGATATTTTCTCAATTAAGTTATTTTATAAGGAAAGTAGTTTGTCTATCTTAACACGGAGTTTCTTTTATTTATATATATTAATTTATTGAATTAATAAAATGCTCAACATATTGTTTTTTTGGGTGTATACAATTTTTTTCTCTCTTATATTTTTAATATCTTAATGTTATCCATATGAAAGAATAATAATTAAGTTAGAAAATATTTCTAAAATTTGGTCAACTAAAGATTCGAAAATATTTCCAATTTTATATTTTTAATATCTTAATGTTATCCATATGAAAGAATAATAATTAAGTTAGAAAATATTTATAAAATTTATTCAAACTAAATATTCGAAAATATTTCCAAATTTTGGTGAAACTAAAGATTCTAAAAATCTAATTTCTATTGAATGGGATGTTTTAAAAAATAGAAATTTTGGATCGATTCAAATGTCAACAACTGAAATATGGTGAAAGGAAATCTAATTTCTATTAAATGGAATGTTTTAAAAAAAATATGGTGAAAGAAAATCTAATTTCTATTGAATGGGATGTTTTAAAAAAAAAAGAAATGTCAACAACTGAAATATGGTGAAAGGAAATCTAATTTCTATTAAATGGAATGTTTTAAAAAAAATATGGTGAAAGAAAATCTAATTTCTATTGAATGGGATGTTTTTAAAAAAAAGAAATTTTGGATCGATTCAAATGTCAACAAACCTTTTGAAATGTGAAGAAAACATTTTAATTTTTAACCAAAAGCCTTGATGGGTGATCTTGTAATTTTTAACCCAAAAGCGGTGATGGGTGATTTTGGAAAATGTTAATGAATAAGAGTTATCGTTGGATGATTATGTTCAGTATTATTAATGTTGTCCGTGTGATTGCATCTTTGTATTTGTTTTTCTGGTTGGTCAAATTTTTATTTGTGATGATGTGGTTAATTTGAGTAGAGAAGTTGTCTTTATTTGTTTTTGTTTAGGATTATGGCTTAGTTTAAATTTTATGTGTTTTTTATTTTTGGTTGTTATTATCACATGAATTTGACAAATTAATTATTGGCAAAATCACAATTTTACATTGTTTAAATCATTTTTTTGAGTGTATAAATAAAGTAGGTATCCTCTAAAATCTTGGAGACACCTAGAATATGTGATCTCAACCATTACAATATGCAATTCCAATCATCCTTCTGAATTTATTACTGGATTTTAGACAAAATGTTGGAAATTGTAATTACATGTCGGTGAGATATTCATGTCTTCACCGATTTGTCTGTCAGTCATTTTGTCAGTCAACTTATCAGTCAACCGAAATGTCAGCCAGACAGTATGACAGTCTGTAAGTGCAAAGTCACACATTTACTAAAAAGTCAGTCGACATGAAGGGAGTTATAAATGGAGCCGATCTCTATCTTCTCGGCTTAAGTTAAGTGGTTGAAGAGTCATTAGTATTAATGACAGTCTTTAATGTTGAGTCGGTCTTAGCTTCTGTAGGATGCTGAAGAGAAGAAGTTGATGCACAGAAAAGAAGAAGATAGGTAGAGAGAACCAACATCAACTGAAGAGTTGACAAAAGAAGTCATTACAACCAAAGCTCATCTATGTCATTGTATTTTGTATTCGCGCACAGCGCCGAAGTTTATTAATATCAAGCATTTTGTGTATTGTCAAGTTTTTGTTTTATTTCCGAGTTTAAGTGCCAAGTATAGCACTGTGTTATTCCGCATTCATAAATCATTTCATTAAGTGCTTTTATTTACAACACGCAACAATCTAAGAAGTCTGTGTATTGTGTAGTTGTCTTGAGAACTATGTCACGTAGCCTGTTTGGTGTGCAGTATTTGACATTGCATTGCACATAGTAGAATGCATGCATTGTTGATCCACCAGATATCAACTTTCAAATTGGTATTAGAGAAGTTTCTATCAGAACAAGTTTATCAAAGAAGAAACTCTATTGAAAGTAAAATATGATTTCTACCTCAAAACTGCAATCTCCCACTTTTACATGAGAGAATTATGAGATGTGGTCCTTGACCATGAAGGATTTGTTCCAAGGTCAATATGTATGGGAAATAGTATAGAATGGATATGTGGAACCAATAGATCAGGAAGCGTACAATGCCCTCACACAAGCTGAGAGAGATGTCTTGAAAGATCAAAGAAAGAAGGATGGAAAGGCATTGTTTTGCATATATCAAGCCATGCATGAGAGCATACTTCCAGGAGTTTCATCAACAAATCAAGCCGAGGAAGCATGGGACATATTACAAACCTCTTATCAAGGTATGGACAAAGTAAAGACTACAAAAATGCAGATTCTTAAAAGATATTTTGAAACCATGTCAATGAAAGATTCAGACACAGTAAATTCATTCTACAACCACGTCATTGGATTGATATATCAGATTAAGTCTCATGGTGAAACCATAGAAGACATAAAATTTGTTGAGAAGGTACTGATGAGTCTTCCTCCTAAGTTTGATACCCTTGTTGTGACCCTAGAAGAGAGAAAATACTTGAGTTAGTTCAGTCTAAATTGACTGAAATCTTCCCTCATCAATCATGAACACATATTGAATAGGTCAGGTATATCATTAGAGAATGCATTTTCCACGCAGTCATCTATAAGCCATGGAAGAGGAAAGGGGAGAGCTAACTCTATAGGCATAGGAAGAAGTTCTGATAGAAGTGGATGCAATAGAAATCTTGGAAATACTGGTGGAAGAGGTCAAAACCCAAGTACCAACGAGTTAAGTTGTCAAAGAACTGACAAATCTAATATTCAATGCCATTACTGTAAAAAGTATGGACATTATGCATATGAGTGCAGAAAGAGACGGTATAATCAGAACAAGCAAGTTAAGATCAGTCACACAGTGCAAATAACCAAACTCGCCCTATGTTTATAGCGCACATTGTAGATGTGCCTAGTGCAATAGAAATGCCTAATATAGTGCCACCAGTTGAATCCAATGTTGCTCACGCAAGTCCATGTGACATATGGTACATAGATTCAGGCTACAGTAACCACATGATAGGAAACATATAATTGTTTTCTACTTTCGATGAGTCAGTCCAAACCAAGGTTACACTTGGAACAAATATCCAAATCACTATCTTAGGGAAAGGAAGTATAAACATTTTAACCAGACAAGGAGAACATAAAATTATCTGATGTATATTATGTTTCTGGTTTGAAGAATAATCTGATGAGTACAAGGAAACTACTACAAAAAGGATACACAATCTACATGGAAGATAATCACTGTGTGATTATGGATAAATTCCCAAGCAATATTCTTATTGCAAAAATCAAGATGACAAGTAACATGATGCTCCCATTGTCATTTAATCCAGCTAAGAAGAAGAATATGGCGCAAACTGTTGATAAAGGAAAAAGTGTGCATTTAGACACTTCATTTACTGTAGAAAGAGCACATAGTTATAATGAAGAAAATAGTGCACACATTATCAAGAAAGGAGAAAATGACACATAGATAAATGCAACATTCCAATCTGAAATATAGGATGATAAATGGAAACTCCGTCAATAGGAGGAAATACTTATTTTCTAACATTCATTGATGATTTCTCAAGAAAGACATGGATTTATCTCCTAAAGCATAAATCTGATGCATTGCGTTGTTTTCAACAATTTAAATCACTCGTGGAGAAACATAGTGGTTTTTACATAAAGTTTCTAAGAACAAATAGAGGAGGAGAATACATCTCAAGAGAATTTCATAACTTTTGTAAAGTTCATGGCATCTACAGGAAATTTACTGTGCGATACACACCACAACAAATTGGTGTCGCAGAGAGAAAGAAAAGAACCATCATGGGAATGTCACGCAATATGTTGACAACCAAAAATTTGTCAAATGAGTGTTGGGTTGAGGAAAGTAGAAAATACAGTATACATATTGAACATATGTCCGACAAAGAGTGTGAAGAATAGAGTTCCTTAGGAAGCCTTGATAGGTTCAAACCATAATGTGGTGCACTTAAAATTTTTTGGTTGCATCGCATACAGACACGTTCCAAATGAAATGAGAAGGAATATCGACAACAAAGGACAAAAATGAATATTTTTTGGGTATTCTAAAAAGACAAAAGGATACAAGCTGTATGACCCTGTCGCAAGAAAATTCATAATCAGTCATGATGTTCAGTTCGTGGAGAATGAGGCATGGGATGGAAGCATAGAAAAGATTATTATTGACGCGATGGAGCATGATGACACGGAATATGAAATGGTGAAAACACCATGCACAAGTCAGTGTGCAGTCCCATCTACATCTGGCACTACAACGCAAATCACCGTGCAAAGTACTCTAGTAAGAATAGAAGGTGCGCAGTCTACACGTAGAGCGCAACAAAGACCAACAAGTAATCCAATCAGTTCTACATCTCCAGATCTAACTTTAGCAAGTCTATTACCAAGGAAGACAAGAAGTCTGCATGACATCTATAATGAAGATGCAACAAATTCATTTTCAATTTTTTCTCTGTTTTCACATATAGATGATCCATTAAAATTTGAATAAGTTGTCAAATATGATGTGTGGGCACAAGCCATGGATGAATAAATAATATCTATAGAGAACAATCAAACATGGAATTTGGTTGATGTATCTAAAGAAAAGGATGTTATAAGTGTCAAGTGGATTTATCAAAACCAAGAAAGATGTAGAATGAAATGTACAGAAGTACAAGGCAAGGTTAGTTTCAAGAGGCTTTACACAACAACCTGGAATTGATTACAATGAAACATTTTCACCAGTGGCATGAATGGACACAACAAAACTATGTTAGGAATTTTCACACAATACAAATGGCCAGTTTATCAGATGGATGTAAACTCAACATTCTTTAATGGAAACATAGGAGAAGAAGTATGTGTGGAAAAACTACAAGGTTATGAAGTTCTGGGACAAAAAGACAAAGTATACATATTGAAGAAAGCACTGTATGGATTAAGGAAAGATCTGAGAGCTTGGTACAGTCGCATAGATTTCTATCTCACACAGAATGGATTTCAGAGAAGTGAAAATGAGCCAACATTGTACATCAAATCAAATCAGCAAGGTATTATGTTAATCGTTTGTTTATATGTGGATGATTTGATATTTAGAGGTGATCTTGGCATAGAAGAATTCAAGACAGTCATGAAGGATAAATTTGAAATGACTGATATGGGACTTATGAGATATTTTTTGGGAATAGAAGTTCACTAGTCCAAAATTAACATATTTATCTCACAGTCCAAGTATGCACATGAAATATTGAAAATATTCAATACGGTGAATTCAAAATCAACACCAACACTTGTCATAATAGGATTGAAGCTAATAAAGGAATATAAAGGGTCCAAGGTTGATCCCACACTATTTAAAACACTATTAGGTAGTCTTATGTATCTAACAGCAACACGAACAGACATTATGTATGGAGTGAGCCTAATTTCAAGGTTCATGGAAACTCCAAAAGAATCACATTGGAAGGAAGGAAAGAGAATCCTGAGATATGTAAATGGAACAAAATATTTTGGCATTAATTACTCCACTTCATAATGTTTTAGACTCATTGGATACACTGACAATGATTGTGGAGGCATAATTGATGATAGAAAAAACACCTCAGGGTACACATTTTATTTTGGAACAGGTATGGTTTCATGGAAATCAAGGAAGAAACCCATAGTAACACTTTATTCATCATAAGAAGAGTACATCGAAGCTACAAGCGCAACTTTTCAAGCAGTATGGATGAGAAGGATGTTAAACTATTTGTTGCAGGAACAACAAGAACTAGCAGGAACACCATGAACAATTCTGTGTGAAATTCAAAAAACAATGTGGGTGTCTCATAGATTAATTTGCACGCAGAATCCTGAAACAATACTAACTTGTAGAAGATATTCACAAGGTTTTATACTGCACCAAATCATGATTGAGTATTCCTGCAAAGACAAATACTCAAGAAATATTATTTTTAATAGAATTTTCGAACTTAACTAAAATTAATTACGCGCAGTCTTTCCTACAGTATCATAAACTCATCACTATACCAAGATATCTTATACAGAGTAACAATTCAAACACACAATACGACAAAATGCAACAACACAGTGTGACAACACCACACGCTTTGTTCTTTCTTTTCATCAATGAAGGAGTAAATTCACATAGGAAAGCTCTTTCCTTCATGGTGTCTTGGACCTATGGGATCCACACTTTTACATATTCAATATCACACAATCCCTCTGCCCCCTACAAATAATTCAATATATCTCGAGCCCTCGAATAGCTCAAAAATAGATGAATCCCAAGTTATCTTAAAAAATGCATAAACTAGAGATATGTTCCTAACATTTAGAAACAATCTTAACACCTATGACAAACAACTTGATATCTAATCAAACAGACTCAACGAAAATGTATTCTATAGACATTTTGTGATTGATTAGAAATATAATAAAAGAAAGTAGGGAACCAACTCCCTTGGTAAAAGTTTGTGAACCATGAGGTCAATATTAATATTTAATGCCAGGTGCTTCTGCATCAGACTCTCAGGGAAGAAAATAACTATTCATCAGGTCTTCAAGGTCTACACCATACTTATATATTTCTACTATTTTCATTCAAGTATCATTCTCTGATGGTCGACCTTTCCATTTGACCAAGTACTGAAAATGCTCCCTGCCTTTGGTTTTCCTTAATACCTTCTTATCCAATACTGCCTCAATTTCCTTTTTCACTACTCAGGGTAGTTTTTGTTTACATTCTACAGTATGATCTTCATCACTTATAGGTTCATCTACTGAAACATCCCTTGTTTCCTTGAAGGGATACAAATATGAAACATTAAAGATTGGAGAAATTCCACTACCACTTGAAAGTTCTATTTCATATACATTAGAAACAAAATTCCTTAAAATTTTACATGGTCCAATATTTTTAAGCTTTAATTTGTTATAAGTCCCTACAGGAAACCTCTCTTTCCTCAAATATGCCATGACCAAATCACCAACCTCAAAATACAATGGTCTTCTCTTCATGTCTATTCACTTCTTATACATGTGGTTGCTCTCTTGCAATTTCTCATGACCCTTTCCTGCAACTCTTGTATACTCACTACAAAATCCTCACCATCAACACTTATTAATTCATGCTTTCCCAAATTCCTTAACTCGTACGCTCTCCTAGGATGAATTCCATATAAAATGTGGAATGGAATCATCCATGTGTTTCTATTTAGTGAGTCATTATATGCAAAATCATCTTGAGAAAGCATCTAATCCCACTACCTAGGGTTCTCATTCACAAGGATTCTCAAAATATTTCCCAGACTTATATTTACTACCTCGGTCCATCCATTAGTCCATGGATGATAGGATGAGCTAAATATGATATTAGTACCAAGCATTTTCCATAAGGTTCTCCAAAAGTGTCTCACAAATCTAGTGTCTTTGTCAGAAACTATAATTTTGGGTAAACCATGCAACCTTACAACCTCTTTAAAGAACAAATTTGCAACATTTGTCGCATCACTAGTCTTGGTAAAATAAATGAAATGATCCATTTTTGAAAATATATCTACCACAACATAGATTGAATCATTACCTCTCTGTTTTCTTGGAAATCCCAACACAAAATACATACTCGCTGCTTCCCATGGCCTGTTTGGAATGGGTAGTGGCTGATAGAACCTTGTATTATGACTTCTCCCTTTAGCATGCTGACAAATTCTGCACTTCTCCACAAAATTATTCACTTTATTTTGCATACCTAGCTAATAATAAAAAGCATTTACCTAAGCAAAGTTGATACCTTGTCCAAAATTTCCTGGCAGCCCTCCATTGTGTTTTTCTTAGATTATATTTTTCCTCATTGAACACTTTGTTATGCATAATTTACAATTCTTGAACAACAATCATTCTTGTAATATGTAGTCCAACCATTGATTTATGTTACCAATAATGGGATTTTCACAAGCTAGATAGGCATCCTTGAAACCTACACCATATTGATACATTTCTTTTAAACCATCAAATCCTAAAGTGATGAATTGAAATTCTTGCAAAAGTAAATTAATTCTACTCAAAGCATCAACAACCTTATTAGTCTTACCACTTGTGTGTTTAATTATAAATGTAAAATTATGCAAAAATTCAACCCACTTGGCATCTCTTTGATTCAATTTTTGTTTACTTATAAATTGTAATGCATGATTGTCACTATACAAAACAAATTCCTTGGGCATGAGGTAATGCCTCCACTTCTTCAATGCTTGAAAAATTACATAAAATTACTTGTCATAAGAGGAATATTTATGTTTTTCCTCTTTTAATTTTTCACTAAAATATGCAATTGGTTTTTTCTCCTGATCAAGAGAGATCCTATTGAATTCCCACTAGATTCAGTCTCAACTTGAAAGAATTTATCAAAGCTTGGAAAGGCTAACATAGGATTTTTAGTAATATTTTTCTTCAATAGTTTGAAATTTATGTCAATTGCTTCAATCCACCTGAATGGTTGTTTTCTTTCTTTGATAGTTTCTACAATAGGTGCACATATCTAATTGAAACTTCTAATGAACTTTGTATAAAAAAATTCAAGTCCACGAAAACTTCTTACCTCAAATACATTTCTGAGGGTTGCCCAATTCACAATTGCTTGAACCTTTTCTGGGTCCATGTTCACACCTTCTTCATATACTACAGACACAAAATATGTCATCTGCCTCTTCATAAAATTTGCATTTCTTCAAATTTATCAGTAGTTTTTCCTTCTGTAGTGATGAGTACTGTTGGTACAACATGTAGTGTCCCCAAGGCCGAGCCCCGTAGTAAACCGTGTTCTGAAAGGAATTGTAATTATGATTTATAGGATGGTGAGCCAAGTTCTTATAAGCTGGAGGCTTATGTGTTGTTAGGCCAGGGAGCCTAAGTGTTGAGGGCCAGGAGCTTGTTGTTGTATAGGTAATCATGCAGAACAATTAATAAAACATAAACACCTCCATGTGCAGACTCACCACGATGAATGAGTGAAGGGGGACTAAGCATCCATAAGGTGGGCAAGGAATTAGGGGCTAAAGGTGGGAAATAGGGCTAAGTGTTGAGCCTAGGGGCTAATCCTAGGGGGCTTAAGCCTGGGAATAATATTTTAATATTATCCCAAAAGACATGTGCATTTTATGTTTTATCCTAAGTTTCTGGCAAGGGGAGAACATGCAAGGGAGATGCGTGCTGGTGGAACACATGCAGTTTCATGGGTGACAAGTGTCAACCCTGACGCATGTGAATAAAATGGCCCAGGGTGAGCTGTGAGAAGGGTTCCTCCTCCATTCCACCCAACTACCTGAGCGTGTAGAGAACACTGAACAGTACGACCAACCCAACCTCGGCAAGAATACCGCGTGCATTCTAAGAGTCGTGAACCCGTATTGTCTTTAATAGTCCATGCACATCCTCTGTCCAACTGATCGAACATATGCATGGAGGCTCTATTCCGAAGCCGAGACCCTGAACCATTCCGCCATTGTTGAACCAGTGGGAAAGCCTATGTTGTTTTGAAGAGCCGGTCTCACCCTTTGTTCTGAGTCGTGGATTCTGTGTCAACCCCTACAGGAGTTACTCATCACACATTCCTATGAACCATCAATGTGAGGCCTCGAGCCATTGTTGAGCCTATTTGGGAGGCCGTGTTTGTATTTTCAGTTGGCTATGGTAACCACGTAAAGCTGGACTGTGCATGGCTTGATGGCCAACATGAGTTGTGATTGAGCCTGTCTGTGATCTCTCTCTAGGTGAGGGAGGTGGATGTTGTTGGAAGAGATTTCTTCCAGAGAGTGTCCAGCACCAGCTTCAGGCTCTCGGACTTCCTGATCTGGCGTGTTGTTGAGACCCAGAGAGGGAGGTTATCACCGATGGACTATGCTTGTGAAGGTGTATACTCCCGGGCGGAACAGGCATGTGGGGAATGAGAGTCTGATAGTAGTGGGCGTAAGATGGCATCCTGGGAAGAATCCTTGCAGATTTTATGTGTTGTTTTCTCTGTAACCTCAACCTAGCCTAGATTTCCTTGCCTTGGGGTGGAGCTTAGTCCCAGCTTGGGGGTGACCCATTGCTGAGCTAATGAACAATGCGGTCTAAGGCTGGGAGGTTCGTGGAAGTCCTGCACTTGGTTGGTGGATTCTACCACTATTAAAAGATAAGTATCTGATTATGTTTTTATCACGTTTTGCATGACTCTATTGTTTATGTTATCATGATTTCGGGAGGGAAGGTGAACCCTCGTGATCGTTAGATCTAGAAAGTGTACACGGGGTTTAAATCCCTTTGGAAATTACACAGGAGTTTGGAAATCATGATATGCAAAATTCTGAATTAGTTAGGAACCGTCTGAGCCGTCAGATATCGGTTGGAAAAATTGACAGTCGTTGGATCTGTTAGGAGATATCTGAGGGTTAAAACCCCAGTGAATAGGGATGAAAGCCCTCAAATAGATCTAGACCATCCAAACGACGGAGGCCACGTGTCGTGAGATTTCCTATTTCGGGAAATCGCGAATTGCGGAATCGGGAATCCTGATGATGAGGGCTCGGGATTTTTCGTGGTGAAAACCCCAGAATAGATCTGAACCATCCAATGGATGGAGGTTACGTGTTGAGAGATTAACTACATCGGGAAACTAGCGATCGATATTTTGGGAGTTCCATGATCAAGAGTTCGGACTCTCGCAATGATAAACCCGATGAACGAACGAGATTCTTTCGGAGGATATTAGGGTCTGTGATGACCGTTAGATGTGAGGAAGAGATGTTGGCTTTATGTTGGGGTGCAAATGCGGATTAAGGTAAGTAGTGAGCAGATCTAGACGGCTAGAGTCCACCCACCCAGATCTATGGATGAGGATTCATTTCAGGACCCCCTTGCCATTCTGGCTTTAATGGGGGGAAGAGGGGGTCCGGAATAGTGTGCCGTGTGAAATGGGCCCCCTCTGCCACTTGTACTCCACTTAAAGGTGTGCGATGTGATTGATCTCATAGATCTAAGAAAGATCTGACCATTGGATTTTTCTAGGAATGGATGTGGACACATGGAGAGGTACCACGTGCCAGTGGGTCGAGAAGAGAAGCGAGAGAGGTGGGACCCGATGATGTCATTAAAAGCGATGTGGACCCTCATGAACGTGCCACGTGCCACCATAGTTGTGGGTGACCACTGTGCTATGTGGGCCCGGAGGGTATAGTAAGTCGAAATTTTGGAATTCGGGGGTGGAAAGGAAAACAAGTCTAAAAGCCTCGTGGACCGAAACCCCGAAACCCAAATTTATGAAATCCCGAAGTACCAAAAATGAAAGTTTTGAAAACCTGAAAATTGCAGAGCTGAACGAGAGCTCAAAAAAATTATTTGAATCAAAATGTCTTTGTTCTTGTTCGTATTGGCTTATAAATGTTATGGATTGTTCCAAAGGAGTAATGGCCTGACAAACTTCGAATTTAATTGCACAGTGCGTATGCAGAGTCCAACAGAGGTCAGGACTCCAGCTAAACAACGTCGAGTATGGAGTGGGGAAAGGTGCATATTACCCCCGAAATAGAAGACGAACGGGAAGGAAAGGATGTCAATATGGGAGTGGAAGGATCGAACTCCAATGGGCACGGAAAAGAGAAGGATAAGGAAGGACACATAATGAAAATCATTGAAGGATTGAAAAGAGAGGCCAAGGCTCGCCGAGCTGATAGTTGAAAGCTCATGAAAGTCAGGGATCGGCAGGGTGAATTAAACTTAAAATTTTTGAAGAGCTTGGAAGGAATAGAGAAGAAAATCGAGAAGGGAAGAGACTCAAGTACGATGGAGAGTCGCAAAACCCATGGGAGAAGAAGTAGGTTGAGGAGTGGTAGCCGACATCTTAGTCGCTCCCAAAGACATTCTGACAGGAAGACACACAGTAGTTCAAGCCTGTCCCATACCAGAAAACATCGAAAATCTAGAAAGGAGGAATTGAAAGGGGAGATGAACAAGATTAAGCCTCCAACATTTGATGGAGAGCATAATAAGGAGGAAGATGTCGAGACCTGGTTGCTTGGCATGAAGAAATACTTCCAACTGCAGAATTATTCTGCCCATGCAGAAGGATGAATTGCAATGTACCAACTGAAAGGAAAAGCATCCATGTGGTGGGATCAGTTTGTGCAGGTGCAGCACATCAGAGAGAAAGATATCACTTAGAAGGAATTTAAGAGGTATTTCGAGAAGAAATACCTGACTAAAAGATACTATGATAGGAAGATGAAGGAGTTCTTCGAACTCAATCTAGGCAGCATGACTATTGATGAGTATGAACAAAGTTTCCTAGAACTACTGAAGTATGTTCCATTCATCAAAGATGAGGCTGTCAAGATTCAGAGATATCTGAGTGGACTGCCACCTTCCATGAGTGACAAGATTCAATATGATGATCCTAAGACCATGGAAGAAACAATAAGAAAGACGAAATGCTTGTATGAATAGCAAGGAGAAAGGCCTATCCTTCGAAAGGTTTGGAATGATTAGAGGAAGTTTAAGAAGGAATAGAGGCAGAAGGGAAACAAGCCTTCCTTTTTCAGAAATAGTCTTCAGGGATAGCCATCATTTAGAGAGCTGAGAATGACTGAACAGGGAGCACAAAGACAGAGACAAATGCCCATTCAGTGTTGGGGTTGTCAAGGAAACCATAAGTACAGAGATTGTCCCCATAAAAATGGTAAAGCGAGAACTGTAGATGTTGTTCAGCAAGCTGAAACAGTGGGAAATATGGGGAGCAGAATGCCGAGGATCTACACAGCCCTGGACAACAAGCAAGAAGAATTTCAATCGCACATGATTGAAGTGGAAGGTACGATAAACAGCCGACCACTTGTTATTTTAATTGATTCAGAGGCTAGCCATAGTTTTCTAGATCCTAGAGTGGTGGAAATTTTTCATCTAATGAGAAGCAAACATGAGAAGTCTTGGTTAGTGTAGTTGGCCATAGGGACCAAGAGGAAGGTCACTGAATTGGTTAAGTCCTGTCCAGTGAACATGAAATGAATGAGCACTAAGGCTGAACTAAACATTCTAACCTTTAGGCTCATACGATTGCTTAATTGGAATGGACTGGTTGGACCAACACCCTTCCCTCTTGGATTGCCGCAACAAGAATTTTACATGCCTAAATGAGGAGGGAAATCAGGTAACTGTCCAAGGAATTCCCAGAGTCGTGGTTGTGAGGGAAATCTCAGCCATGCAGCTGAAGAAATGTTACCGGAAAGGATGTCAATTATTTGCATCTCGGGTGGAAGAAGCATCCTGAGATGAAGTCTTGAATCTGGAATACCACGAAGTACTCAAAGAATTCAAGGACATATTTCAGGAGGTACCTGGACTACCTCCTAAGAGGGACATTGATTTTTCTATAAATTTGATGCCTAGAGTAGCTCCAGTTTCGAAGGCTCCTTATAGAATGAGCACACCGGAGCTGAAAGAGTTGCAATTGCAGCTCGAAGAGCTACTAAAGAAAGGTTACATTCACCCCAGTGTGTCACCATGGGGAGCCTCGGTCCTATTCGTGAAGAGGAAAGATGGGACGTTGAGGCTGTGCATTGATTTTCGATAGTTGAATAAGGTCACTGTCAAGAACAAGTATCCTCTGCCAAGGATTGATGATCTTTTTGATCAACTGAAGGATGCAAAAATATTTTCAAAAATAGATCTCAGATCTAGATATCACCGAGTGAGAATAAAGGATGAGGACATTAGCAAGACCACCTTTAGAACAAGGTACGGTCATTATGAGTTCACGGTGGTGTCGTTTGGGCTATCCAACGCGCCTATTGTTTTCATGTGCTTAATGATTTGAGTGTTCAGAAATTATTTGGACAAGTTTGTCATAGTCTTCCTGGACGATATCTTGGTGTATTCCAAAATCGAAGAATAACATGAACAACACCTGAGAATGGTGTTGTAGGTGTTGAGAGAACACCAGCTGTACACAAAACTGAGCAAGTGCTCATCTTACCAAAGGCAGATCCATTACTTGGGACACATTATATCTGAAGAAGGGATCATTTTGGATCTTGAAAAGGTAGAGGCCATTCGATAATGGCCAGTGCCAAGGAATGTGGCAGAAGTTAGATCTTTTATGGGTCTGGCAGGCTACTATAGGAGGTTTATAGCCGTATTCTCAAAGATAACTCATTCTATCACTTCCTTGCAAAGAAAGGAGAATAAGTTCCAGTGGACTGAAGAATGTGAGAGCAACTTCCAGTGATTGAATCAGCTGCTAACTAGTGCTCCAATCCTGAATATTGCAGATCCAAACAAGGATTACGTAGTGTGCACAGATGCATGTAAGGAGGGGCTAGGAGGAGTTCTCAGCCAAGAGGGATTTGTAGTTTGTTATGAATCCTGAAAGTTGAAGGAACATGAGAAGAATTATGCCACTCATGATTTAGAGCTGGCAGCAATCGTGCACGCCTTGGGGAAATGGAGACATTACCTCGTGGGCAATAGATTCAAGTTGAGAACAGACCATAATGGTCTGAAGTATTTATTTGATCAGTCGACCTTAAATGCCAAGAAAATCAGATGGCTGGAGTTTTTGTGCAAATATGACTTTGATATCAAGCATATAAAAGGGAAATAAAATAAGATGGTTGATGCATTCAACAGACAAGTGCATGAATTACATGCTGCAGCCATTAGCATGTACCAGACTGAGATGAAAGACAGAATTTTGGAAGCTGCAAATACTGATTTGTAGTACAAAGGTCTTGTAGCAAATCTACAGCAGTGTGAAGAACCACAACCCAAGAAAGGTTACACCATGGGAGATGATGGTTTACTTCTGTATAAAAACAGAGTGTATGTACCCAATGTCCGGGAATTGAAGCTGTCAATTCTAAAGGAGATGCATAACGTGGCTTATGCTGGACATTCTGGATATCAGAAGACTATGGCAACAGTCAAAGGCCATTATTTTTGGCTGGGTTTGAAGAAAGAAATCGTTGAATACATCGCCAGATGTATGGAGTGCCAAAAGGTTAAGGCTGAGCACAGGCACCCAGCAGGGTTGCTGCAGCCTTTACCTATTCCTGAATGGAAATGGGACATGGTAACAATGGATTTTATCATAGGATTTCCCAGAAAAAGAAAGCAGCATGATTCAATCATGGTGGTGGTGGACAAGATTACTAAAGCTGCCCATTTTATTCCATTGAAAACCACCCACAGAGCAATAGATGTTGCTGACATTTTCCTAAAAGAAGTTGCACGCTTACACGGAATTCCTAAGACAATTGTGTCTGATAGAGACCCAAAATTCACTTCAAATTTATGGAAAGGATTGTTCAAAAGATTCGGACTGAATCTAAACTTGAGCACAACATATCATCCTGAGTCTAATGGATAGACAGAGAGAGTAAACAGAGTAATAGAAGACATGCTGAGAATGTATGTGATGGATAAACCATCAAGGTGGGAAGACTACCTGCATTTGGTAGAATTCACCTACAATAATGGGTATCATGCATCATTGAACATGAGCCTGTTCGAAGCGCTTTATGGAAGAAAGTGTAACACTCCAGTGAGCTGGGATAATCCAGATGATAGAGTAGTAGTTGGGCCTGAGCTGCTCAAAGAGATGGAAGAACAAATTATAAGAATTAAACATAATCTAAAAGATGCCCAGGACAAGCAGAAAAGTTACGTTGATAGTAACAGAACCCATAGAGAATTCAAAGTGGGTGACCATGTTTTCCTGAAAGTGAAAACTAACAGGATTTCCCTGAGGCTGGGAAGTTGCGCCAAGTTGGCAGCAAGATTTTGTGGGCCATTTGAGATCCTGGAAAGGATTGGGCTAGTTTCATACATGATTGCATTACCTGCATCTATGACTTTACATAATGTGTTTCATGTTTCACTGCTTGAGAAATATGTACCTGATGCTAATCATGTTATCGATTGGAATGTGATTTAGGTGGAACCAGAAGGTGTCCTGCAAGTGCATCCTGTGCACATATTGGACAGGAAAAGAAAATAGCTCCAGAATCGAGCTATAGAGCTTGTAAAAGTCAAGTGGACCTGGTACGGTCCTAAGGATGCGACATGGGAGTATGAAGAGGTTATGCGGGTAGAGTACCTGCATCTTTTTGAAAATTTTGAAAGGCTTGCAGAGACAGTGTAAGTTGAACTGAGGACAGAGAAAAACTAAGGGGAGGGGAATTGTAGTGTCCCCAAGGATGAGCCCCGTAGTAAACCATGTTCTAAAAGGAAATGTAATTATGATTTATAGGCTGGTGAGCTGAATTCTTATAAGCTGGAGGCTTATGTGTTGTTAGGCCAGGGAGCCTAAGTGTTGAGGGCCAGGAGCCTACTATTGTATATGTAATCATGCAGAACAATTAATAAAACATAAACACCGCCATGGGCAGACCGACCACGATGAATGAGTGAAGGGGGACTAAGCATCCATAAGGTGGGCAAGGAATTAGGGGCTGAATGTGGGAAAAGGGGCTAAGTGTTGAGCCTAGGGGCTAAGCCTAGGGGGCTTAAGCTTGGGAATAATATTTTAATATTATCCCAAAAGACATGTGCATTTTATGTTTTATCCTAATTTTCTGGCAAGGGGAGAACATGCAAGGGAGATGCATGCTGGTTGAACGCATGCAATTTCATGGGTGACAAGTGTCAACCTTGACGCATGCGAATAAAATGGCTAGGGTGAGCCGTGAGAAGGGTTCTTCCTCCATTCCATCTGACTACCTGAGCATGTAGAGAACGCTGAATAGTACGACCAACCCAACCTCGGCAAGAATACCGTGTGCGTTCTTAGAGTCGTGAACCCATATTGTCTTTGATAGTCCGTGCACATCCTCTGTCCGACTGATCGAACCTATGCGTGGAGACTCTGTGCCAAAGCTGAGACCCTGAACCATTCTGCCATTGTTCAACCAGTGGGAAAGCCTGTGTTGTTCTGAAGAGCCAGTCTCACCCTCTGTTCTGAGTCGTGGATTCTGTGTCGACCCCTGCAGGAGTTACTCATCAGGCATTCCTGTGAACCATCACTGTGAGGCCTCGAGCCATTTTTGAGCCTGTTTGGGAGGCTGTGTTTGTATTTTCAGTTGTCTATGGTAACCATGTAGAGTTGGACTGTGCGTGGCTTGATGGCCAGCGCAAGTTGTGATTGAGCCTGTGTGTGATCTCTCTATAGGTGAGGGAGGTGGATGTTGTTGGAAGAGATTTCTTCCAAAAAGTGTCCAGCACCAGCTTTAGGCTCTCAGACTTCCTAATATGTCCTGTTGCTAAGACCCAGAGAGGGAGGTTAGCACCGATGGACTGTTCTTGTGAAGGTGTATACTCCCAGGCGGAACAGGCATGTGGTGAATGAGAGTCTGATAGTAGTGGGCGTAAGATGGCATCCTAGGAAGAATCCTTCCATATTTTATGTGTTGTTTTCTATTTAACCTCAACCTAACCTATATTTTCTTGCCTTGGGGTGGAGCTTAGTCCCAGAATGGGGGTGACCCATTGCTGAGATGATGAGCAGTGCGGTCTAAGGCTGGGAGGTTCGTGGAAGGCGTACACTTGGTTGGTGGGTTCTACCATTGTTAAAATATAAGTATTTTATTATGTTTTTATCACGTTTTTCATGACTCTACTTTTTATGTTATCATGATTTCCGCTTTGTATACGAATTAATATGGAATGATATGGATTGTTAATTATAGCAGTGAATAATATGTTTTACTCTGTGCTTAAATGAGTTATGTATAGAGTGGTGTTATAACCTTCTCTTAATAGCGGTTAAACCTTGGTAGCCAAAAAAGGGTGCACTACACAACAGATGGACTCAAAATCTCCTTCACCTATCCTTTATCTAAGATCCTGTGTACCTTCCTTTTAATCTATTCATTCTCTTATGGAGTCATTCTATAGGATGCTTTATTTGGAAAATTTTCTCTAGGTATTAAACCAATGTGACGGCTAATACTTATCACAGAAGGTGAATTATTTGGTAAGTCATCTACCATATTATCAACAAATTTATCAAGCATAAATTTAACTTCTATAGGTAAATCATCCATATTTGTATTAGTGAGTATTACTGTTGTCTTACCAATTAAGGAAAAATGTATCTCTTATTCTTTCTTGACTTCTTGCAGCAGATCCTTCCCACTTATTAACAGTACACTTGGACCAATTTATTGCTTGATTATCTCATCCTTCAAATGAAACAACACTTGCTTGTTCCCATTATTTTTGATAGAATAAGTTTTCCTTATACCATCATGGATGGATTTCCTGTCATAGTGCCACAACCTTCCTAGAAAAATATGGTAGAAGTCCATGTGCATTATATCGCATAACAACTCATCCTTGTAGCTACCAATCTAGAATTCCACTTTACACAGTTCATTCACCAAAATCTGATGTCCCTTCTACAACCAAGACACTCTTTAGGGAGTGGTATGTACTATCCTCTGCAATCTCAATTTCTATACCATCTTTGTGGAAACCAAATTGTTTGTGCTACGACTATCAATGACAATTTTATAGCACTTACTTGTTGAATTACATACAGTCCTGAACAGACTTTTCCTTTGAGTTGGTTCATGAACCCCCTTCTCTTCCTTAACCAAAACTCTCTTCAAGAACAATGATTCCCCTACCTATCGAGTCTATTTTTTTGATATTACATTCACATATTCTTCATTTGTTTCTGCAACATGTGCATTCCTCTTATTTGTTTCCTTGTTCTCTGGATAGTTCCATGACATGTGTCCTATTTTACCACATGTATAACATCTCATTTCTCTGTCTCTTCCTTTACCTCTTGAGACAAATATTCTACCTCTTGATTGTCCTCCTCTCGATGACTTTCTACTTAAACTTCTTGCCTCTTCTTTTTGAGTTTGAAATATTCCTCTATTAGATTGTCCTTTTCCTCCTACCGAAATCCTTCCTCTATTTCTATGGATCTTCTTTCTCACCAATTTCTCTTCCTCCTTCAAAGATGATTGGTATGCATCTTAAAAAATTATTAGGGACAAAAGGTTGATTTCATATTCAATTTCATACCTCAAGCCATTTATGTATCTAACAACCTTCTCAACATCTTCCCTAATGTAACCAGCTCTAATGTTCAACCTATATAATTCCTTTGTGTATTCTTTTATTGTCATAGTTTTATGTCTATGGTTTTTCAATTGTCTAAACAAATTCAAATGATAATCCTTAGGCATGAACTTACCTTTAAATTTGGACACCTTTCTATCCCAACTCCTGATCTTAGGTTTTCCTTTCTTCTTCTGTCTTCCTGCAAATCATCCTACCATAGAGTTGCATGTACTTTTATCCTAGTCACTTCATGCTTCACCTTCTTCTCCTCTTATACCTCTTCATAATCAAAATATGTATCCATGGAATTTATCAAGTCAAGTAATTCATCAACATTTAAATTACCTTCATACATGGGAAATTCCATCTTAGGCTTATATCCAACTCTTGTGACCATTCTTACTAGTTGTTATTATGTTATTTCTCCTCCTAGATCTCCTTCTATTTCCTCTTCAGAGCCTATATATTCACTCTCACTGACATCTCCTATGTCAGGTTCTCTCCTCTACATTGTCTCCATGGCTTCCATCCTTTCCTGGATGGGCCTAAGCTCGTAGTGTAACTCATCAGTTACCACATTCGTATCTTTGCCTCCTTGGATGGGTGGCATGATTCCTTAGATACAATGTTTCTCTGATACAAAAAATGACGAAAAATACCACCTACCTCAACGCACAATCATAGAGATTTGAGCACTTTGTCAGAGTCAATATTTAGACTGCTCATTTGGCCTCGGATCAACAAGAACATGAACTTCAAATTTACTTTTTTCTATAGTGTTGAATTTCACTTTGTCATAGATAACTCTATGCAAAATTACCACTACATGAATATACCTCCGCGTGGAAGCATCAACGAACAATGTTGAAGAAATCTGTCATAGACAATTCTCCATGAAATTCAACAAACAATGTGGGCGTGTCATGGGTTACTCTATAGGCATAATCCTACAACAATACTAACTTGTCGTAGATCTTTACAGGGTGTTCTACTATGCCAAATCATGACTGTTTGTTCCTGCAAAGACAAATACTAAGGAAATATTATTTTAAATATAATTTTAGAACTTAATTAAAATTAATTGCTACAGTGTTTCTTACAGTATCATAAGTGCATCACTCTTCCAAGATAGCTTATACATAGATTTTAACAATTCAAACACAAAACATGACAAAATGCAACCACAAAGTGCGACAACACCACACGCTTTGTTCTTTATTTTTATCAATGGAGTAAATTTACACAAGAAATATATTTCCTTCTTGGTCTCTTGGACCTATGCGATCCACACTTTTACATATTAAATATCACACACTCTCTCCCTCTTCCTTTTCCAAAGAATTCATTATATCTCGAGCCCTCAGATATCTCACAAACAAATGAATCCCGATTTATCTTAACACATGTTTAAAGTAGAGATTTGTTCCTCATATTTAGCAACAGACTTAACACCTATGAAAAAAAACTTGATATCTAATCAAGCAAACTAAATGAAAATGTCTTCTAGAGACATTTTGAAATTTAATACAAATATAATAAAATAAATTAGGGAACCCACTCCCTTGGTAAAGTTTTGCGACCTATGAGGTAAATCTTAATCTTTACTGCCAGATGCTCTTGCGTCATAAAGAACAAATTGGAGCCCATGTAGGGGATCCTTGTGGACTAGTAGTGACTTTCATTTAAAGGTAAACAACTTGATGATTGTTCTCTTCTTTTTTACTACAAGATATACAATGATATCATTCTTAATTTTGTTTTGTACCTACATGGAGGATTTATGGGTAGTGAAGTTACTTCATCCTCAAAGATTGTTTCTTTCCATGAAATTGTCAAAAACAAACCCACTACTTTAGTTTGTTTGATTCCTCCTATGCCTAGTACATATATTGTGGAGAAATTTGTAGGTATGGAAACACTGGAGGCATCTAAGATAGAGGTATCAAAGCTGCACTCAATTTATCAATCGTTTATTTTAATTTATATATTAAATGGTTTATATCCTTTTACATTGGACTTGTACAAGTAAATATATTTGATGTAAAGGACAAGCACTATGAGTTATATATAATGCTTGAAAGGTTTCTTTATTGTTTAGTTTTAAAAACTAGTTTATTAGTAAAATTTGTTTTATGAGGGTTGATGGTTTTGGGGAAAACAGGTTATTTATGTTGTCCCACGGATCCTATATTTCTACCCTACCATTATCTCTATTACCAAAATTAGATTTTGAGTTTGCTTCCGAAATTTACCTCTTCATTTTTTACATTTATTAGTTTTTGAAGATATCATGAATACATTGGACGACTACTTAAATACAAACATTGAATGGACCATGTTGGGTGTATCCACATATTCCCAAATATTTGTTGAGATAAACATCAACAAGGGTCTGTGAGACAAGATAATACTACACAAGGAAACTTTTGGTGTTACCTTTACGAACAAACTGTGCATCTTTAGGATTCTTATCACTAGGAGAGAGCTCACTCAAAAAGGGATAAATGAAAAAAACATAACCCAAAACACTAGTAATCATGTGAGAAATCATCCTCGGATGTTGAAATTATCAAAATTAAAGAAAAAAACCAATGTAAAGACCAGGGAAGGGTAACAATGATTTTCCAATCTGTGGATCATTGATCGTCCCCCTTTAAGAGTCATAGTGGAACATGAAAAACCCCCAAGAGGCATGAAGATAATTCATGACTCTAATAACTTTGATTTAGATAAGGAACTGGTACTCTATATGCATGGTGGAAATCCAAAATTCCCTATTATAATTATCCTTCTCGAGAAGGGTCGTAATAGTTTCAAAAGAATACTAAATAGGGTAGGATAGAGGATTATTTTTGATTGGAACAAAAATGAAATATCGATACCATTAAATTTGTAATTGAATATGCACATTGATCCAAAAAAGATCCAGAAAAGGCTAAGAACAACTCATAACTCACAAAGGCAACTCAGGTTGCTCAAAATGGCCTCAGCAGACAGAGAAAGGGAAAAAATTCAAAGTTCTCAAAACTCAGTGAAAATGACATTATCGCAAAGAGAACATCACAAGATTTCTAACGGCACACACAACTCATCAAACAGAGTTATGGATCGAAAGATATTCATGGTCAAAGTTTGGTCAACCTAGCCTAGTCAGTAGGGGGTGAGTCAACATCTATACTGTTCACATCAACATCTATACAACATACGTGGTAGGAGTAGGAGGTGACATGTGTCATTTTGACATTAGCATGGTGACATGGAAACACTAGAGGTTGCCACATGTCACCCAAATTTGGCACTTCTGGACCAATCCATGGACCAATAGGATTTTTCCACATGGCAGTCTGTATGGTTCGTACAATGACATGGCATGATGAGTTGGTAGTGAAGTGGCATCCGTATGATGATGTGTCTTTTTTACTATTATGTGGAGTTGACAAGGCAGGATGACAGAGCATTGGTCAAATGGGAGGTTTCCACGTGGTAGTGGGAAAATGCCTAATGACAGCCCGTATCTAAATTTTGGAAAAAAATTGGTTTGGCAGGTCTGCCAAATCTGGTTGCCCATGCCAAATCCAAGCACGTATTAAGCATTAGAGAATTGGATAGAGCCATCGCCAAATTTTGTGGAACAACATTGTTTATATTTATATATATTTACAACAAACCAAACTAAAAGGGGGTGGCCCGTGGGTTTGACCCTGAGACCTCCTCCCTCTATAATGCCTTAACATTCACACCCAAACCAACAGGCCAACAAACTGTGTTGTTAATAACGCATGTGAAAAATGTTTAAAAAGAGCATCCACCCAGAGCTTGGGGAGAGAGGAATGCATGTGGTACGGCTAGGGCATGCAAATCGAGGAAAGTACAGACATTTATTACAGGTTTCAGGGGCACAGAAACCAAGACAAATTTCTTCTTGGGCCTAGGAGGGCCAGAGTCAGATCGAGGCATGGAGACAGTCATTTTTTGGGTAATTTGACTCCATGAATTTAGTGGTGCTATATTTTTTTTGATATGAGCATTATTTCTGCAGCTTGATTTCAGAATGAGGTATACTTATGTATTTTGCCAAATTCTTTTGCTGAGTTAATGAAAATCCTACCCATTTGAGATCAGGACCCAAAGACATAGTCCACCAGGGATGAACTCCTTTATCAAGTTTTGTGTTCAGATTTGATGCTTATGTCTCTTCATTATTGAGTTTTTCCTTCTTTAATGGTGCACTTTAATTTATGTTGATTTAATAAAATTCTTTATAAGTCACTCGATGAAAATATCTTGGATCATGTTGGTATCAGAGCAGTCTTCTTTGACTTGAATTGTTGAGTGTGAATGATTTCTAGGGCCAAGCATAAGAAGGGTGAAGGAACTCTTAATAATTTCAATCCTGAATTTTGTTGTGCATCCCAAAGGAAGAAAATGGCAGAAGAAGACAAGTGTGATGAACAGGAGAAAAAATTTCACATGGTATTTTATTGCATGTGAGAAATGGTTGAACGAATGTATGAACATTACGAGAAGAGAATGAAGAAGAAAGGGAAGAAAAAGGAAGCACATGTTTATGATGATGCTTCAGTAAACCAAGGGGCTGGAGTAGATCATCCTGGGCCTCCATCTTCACCTTCAAGTTCTAGTTCTTCTTCCTATGATCATTCTCATCATTCTCATCATGATAGACATAAAGCCTCTTTTAAGAAACCATTATTAAAGGTTGATGTGAAATTTTCTTTGCCTATGTTCAATGGAAATGCTAATCCTGAAAATCTAGATAATTGGATCCGACAGGTTCAAGTATATTTTCATGTTCAACATATTGATGAAGAGGAAGTTAAAGTGCAACTGGTTTCTCTTCGGTTAGAAGGCATCACACTCGTATGGTGGGAAAGAAATCTTCAGTATAGAATTAAGTGTGGTAATATTCTTTCCTCATGGTGAGAATTTAAATCAATGATAAGGAAGCAATTTTATCCATTAGGGTATTTACATAAAGCAATGATGGAATGACAAACTTTAAGGCAAAGTAAAGGTCAAACTGTATAAAGTTTCACAGAAGAATTTAGGAACAAATCTATTGCATTAAAAATTCCTTTGGATTCTTATGAAACTTTAATGAAGTATATTGGTGCACTTCATAGTTTTATTCATCATACTTTTCTCTTGTTTAACCCGACTAGCCTTGACGAATTTTTTGTGCAAGACACTCACCTTGAGAACATGGGAAAGAATGTTCAAGAATATCCAACAATGAAACCTTCCAATATGCCACACAAACCTTTCAAGAAGTTTAAAAGGAAGGAAAATAAGACCGCCACAGTGAGGAGAGAAGGAGGAAATCCATCTTGCACTTATTGCAAGAAAATCGGTCATGATGATGAACATTGTTGGAAACTGCATCCAGAGAAGAGACCGAAATAGTTCGGTGGAAAAGGGAAGACAAAAATTGTTGCTACAGTGAAACAAGATCTTGGTTCTAATTCAAGAGACGAAGGAAATATCACAATGGTTGGAGTACAAGGTAAATATTCCCTTCATTCTAGTTCAAGTTCCAATAATGAATCTCATGCTGATGAACGAAAGAGGAATGAATTATTTCACATAAGAGTTATATCTAAACACACTAAGATAGATACATTATTTGATCTGGGTTCCCAAGTAAACTTAATATTTGAATCACTTGTCAAGAAGATGGGTCTTGAAATGAAACCACATCTAAAGCTTTATCTGCTTGGTTGGGCATGTGATAAAGCAAAACTTAATGTCACCATACAATGTAGGGTCAGATATTCTATTTCTTCAAAGTTGATTGATGAAGTGGATTTGGATGTTGTACCACTTGATATATGTGGCATAGTGTTGGGAAGTCCTTATCTTTACGATAGAAAAGAAGTCTTCTTTCTTCATGAGAACAAATACCACCTTACTAAGGGGGGAGTGGAATATATTGTTAGAGCTCACAGCATGAGGGTAAATACAACACTTGTTAGTGCAGGGAAAATGAAAAGCTTCATAATCACTAATAAGAGATATGTACTCATGGTCGTAAGAGAGAAATATGTTGAGGCATTCGATGATTTCCAAGGATGTGATCCTTCCCATAACAAGGAATTAGTTGATATTGTTTCTAAGTATGATGATATTTTCTAGGAACCATATGGGTTACCTCCTAAGAGGGAAATCCAACATGAGATACATCTACAACATGATTCTCCTCTTCCTAATGTGGGAATTTATAGGATGTCAGTTGTGGAGATGATAGAGATCAAGAAGCAGGTACATGGCTTATTGGATCAAGGGGTCATTAAACCCAGTTCATCTCCTTCTGGTTCTCTAATCATGATGGTGCCAAAGAAAGATGGAACATGGAGAATGTGTGTCGATTACCAGGCCTTAAATAAAATCAAGGTGAAAAATCGATACCCTCTTCCTCATATAGATGATTTACTTGATCAATTAAATAATGTTGTTTATTTCACTAAGTTGAATTTGCGCAATGGATACCATCAAATCAGGGTCACAGAACAGGATGCATGGAAAACTTCCTTTAAAACCAAACAAGAATTGTTTGAGTGGTTAGTTATGTCGTTTGGGCTTTGTAATGCTTCGATAACTTTCATGTCTATGATGAATGATGTATTCAGGACTTTCCTAGATGACTTTGTGATTGTATATTTAAATGACATTCTTACTTTTAGAGGGACTTGGTATGAACATGTGAGACATGTAAAGCAAGTATAGGATACTTTCCAAAGGGAAAAGTTGTATGTAAAATTGTCTAAATGTGAATTTGGCAAGACTGCACTTGTATACTTAGGTCATATTGTAGGAGGAGGACAACTAAAAATTGATCCTTCCAAAATTGATGTAATTGTAAACCGGCCTGAGCCAAAAAATGTAGCCGAGGTCTGAATCTTCTTAGGTGCAGTCCAGTATTGGAGGAGCTTCATTTCAAATTTATCATTTATAGAAAATCATTTGCATGCCTTAACTACTATGAAGAATGTTTTTTAGCGGGAAGAAAAGCAACAAAACTCTTTCGACACTTTGAAGGACAAGATTAGTACCGCACCAGTATTAGCACTTCCAAATATTCAACACTATTTTGAGATCGAGAAAGATGCCAGCGGATACACCATGGGTGCAGTGTTGATGCAATATCGTAATCCTATATGTTACCTGTAGTGTCCCCAAGGCCGAGCCCCGATGTAAACTATGATCTGAAAGAGATTGTAAATATGTGTTATAGGTTGGTGAGCCAAGCTTTGTATAAGCTGGTAGGCTTATGTGTCTGATTAGGCCAGAGAGCCTAAGGGTTGAAGGCCAAGGGCATGGATTTTGTATCTGTATGAATACAGGACATCAATAAAATATAAACACCGCCAGGTGCAGACCGACCACGATGAATGAGTGATGAGGGACTGAGCGTTCATAGAGTGGGCAAGGGATTAGGGGCTGGAAGGTGGGAAAAAGGGGTTGAGTGTTGAGCCTAGGGGCTAAGCCTAGGGGGCTTAGGCCTGGAATAATATTTTAATATTATTTCCAAAAAGAGCCATGTGCATATTATTTTATCCTAAGTTCCTGGCAAGGGGGGGAACGTGCAAAAGGGATGCACGTTGTGGAATGCATGCAGTTCCCAGGGTGACAAATGTCAACCCTGGTGCATGCAAATATAATTGTCGAGATGAACCGCGTGAGGATATATTCTCCATTCGGACCCAAACCTCTGAGCGTGGAACCGGTACGACCTCTGCAAGAATACCCTGGTTCATCCCTGAAAGCGGAAAAGCTTGTGTTGACTTCTGAAATACCCTGGTACAACTCCTGTCTGAATAGTTAGAACCTGTGTGGACCCTGCATGGATTGTTTTTCACGCATTCCAGAGAACCCGAGCATGAGTCTATCCCGTGTTATCGGATTGAGAAATAAGAAGTGACCTGCCATTGTTGAACCAATTAGAAAGCCCATGTTCATTTTCCCAATTGGCTATTGTGGCCACGCAGTGCTGGTCTGCGCGTGGCATACTGGCTAGAGTAAGCCTGTTCTAATCTTGTGTATGACCTCTCTCCAGGTGAGGGAGGTGGTTTATGTTGGAAGAGGAAGGTTGTCAGGCCTGCGAGCAACTCTTTCCAAGTGAAAGCGTTTGTTGGGAAGTGTTTTCTTCCAGATAGTGTCCAACACCAGCTACGGTCTCTAAGACATCCTAATCCAGCCTATTGTCGAGACCCAGAGGGGGAGGTTAGCACCGATGGACTGTGTGTTTGAAGGTGTATACTCCCGGTGGAACAGGCATGTGGGGAATGAGGGTCTGGTAGTAGTGGGATTAAGATGGCATCTTTGGGAAGAATCCTTCCAGATATTTCTGTGTTGTCTTCCCTGTAACCTCAGCCTAGCCTAGTATTCCTTTCCTTAAGGTGGAGCTCGGTCCCAGCTCGGGGGTGACCCACTGTTGAGCTGATGAACAATGTGGTCTAAGGATGGGAGGTTCATGGAAGGCCTGCACTTGGTTGGTGATTTCTACAGCTGTTAAAAGATAAGTATTTGAATTATGCTTTGATCATGTGGTGCATGACCATGTTGTTTATGTATCATGTTTTCCGTTGTGTAAATGGATTATTGTTAAATGCTATGGAATGTTTAATTATAGCAGTAACGAGATATGCTTTACTCTAGAATTTAAATGTGTTTAATTTTGTTAAATGCATGTGGTTATACTAGCCTATGTTTATTATTAAAAATTGTGTACAAATTGGTATCCGAGCGCGAGTAAGCTCTGAACTATGAAAAGGGTACACTATAAATTGGTATCAGAGTGAAGGTTTCGACACTGATCCTAGATGGGCTGGTGAAGCGGTCTTAGGACTGAGAATGCGAGGGGAAATTGAGTCGGGAGGACCAATATCGGACCTTGGTTTACTCCAAAATGTCAAGGAGTTACTTGACGAGTTTTTTTTAAAGCTCGGGATGTATAGAGGCATTATGAAACTGTAGTCGGTGTGGTCTATGGCCACGGGGAGACATGACTCCACACCCGAAAGCATTGGAGCCTTAGGATCTGGTTGGGGAGGGAGGTGAACCCTTGTGACCGTCAGATCTGAAAAGTGTGCACGGGGTTTAAAGACCTTTTGATATTGCACAGGAGAGTGGAAATATCGATACACGAAATTCTAAAACTGTCTAAGCCGTCAGATCTCAGCCAGAAAATCCGACAGCCGTTGGATCTGTCGGGAGATGCCCGAAGTTTAAACCTTAGTGTTTAGGGGTGAAAGCTCCAAAATAGATCCAAACTGTCTGAAAGATGGAGGACACATGTCGTGATATTTTCCATTTCGAAAAATCAGGAATTGCGATATCGGAGTCACGAAGAAGGTCAGGAATTTTCATGGTAAAAGTCCCGGGAACGGTCAGAATCATCCATCTTGAGGAGGATGCCTGGCAGCAATCGACGCCATCAGGAAGGGACCGACATGAAGTTGTTGATCGGTGTTTGGATCGTCGGGATATCGGGGATCCTGGTGACAAAGTGTTTATGCATTTTGGAATCACGAACCACGAAACCCCAATAAGTGGGAGCCATCTGTCAGCAGATTAGAGAAGGAGGAAAGCTTCATTGTGTGGGGCCAACTGTCAGCCAGTCGGGATTTGGAGAATCAGGAATTGCGGGGACAAGAAGTCTATGCATTGTGAAACTTTGAACCCTAAAACCCCGACGAGAGGTTTGACTATGGTCACGGGATAGAGGTCACGTGGACCAGTAGCTAAGCCAGGAGGGTTAACGTGTGAAGGACACGTCAGGATTCAGAGAATCACGAATCCTGAGGACAGGTGCATTTAGACATTGGGAAGTCTGAAACTCCGATAGGAGGTATGACTGTGGTCATATAAGGGGAGGTAATGTGAGCCCCGAGTCTAGCCAGAGGGATAACGAGAGTTAGAGTGCATCGGCGTTTGGAAGCTCAAAACCTCGAAAGGATTTGCATCGTAGATCTAAGGAAGATCTGACCGTCGTATTTTTCTAGGAATGAACGTGGACACGTGGAAATGTACCATGTGCTAGTGGGGACAAGAAGAGAAGCAAGAAAGGTGGGACCCAATGACGTTGTTGAAAGCGATGTGGGCCCTCATGAACTTGCCACGTGCCACTGTGGTAGTGGGCGAAAGCTGTGATGTGGACCCGTAGGGTAGAGTGAGTCGGAATTTCGGAAGTCGGGGTTTGGAGAACAAAGTGGGTTTGAAATCCTCGTGGGCCGAAACCCCAAAACTTGAAGTCCCGAAATGCCGAGAAGATGGAAGTTCCGAAAACCCAAAGTCCTCGGTACTGAAACTTAAGGTCCCAAAAGTCCCAAAATATCAGGAACTGAAGTTTTGAACACCCGAAAAACACAGAGCTGAACAGAGCTCAGACAATTCGTGAAATTGAAATACTTTATTAACATCGATTGTTATGAATTATGAGGAGTTGTTAGGAAACGAAGGCTTGACAAATCCGAGTCGTCTACGCATTAGATTGCATAAGGCTGGTGAGTGCCAGAACTGTTGGAAATTGCCACAAAATGCAAAAAATAGGAGAGATACATAATACATCCAGTTCAAGAAAACTTATTTAAACTGAAATGTCTTTTATTTTGTCTGAGCTGGCTTATAAGTGTTGTGTTTGTTCGTGAAGGTTTAAAGGCCTGATAATTTGGAATTGAATTGCACAGTGCTTGTGCAGAGTTCAATAGAGCTCAGAATTCCAACGACGAGTATGGAGTGGGGAAAGGTGCAGATTGCCCCCTAAATAGAAGATGAACAGGAGGGAAAGGATGTTAGCCTAGGAATCGAAGGATCAAACTCCAATGGACATGGAAAGGAGATGGATAAGGAAGGACACATGATGAAAATCATTGAAAGGCTACAAAGAGAGGCCAAGGCTCGCCGAGATGATAGCCGAAAACTTATGAAAGTCAGGGATCGGCAGGGTGAGCTAAACTTAAAATTTTTAAAGAGCCTAGAAAGAATAGAGAAGAAACTTGAGAAGGGAAGAGACTCAGGTACGACAGAGAGTCACAGGAATCATGGGAGAAGAAGTAGATCGAGGAGTGGTAGCTGACATCACAGTCACTCCCAAAAACATCCTGACAGGGAGACACACAGCAGTTCGAGCCCATCCCCTACCAGAAAGCATCAAAAATATGGAAAGGAGGAATTGAAGGGAGAGATGAACAAAATTAAACCTCCAACATTTGATGGAGAGAATAAGAAGGAGGAATATGCTGAAACTTGGTTGTTGGGCATGAAGAAATACTTCCAGCTGCAGAATTATTCTGCCCATGCAGAGGGAAGAATTGCAATGTACCAGTTGAAAGGAAAAGAATCCATGTGGTGGGATCAATTTGTGCAGGTACAACACATCAGAGAGAAAGAGGTCACTTGGAAGGAATTTAAGAGGTATTTCAAGAAGAAATACCTGACTAAAAGATACTATGATAGAAAGATGAAGGAGTTCTTCAAACTCAAGTTGGGTAGTATGACCATTGATGAGTATGAACGAAGTTTTCTGGAACTACTGAAGTATGTTCCATTCATCAAAGATGAGGCTATTAAAATTCAGAGGTATCTGAGTGGACTGCCACCTTCCATCGGTGATAAGATTCAATACGATGATCCTAAGACCATGGAGGAAACCATAAGAAGGGAAAAATGCCTATACGAACAGTAAAAAGAAAAGCCTACCTTTCAGAAGGCTTGGGATGACCGGAAGAAGTTTAATAAAGAACAGAGACAGAAGGGAAACAAAACTCCCTTTTTCAGAAACAGTCTTCAGGGACAGCCATTGTTTAGAGAGTCAAGAATGACTGAAGAGAGACCACAAAGACAGAGACAGGCGCCCATTCAGTGTTGGGGATGTCAAGGAAACCACAAGTACAGAGATTGTCCCCATAAAAATGGTAAGGTGGGAACTATACATACTGTTCAGCAAGATGAAATAATGGAGGATATGGGCAGCAGAATGCCGAGGATCTACGCAGCCCTGGACAATAAGCAAGCAGAATTTCAATTGCACATGATTGAAGTGGAAGGTATGATTAGCAACCAACCACTTATTATTTTGATTGATTCAGGAGCTATCCATAGTTATATAGATCCTAGAGTGGTGGAAAGTTTGCATCTAATGAGAAGAAAACATGAGAAGTCTTGGTTGGTGCAGTTAGCCACAGGAACCAAGAGGAAGGTCACTGAATTGGTTAAGTCCTGTTCAGTGGACATGAAAGGAATGAGCACTAAGGCTGAATTGAACATTCTGCCTTTAGGCTCATATGATTGCCTAATTGGGATGGACTGGTTGGAACAACACCATGCCCTTTTGGATTGCCGCAACAAGAGATTTACATGTCTAGACGAAGAAGGAAATTAGGTAATAGTCCAAGGAATTCCCAGAGCCGTGGCTGTGAGGGAAATCTCAGCTATGCAACTGAAGAAATGTTACTGGAAAGGTTGTCAATTATTTGCAGCCCGGGTGGAAGAATAATTCCAAAATGTGGTCTCAAATTTGGAAGACCACAAAGTGCTCAAAGAATTTAAGGATGTATTTCAGGAGGTGCCTAGACAACCTCCGAAGAGGGACATCGATTTTTCTATAAATCTAATCCCCGGAGTAGCTCCAATTTCAAAGGCTCCTTATAGAATGAGCACACCAGAGCTGAAAGAGTTGCAAATGTAGCTTGAAGATCTACTAAAGAAAGGTTACATTCACCCCAGTGTGTCACCATGGGGAGCCTCGGTCCTATTTGTGAAGAAGAAAGATGGGACGATGAGGTTGTGTATTGACTTTCGACAGTTGAATAAAGTCACTGTTAAGAACAAATATCCTCTGCCAAGGATTGATGATCTTTTTGATCAGTTGAAGGATGTGAAAGTATTTTTGAAATTAGATCTCCGATCTGGATATCACCAAGTGAGAATAAGGGATGAGGACATCAGCAAGACTGCCTTCAGAACAAGGTACGGTCATTATGAGTTTACAGTGGTGTCGTTTGGATTGTCCAATGAGCCTGCTATCTTTATGTGCTTAATGAATGGAGTGCTCAGAAATTATCTGGGCAAGTTTGTCATAGTCTTCTTGGATGATATCTTGGTGTATTCCAAGACAGAGGAAGAACACGAACAACATCTTAGAATGGTGTTGTAGGTGTTGAGAGAACACCAACTATACGCAAAACTAAGCAAGTTCTCTTTTTACCAAAATCAGATCCACTATCTGGGACACATTATTTCTAAAGAGGGGATTGTTGTGGATCCTAAGAAGGTACAGTCCATTCAAGAATGGCCAGCGCCAAGGAATGTAACAGAAGTTAGATCCTTTATGGGTCTGGCAGGCTATTATAGGAGGTTCATAGTCGGATTTTCAAGGATAGCTCATGCTATCACTTCCTTGCAAAGGAAGGGGAAGAAGTTCCAGTGGACTAAAGAATGTGAGAGAAACTTCCAGCACTTGAAATAGCTGCTCACTAGTGCTCCAATCCTAAAGATTGCAGATCCAAATAAGGATTACATAGTGTGCACAGATGCGTGTAAGGAGGGGCTGGGAGGAGTTCTCAGCTAAGAGGGATTTGTAATTTGTTATGAATCCTGAAAGCTGAAAGAGCATGAAAAGAATTATGCCACTCATGATTTAGAGCTGGTAGCAGTTGTCCATGCATTGAGGAAATGGAGACATTACCTCATGGGCAAGAGATTTGAATTAAGAACAGACCATAACGGACTGAAATATTTATTTGATCAGCCGACCTTAAATACCAGACAAATTAGATGGTTGAAATTTATGTGTGAATATGACTTTGATATAAGGTATATCAAAGGGAAAGACAATAAGGTGGTTGATGCACTCAGCAGAAACGTGCATGAATTACATGCTACAGCCATTAGCATGTACAAAACTGAGTTGAAAGACATAATTATGGAGGTTGCAAGTGCTGATTTGCAGTACAGAAATCTTGTAGCAAAGCTACAGCAGCATGAAAGACCACAAATCGAGAAAGGTTATGCCTTGGGAACTGATGGTCTACTTTTGTATAAGAACAGACTATATGTACCCAATGACCGAGAATTGAAGCTGGCAATTCTAAAGGAGATGCATAACGTGGCTTATGTTGGACATCCTGGATATCAAAAGACTGTGGCAACAGTCAAAAGCCATTATTTTTGGCCAGGTATGAAGAAAGAAATTGCTGAATACATCACCAGATGTATGGAATGCCAGAAGGTCAAGGCTGAGCACAGACACCCAGCAGGGTTGTTGCATCCTTTACCTATTCCTAAGTGGAAATGGGATGTGGTAACAATGGATTTTATCACAGGATTGCCCAGAACAAGAAAGCAACATGATTCAATCATGGTGGTGGTGGAAAAGCTTACTAAAGCTGCCCATTTTATTCCACTAAAAACCACCCACAGAGTAGCAGATGTTGCTGATATCTTTTTAAAAGAATTTTCACGCTTGCATGGAATTCCTAAGACAATTGTGTCTGATAGGGACCCGAAATTCACTTCAAATTTATGGAAGGGACTATTCAAGGAATTCAGAACAAATCTGAACTTTAGTACAACATATCATCCCGAGTCTAATGGACAAACAGAGAGAGTGAACAGAGTAATTGAAGACATGCTAAGAATGTATGTGATGGATAAGCCATCAAGGTGGGAAGACTACCTGCATTTGGTAGAATTCACCTACAACAATGGGTATCATGCATCACTGAAGATGAGCCCATTCGAAGCACTTTATGGAAGACAGTGCAACACTCCAGTGAGCTGGGATAATCTAGCTGACACGGTAGTATTTGGACCCGAACTACTCAAAGAGATGGAAGATCAAATGATAAAAATCAAACAGAATTTGAAAGTTGCCCAGGATAGGAAGAAAAGTTACGCTGATAGTAACAGAACCCATAGAGAATTCAAAGTGGGTGACCATGTTTTCCTGAAAGTGAAAACTAATAGGAGTTCCCTGAAATTGGGAAGTTGCGCCAAGTTGGCAGCAAGATTTTGTGGGCCATTTGAGATCCTAGAAAGGATTGGTATGGTTGCATACATGCTTGCATTACTTGCATCTATGACTGTACATAATGTCTTTCATGTTTCACTACTTAATAAATATGTACCTGATGCTAATCATGTTATCGATTGGACTATGATTCAGGTGGAACCAGAAGGTGTCCTGCAAGTGCATCATGTGCGCATATTGCACAGGAAAAGAAAACAGTTCCGGAATCGAGATATAGAGCTTGTAAAGGTCTAGTGGACCTGGTACGGTCCTGAGGACACGACATGGGAGCATGCAGATGTTATGCGGACATAGTACCCGCATCTTTTTGAAAATTTTGAAAAGCTTGCAGATGTTATGTAAAGTTGCACTGAGGACAATGCAAAAATAAGGGGAGGGGATTGTAGTGTCCCCAAGGCCGAGCCCCGATGTAAACTATGATCTGAAAGAGATTGTAAATATGTTTTATAGGCTGGTGAGCCAAGATTTGTATAAGCCGGTAGGATTATGTGTTTGATTAGGCCAGAGAGCCTAAGGGTTGAAGGCCAAGGGCATGGATTTTGTATCTGTATGTATGCAACACATCAATAAAATATAAACACCGCCAAGTGCAGACCGACCACGATGAATGAGTGATGGGGGACTGAGTGTCCATAGAGTGGGCAAGGGATTAGGGCTTGGAAGGTGGGAAAAAGGGGTTGAGTGTTGAGCCTAGGGGCTAAGACTAGGGGGCTTAGGCCTGGAATAATATTTTAATATTATTTCCAAAAAGAGCCATGTGCATATTATTTTATCCTAAGTTCCTGGAAAGGGGGGGAACATGCAAAAGGGATGCACGTTGTGGAACACATGCAGTTCCCAGGGTGACAAGTGTCAACCCTGGTGTATGCAAATATAATTGCCGACATGAACCGCATGAGGGGATATTCTCCATTCGGACCTGAACCTCTGAGCATGGAACCAGTACGACCTCTGCAAGAATACCCTGGTTCATCACTGAAAGTGGAAAATCCTGTGTTGACTTCTGAAATACCATGGTCCAACTCTTGTCTGAACAGTTAGAACCTATGTGGACCCTGCATGGATTGTTTGTCACGTGTTCCTGAGAACCCGAGCGTGAGTCTATCCCATGTTATCGGATTGAGAAATAAGAAGTGACCTACCATTGTTGAACCAGTTAGAAATCCCTTGTTCATTTTCCCGATTGGCTACTATGGCAATGCAGTGCTGGTCTGCGCGTGGCATACTGGATAGAGTAAGCCTGTGCTGAGCTTGTGTATGACCTCTCTCTAGGTGAGGGAGGTGGTTGATGTTGGAAGAGGTAGGTTGTCAGGCCTGCGAGCAACTCTTTCCATATGAAAGAGTTTGCTGGGAAGTGTTTTCTTCCAGAGAGTTTCCAGCACCAGCTACGGGCTCTGAGACTTCCTGATTCGTCCTGTTTTCGAGACCCAGAGGGGGAGGTTAGCACCGATGGACTGTGCGTGTGAAGGTGTATACTCCTGGGTGGAACAGGCATGTGGGGAATGAGGGTCTGGTAGTAGTGGGCCTAAGATGGCATCTTTGGGAAGAATCCTTCCAGATATTTCTGTGTTTTCTTCCCTCTAACCTCATCCTAGCCTAGGATTCCTTGCCTTGGGGTGGAGCTTAGTCCCATCTTGGCGGTGACCCACTGTTGAGATGATGAACAGTGTGGTCTAAGGCTGGGAGGTTCATGGAAGGCCTGCACTTGGTTGGTGATTTCTACAGCTGTTAAAAGATAAGTATTTGAATTATGCTTTGATCATGTGGTGCATGACCATGCTGTTTATGTATCATGTTTTCTGCTATGTAAATGAATTATTGTTAAATGCTATGGAATTTTTAATTATAGCAGTAACGAGATATGTTTTACTCTGGAATTTAAATGTGTTTAACTGTGTTAAATGCATGTGGTTATACTGGCCTGTGTTTATTATTAAAAAGTGTGTACAAATTGATATCCGAGTGCGAGTAAGCTCTGAACTGCGAAAAGGGTACACTACATTACCACTCTGAAAATTATAACCAAGCTACTGTTAACTATCCTACATATGATAAAGTGTTGTATGCATTAGTTCAAAGCATAAAGAAATCGAAGCACTACTTGTTAGGGAAGGAAAAAATCATGCATACAGATCAACAAACCTTACAGTACCTCCAAGCATAGAACAAACTGCAACAATCTCGACTCTACAGATGGATGGGTTTTCTACAACAATTTCATTTGGTAATCAAGTACAAAAAGGGTACAAATAACAAGGTAGCTAATATGCTTTCTAGACCTCCTATTATTTCTTCTATTATTTTGAAAAATACTTCTTTATCTCATGATAGCTATGTGGAACAATATGCCATTGATGAAGATCTTAAGAAGTATATGAGAAGCTAACCCATGGTGCACAGGTAGAGAACTATTACTTCTAGGGAAAACTACTCTACCATCTTGGAAAGCTATGTATTCCTACAAGTGAACGAGTCCATGTAATACGAGGAGATCAGACTTCTCTTGTGTCTTGGAATTTTGGGGTAGGAAAAACTATGGCTCATTTGTAGAGGTTTTGTTACTGGCCTCAGATGAAAGCAATTGTAACTAAATATGTAAAGGGGTGTGTGATGTGTTCTACTTGTAAGCCCACTAATAGAAAACTGGGGCTATACTCACCACTTCTTGTTCCATCCCATCCATTGGAAAGTATCTCCATGGATTTTGTAGGGGGTTTACCAATGTCAAAAGGGGGTCATTACTATTTATATGTTGTAGTGGATAGGTTCAACAAGAAAGAAGATCATTGTTGAGAAAACAGTTAATCTCTTCTTTCAGTATGTTTGGGTTCAGTTTGGGTTACCCACATCCATTTTCTCAAATCAAGATACTCGATTCCTTGGGGATTTTTTGACAAGCTTGTGGAGAATGATGGACACCAAATTGAAGAAGAGAAGTACTTTAAATCCATAGACCGACGGAAAAACAGAGGTGGTAAATTGAATAATGGTAATTTTGCTTCAAGGCTACTGCAGCAAACATCCCAATTTATGGGATGAAAAAATACCCTATGTATAGCATGCTTACAACCGAGCCTTACATTCCTCCACTCAGAGTTCACCTTTTGTGACATGTTTCGAGTACCTACCCAAGGTTCCCTTGGAATTGATTTATGGGAGAGATATCAATGTAAATGAAGAAAGAACAAAGGGCATAGCCTGAAAGTTCATCTAGAGGATCCATCAGGTGCACCAGGAAGTCATGGAACAATTGGAGAAAATTCAAGCACAGTATAAATCTCGGCATGAAAAGCACAAGGTTGATCATCAGTTCTAAGTTGGAGACTAGGTATGGCTTCACATCAACAAGGATATATTGAAGGGTGAAGGCAAGAAACTCAAGCCCATTTGTTATGGACCCTTCACTATCTTGGAAAAAAGTGGTACCAATTATTTTCTTCTAGATATTCCACCTTATATGTAGATTTACTCAGTTGTAAACGTAGAGAACTTAAAAATTTTTTATCCTCCCATGATCATGGATCAAGATGAGGAAGTTTCAATACCTTTAGTTGATGAATTTTCTCCTGAGTACTTGGATGAGTTATAGGAATATATCATCCTGGACAGAAGGACGAGGACTTCATGCAGGGGTGATGTTGATTATCCTCAAGTAGGCTTAAAGGGAACACATCTAAGCAAGGAAAAGTGGATTGAGAAGGACAAAGTGAGGGGACTCTTCCCTCACTTATTTGTTGATTGATTAAATATTTTGGTGGTCCAAAAATCTCTCAGTGGGAAGGCATGATCCAAAAAGGATACAAAGAAGGCTAAGAACAACTCAGAACTCGTAGAGGCAACTCGGGACGTTCATAATGGCCTCAATAGAAAGAGAAAGGGACAAAATTCAAACTTCTCAAAACTCAATGAAAACAACATGTTGGATTTCTACTCTTCTATTGGTCTTAAGGATTCTTTATGGTTTATTTTGATCCTACCTTAACATCATAGATTGACCCTGGTTCATATTTGATAATCTCCCAACAAAATCCCTTTAAAACTATCGGATCCTCTAGTAGACCACAAGGAAGACAACACACCGAGTGTACTGCGCAGTCTCACCCGAGATATCTCTATGGGTGGATGCAATACTCAGGTCTTTGCAACCTGGGAATGTGCAGAGATATGAAGTTGTACTCTGTAATATTTATTCATTCAATCTGCATCTAATTATAACAGTCATTCTTTTCATGCATGTGGAATACTGGATCTAACTAGTTAATTCATTCATCTAACATTCAACAATTAATCAACATAAAGAAGCATACATTCATTCACATAACATAGGTGTTACCATGGTTCACCCCCTCCTGGGATACATCCACAAATATTTGGCTCTCAATATTTTATTATGGTTCATAAATATAACGTCCCATGTGTTTACAATCTTAGGTCTCACCCTTTTCCATGGGCTCCTCAATCCCTGCGAGGTTGACTAGATCGCACCAGGCTCCTCACCCTACGATCTAACCCTCGGGATCTAGTATCTCACTCCTTCCCTAGCTCACCGGCTTAATGACTCATACAATACTTACAACTCTCTCTTCCTTTGTGTATGTATTTATATCCGCCGCACTTCATCTCTCTCTTCTATATCGCCTAAGTACTACTTATTTATATCCTTATCTCATGATGCATGAGCATCACCAACAAAGCACAATCAAAGGACAACCAAGCATCAATGTGCATTTTGAAGTGAATTTAAAATTTTTAAAGAAAGTGTATCACGCAAATATTTTTAAAGGATTGTAATTAAAGAACCTCTTTAATGTTTTGGAGATGGATGATTTCATGAGGACATCGAAGAATGTATTTTATTTTAATGAATCTAAGTGAAGTACATATTCGATGTGTTTGATCTTATCTTTCTGTCACAAATATGTATTGTAATAAATTCTAAGTAATTGATATCTTTTAATTCGATGGGATAGCTCTAGAGTAGTTGGAGGGAAGAGCTCGAAGAGCCCCTCTTGTATAAATTTGTGTATCATTTCCCATAAGAGGTTGTTTTCACTCTAGTTATTGAGAGTTGTTTCCATTGTAGCTAAGAGTTGAGAGCTACTGAGAAGCATTTTATGAACACATGTATATTCCACTTGACTAAATATAACAGAGTAATTGTCCCAAATGTCTGAGAATTGTCCCAAATGTATGGTGTTGTTGTGTCTATCTTGATGAATGAATGGTATACGTTCTGTTTATTTTCAATTCTTTGTTATTTCTTGTTCTTGTGTTTATGAATGCATCTACTTGGTTGAATGTATGAATCTATGAATATTTAGAAAAGTTTCAATTGTTTCTCTTCTACGAGCAAGTGCAAGTGTGCATAGGGTTCGTAGAGAGTGCATTGACAGAGTCTATTTTCGACTCGTAATCCAAGAAGAGATAACATGAAACTTATCTGTGTGCAAGGAGTGCATAAAGTCCACAACATGTGTGTGATAGATTCCATTTTTACTCAGAAAGTTCTAAGGAGATAGCTTAAAGGAAGTTTGTCTGCAAGGAGTGCATGATAGAGTCTTTTGACTCAGAAGTTCAGGAGGAGTAGCGAAAGTTTCCCACAGTGTTATCACACAAAAAATTCCATAGTCACGAGTAACAACTATGAACTTAGGTGAGAGAGAAAGTGAAATCTGCAGTGGTCACAATCCCCTATGCAGTTTGATGTAGTGTTATCTCCAAGCACAATTGGAAGGGTTCCAAAGTTGGCAGGCGGATAAAATCTTTGGTGGGGGCGCTAAAATAGTCGGCGCACCCAGATCTCAGATCCCATTCAGATCAATGACCTCAAATCATTTTGGGGCCACAACATGCTCGGCTAATAAAAGTCCTTGAGAAGGCTGAAATCCTAACCACAATTTTGTGAAGAGGTTACATGGCAGAGGAGGGTGCATTTCGGGCCCGAAAGCGATGTGGACCTAAACCTCTTCCCGTGGCCCTGAAATCATGTGTGCATATAATATTGTGTCTGACAGTGATAGGTGATCACCCGCTAGTATTCTAACCACACTCTAATCTCGAGGAGGATTCATTTAATGAGAAAGGACTAGTAGTTGAAACCTAAACTCATTCCATAAATAGAAAGCATGGATATTATGGCTAAGGAAATAGAGTTGTCAACCCAAGGTACAACAATGGACGGTTTCTTTTTGCAGGCCCATACTGAACCGGGTTTTCTTCTGACAAGAGGAAACATGCACAGTCTGACAAAAGGATTCACAAATGTAAATCTTTGAATGCGATGGCCAGATCACACTCTTGGTAGTTGTGAACTGAGCCAATTATAAATAAATTAGTTCAAGATTTTGTTATGGTCGTCAACTGGTTTAGCAAAGCTCCCTATTTTGTAATATTTTGATAACAGAGTTGCTCTCTGGTTTTGTATGAGACTTGATACTTTCACATTAATAGAAATCAGTTTCTTTCATCATCTTGTTTAATTTGTGTTGAAGCACTCATGCATGGAGGATACAGATGAGGGTTGTAGTTGTATTGTAATGTAAGTTTTATTACAGTATTATTGTGACCAGGTTTAGTCGACTTATTTGTTATCTTGTTTCTTCTTATGCAGAAATGCTCGTGCATGGAGGATCCAGACAAGTTGTTGTGGTCACATAGTAATGGAGGCTTGATTATTATGTTGTTGTGATATATTTTAGTGTCTAAAACTTAATTTCAAGAGTTCTCTTGTGCCTAAGTTTTTCTTCACCAAGCAGCTTGAAAGTCAGATGCCCATGGAAGACTTGTCCACCTCTATCACTAAGTCTTCCCTCTGGTCATATTTAACCTTAAACCACTGACTCAAGTTAATGAGGACCTCATTTTCGTATGCATTTCTTGTCCATTTTCCGTGTTGAAACATTTCTGTACTGAGTTTTTTCCATTTGACCTCCACTCATAAACCTACCTCCACAAACATGTTTATGGGTATTGGTCTTATCCTCTTTTCGTCTGAGGGTGAATATCAGTGCTAAAATTATTGGCACCATTTCTGGGGAATATATTGAATAAATTTCCCTTGGATTGAATGACAAATAAATTTTGATTTTGAAGGTGCATTAGAAATCAATACCTTGAAGATTGCAACTTGCACCTGGTGACTCCACTATTACAGTTGTTTCTCCCAAAGGGAGACACACAAGGTCTACTCCATAGCTGCCTCTGGAAAGACCTGAAGCTGACCCAAAAAATATTATCAAGAAAGGAAAGACCTCTCAAGAAGGGATTTCAACTGTTGTACCAGGTGATTCTGGTAATTTACATGATTCTTCTTTTAAAACTCCAGTAGTTGCATATAATTCTCCTTTTATACCATCTACCGGAGTTTCCAGAAGTTTAAATTTTGAATGATTTCTTGTTAAACTCCCCCCTTCTATTCTTCATTTGGAAGGAGAAATTTTCGACACCCCTGTTTCCCCTGATATTGTTAAGTGGTTTAGACCCGGGAGCTTAGAATATTTTCCCACTTTGGGTTTTCCTACTCCTCCTATCAAAGTTTTTTTATTTAAAGAGGGGGAAAATTCTTTTCCTTTGAACTCCATATTATTCTCCTGTAACACTCAACTATTTCCCTTTCCCCCTAGAAGCACAACTCCAGTCCTACCGGTCCAAAATCCATCTCCCCCTAGTTCTCCTACAATTCACATCCCAATGGCAGGTGCTAATCCTCCTAGAAACATAATGGATGCCATAGTGGCTGCTAGATATGCCCCTCTTGTTTTACCTCAACCTATGAATGCTCTCCCAGTTGGAGACTACCTTAAGTACATTCCCAAGTTCACAGAGGAGGAAGACATAACTACAAAAGAACACCTTTCAACTTTTTATAGTTATGCAGATAATCATAACATTGAAAATGAATATGTGTGGATGAGAGTTTTTGTATAGAGATTTGATGGTGAGGCTAGTAAATGGTTCAGGGGCTTAAATCCTAGGTCTATTGATGGGATTTAGTCTTTGGATGATTAATTCTTAATAGATTAGGGGGGTAAAAAATATTTCCTTTATTATATTACAGAATTTGGGTCACTTAAGAGAGAAGAGAGGGAATTTGTTTCAGACTTCTCAAAAAGATTTAATAAGATGTACAATAATATTCCTATTGAAAAAAATTCTACAGAAACCTCTGTTAAGATTACTTATGCTAGTGCTGGTGACCCTAAGTTTTTCCTCCTGTTGAGAGAAAGAAGAGCTACCTATTTAGCTCATATGAAAGATGCAACCCTTCAAGTAGAGTCTAATATATTGGTAGTTGACAAGCATATGAGTAAATATTATAGAGACATAAGGAGAGGTAGGTTTGAAGCTTCAACCTATGATTCCTCTGTTGGCCACCCTCAAGTGGATGAGTTGACAAAACTGGTGAAATCACTTTTTGCTGAAATGGATAAATTGAAATTTGAAGGAAGGAAGAGCTATAGGAACCCATAGAATGTTGATAATAGGGGTAATTTCAGAAGACTAAATAATTCCCCTCATATCATCCAAAAAGATCAAAGAAATAGGGATAGGGATGATAAAAAAATCCAATCCCCTCTCCAAGATAACCTTGTTACTGATGAAGAAGGATAGGAAGAAGATGATGATCCTGAAATCCATTGTCTTGGTGACACCTCTTAATTCCCTCCTTTAACTCAATCTGCATATGAAGATGCTCTCATGGGAAGCCAACTAAATGAACTGAGCAAAGGGGAAATAATCAGTGGCCATCCAAATAGATTCAACCTAAGGTCCAAGAAGAAAGAGGGAAATCCTGACATCCCTGATCAACCTACTAGAACCGAGCATCTTGTTAAGAGTGTGGTAGATAGCAACAAATAAAAATAGGCAAAAACACCCCAAGATGTGGTTAAGATCCCTACCCCAGAAGTTAAGGAGATTTTTAAGCTTCACTCCTCTTTTATCTTTGAGAATGAGATTCAAAAGATTAAAATCCCTATACATTTTTTAGAGCTAGTTAAGAATGTGGATTTCAAAAGGTACCTCTCTAGAATTTTTCATCTTGAACCTTCATCTCATCCAATAGACTCATTCAACCTCCAAGATGAAAAAAACAACTGTCATAATGGGACCTTTGGTGGAGGATAACTATGACTCCTCTCCTTCTTTATATACCTCATTAAACATTCATGATAAAGTTTTGCACAAATTCTTGATGGATTCAGGGGCATCTCACAAAATCATTCCTAAGACTATCATGGATGATCTTGGGCTGGAAGTTACAAAAACCTACCATGACCTATACTCATTTGATTCCAGGAATGTGAAGTGTCTTGGGGTTATCAAGGACCTGGTTGTTTCCCTATTCTAGTTGCCAATGAAAAGTGTGGTCATGGATATTGTGGTGGCTGATGTCCCCCCTAAGTTTGGGATGCTCTTGTCTAGATCTTGGATCAAAAGACTAAGGGGGAATTTAAAGATGGATTTTCATATTCCACCATCCTTGTTTTTTGGGGAGAACATAGAAGGATTTATAGGGAAGAAAAACTTGCTTAAATTATTAGTGATGAAGAAAAACTTACCAACCACCCCATTTTTGCAGTTGATACTGATTTAGGAACCAGTATACTACAACTCACTGATGCTCCTCAAACACCTATTGAAATAAAAAATCAAGCTATTGACTCCCATGAAAATCCTCCTCCCAATACCTATGTTTGGAAGATGTTTTTTTATGGAGCCTCTTCTAGGGAAAGTGTTGGTGCTGGGGTAGTCTTCATTTCCCCTGCCCATGAGACAATATCTCTATCTTACAAGCTTTTATTTGAAGCAACAAACAATGTGGCAGAATATGAGCCTATTATTTTGGGTTTTAGAGCTTCCAAAGACATGAATATTGAGGAGCTATCAATATTTGGATATGCTGAGTTGATTATTCATCAAGTCAGAAATTGGTATCAAGATAACAACCCCAGGTTAACAACCTATAGAAATGAAGTCTTGGATCTTGTTGATATTTTCTTCTAGGATTTTAATATCTCATTTTTTCCAAGAGAGGAGAAAACTATGGCATATTTATTTTTTGTTTCAACAAGTAAGTTCAGGGTTCCTTTTCCCCACAAACTCAAGTACGAGGTGGAAGTAAAATAAAAATCCTCTATTCCTAACAATGCCAAATATTGGAAGATTTTTGAGGATGATCTTGAGATTAAAAAGTTTCTTGAGACTGTGTAGTAATTCTCTTCTTTACAGATTGATCAAGATCAAGATACTGAGGAAAGTCCTCATGTTGTTGTTTTTCTAAGTAAATTGATGACCATCATATTGCTCAGTTACCCAGTAACCATATTCCAAAAGGAATTGTCCCCTTGGAGAGATTGTTTTATAGAAATGATGTTGTTGTAAAGATTAAAAGTTCAACTGAAGATGTTGATGTGACTGAATGCAATTTAGGAACAAACGAAGATCCAAAATATGTCAAATTGTCTAGCAATTTGTCAAAGGAGAAAAGCGATGAGTATGTCAATCTTTTGAAGAAGTTTTTTTATGTTTTTTCCTGGAGATATGAATATTTGATAACATATGACACCAACATCATTGAACATACGATCCCTTTGAAAGAAGAGACCAAACATTTTAGGAAAAAACTCAGATAGATAAATCCCATGTTGCTGCCTATTATGGAAAAATAAGTGAAAAAGATGTTGGATCCCCAGATCATCATCCCTTTGCGATATTCAGAATGGGTGGCTAACTTGGTTCCTGTGAGGAGGAAAAATGGGGAAATCAAGTTATGTGTTGATTTCGAGAATTTGAACAGGAGCTCCAAAAAGGATAACTACCCCTTGCCAAAGATGGAGCACATTTTGCAGAGAGTGACTGGTTCATCTAGGATGTCTATGATTGATGGATTCTCTGTATACAATCAGATCTCTGTCATTCCTAAATATAGAGAGAAGACAACCTTCACTACTCCTTGGGGAACATTCATGTATGCTAAAATGACCTTTGGATTGATGAATGTAGGAGAAACCTTCTAGTGAGACATGGACATCACCTTCATTGGGGAGAAACACAAACTTGTAGTCATCTATATGGATGACATTACAATGTCCTCAAATTTTGAAAAAGAGCATTGTCATAATTTGATGAAGGTCTTCCTGAAGTGCAAGAAGGTTTGGTCTATCCCTCAATCCTAAGAAATATTTGTTTGTTATGAAGGAGGGAAAATTATTGGGGCATATTATGTCAGCAGAAGGGGTAAGAATTGATCCAAGCAGAGTAGAGGCCATCCAGTCCTTATATTTTCCCAGATCCAAGAAAGAGGTTTAGTATTTCTTGGGAAAAATCAATTTTCTAAGAAGGTTCATCTCTAATTTCGTTGAGTTGGTTAATCACACTACAACCATGCTTAGAAAAGGAAGCGAGGTGAAATGGACTACTGAGTACATAAATTATTTTTTCCAAATGAAAAGGGCTTTGACTGAAGCACCTGTGCTCATCATCCCTAACTATTCTAAGGATCTTCTGATATTTTCTTTTGACTTATCTGATACATTGGCTATTGTTTTGCTATAGAAAAATACAGAGGGGTTAGAGCACCCTATTTCCTTTTTCAATGGAGCCTTGAGGGATGCAAAAATGAGATATGATATCATGGAGAATAACTCATATGATTTGGTCAAATCCCTCAAATCTTTCAGAATCTATGTTCCGCATTCAAGGATTGTTTCATATGTCCCCTCAACCCCAATGAAAGAGATATTGTTCCAGCCTGACATAGATGGGAAGAGAAGCAAATGGATTGCTAAAATGTTGGAATTTGACCTCAAAATGAAGACCACTAAATTGATAAAAGGCCAAGGTTTGGCCAGGTTGCTGGCTGAATCAAATTGCAAGGCTCTAGAGGTTAATTTCATGAACATAAACCAGAAAATCAGCAAGCTTATATTGTTGATAAAGACTCTCATGTCAATCTCAATTTGAAACAATGCATCTGGTATAAAGAAATCATATATTTTTCTGCAGAATTTGAGGCCACCTGCTGGTTTTCACAAAAACAAGGTAAGAGCTTTGAAACTCAAAGAAATCAAATATTGTCTCATTGATCAGGTTTTGTATTGGAAGGATCCTCTGGGAGTTCTGTTAAGATGTCTAGATCCACAGGAGGCCCAAAAATCTATGACTAATTTTCGTGAAATCTTATGTGGGGGGCATCATTTATGGAGGACCACAACTTATAAGATTCTCAAAGATGGGTACTTTTGGCCCAACCTTTTTACTTATGTTTGTGCAAATATTAGAGCTTGTGTCAAATGCCAAAAGTTTTATGGAAAGAAACAACTCAAATTTTTTCCTCTTAAACCTGTGGTGGTTTCTGTACCTTTTCAACAGTGGGGTCTTGAATTCATTTGAGAAATCCACCTAGCCTCAAGTTGTCAGCGCAGGTGGATTTTGACCACCACTGTTTATTTCACCAAGTGGATAGAATCCATTCCTACAAGAAGCTCCTCCCACAAGGTAATCATTATCTTTCTTGAAGATATCATGTCTAGATTTGGTTGTCTAAGAAGGATTGTTACAGCCAATGTTGCCTCCTTCAAAGTTGAACCATTGATCAATTTATGTGAACTATATGGGATTAAATTAATACATTCTACTCCTTACTACCCTTAGGGAAATGGTTTAGCAGAGTCCTCTAAGAAGAGCCTCATAAATATCATAAAAAAATTGTTAGAAGATAACAAGAAAGCCTAAGACTCAAAGCTGAAATTTACATTATGGGCGGACAGAGTTACAACAAAAGGTCATTGGGTGTTTCCCCTTTTCATCTTGTATATGGCATTGAGGCTATTTTCCCTATTCATATTTCCTTACCTGTGGAAAAATTCCTCCAAGACTACCAAGGAGAACCTGGTGATATGGACAGGAGGATACAGCTGCTGGTAGAAGTACAACAAGCTAGGGAGCAATTGCTTGATAAATCTCAGGATCACCAGCAGAAAATAAAATGAGCCTTTGACAAGAGGGAAAACAAGAAATATTTTTAGCTAGGAGATCTAGTTCTCAAGTGGGATTCCCCCAAGCAAGACAAAGGAAAACATGGTAAATTCAAAGCCTTATGGATTCGTCCTTTCAATATTTCTGAAGTATTTTCAAATAACACCTATAAGTTGTTGATCTTGGAGGATTCCAAAGTTTTTGGTGGCCCTATCAATGGGAACTTTCTGAATAACTATTTTTCTTAAGCCATGATTGGATTTCCACCATTGTAGTTACCACTTCCTTTTTATTTTTTGTTTTAATAAGTGACTCCATAACCCAAAATCTAAGGCTTTGGAACTGTGCCTTCTTGGCATCTCATAGGGATCATGCCATCCCCTGTGGAGCCAAATGTTATCAGATAAAATTTTCCATAGTCATGAGTAACATCTATGAAATTAGGAGAGCGGGCAAGTGCTGTCTGTAGCGGTCGAGATCCCCTATGCAGTTTGATGCAACATTATCTCCAAGTGTAGTTGGAAGGATTCCAGAGTTGGTAGGGGGATAAATTATTTGGTGAGGGCGTTAAAATAGCCAGCACACCTAGATCTTAGATCTTGTTTAGATCAATGGCCTCAAAATTTTTTGGGCCGCAACATGCTCGGGCGATAAAAGGACTTGAGTGGGCCGAAATCCTAACCATGGTTTTGTGGGGAGGCTATGTGGCAAAGGAGGGTGCATTTTAGGCCCAAAAGAGGTGTGGGCCTAAACCTCTTCCCTCGGCCCTGAAATCACATGTGCATATAATATTATATCTGACAGCGAGAGGTGTTCGCCCTCTAGTCATCCATCCATGCTCCAATCCAAAGGAGGATTCAGTTAATGAGCAGGGACTAGTAGCTAAAACCTCATCTCAGTCCATAAATAGAAAGCATGGAAATTATGGCTATCGAGACAAATATTTTCATCCCAAGGTACAATAATGGATGGTTTCTTCTTGTAGGCCCATACTGAACCAGGTTTGCGTCTGATAAGAGGAAACATGCATTGTCTAACAAAAGGTTGCAAAGACGTAAATCTTTGAATGCGATGGCCAGATCACACTCTTGACAGTTGTGGACTGAGTTGATTATAAATAGATCAATTCAAGATTTTGATAGGGTCATCAACTGGTTGAGCAGAGCTCCCTATCTTTTAATATTTTGATAACATAGTTGTTCTCTGGTTTTGTATCAGACTTGAGACTTTCACATTAATAGAAGTCAATTTCTTTCATAATCTTGTTTAATCTATGTTGAAACACTCATGCATGGAGGATCCAGATGATGGTTTTTGTTGTATTGTAATGTAGGTTTGATTACAATATTAATGTGACCAGTTTTATCCAGTTTCTTTGTTATCTTGTTTCTTCTTATGCTAAAATTCTTGTGCATAGAGGATCCAGATGAGTTGTTGTGGTCGCATAGTAATGGAGGTTTTATTATTATGTTGTTGTGATATATTTCATTGTTTGAAACTTAAGTTGAAGAGTGCTCTTATGCCTAAGGTTTTCTTCACCAAGCTGCTTGAAAGTTGTATGCCCATGGAAGAGTTTTTCACCTTTCTCACTAAGTCTTCCCTCTACTCACCTTTAAACTAAACCATTGACTGTAATTAAAGAGGACCTCATTTCCCTATGCATTGCTTTTCTAGTTTCTATGTTGAAACATTCTGGTACTGAGTTTTGTCCATTTGACCTCCACTCATAAACCTATCTCCACAAACATTTTGATGGGTAATAGGATTATCCTCTTTCATTTTGAGGGTGAATCTCAATGCTAACACATAGAAAGGTTAAGTTGCAGTGGAAGACCTATTGCAAGGCATGCATAGGCTAAAATTCAACCAAGTGTCAAAAGGAGCATTCAAAGGAGACCAAAGTTAGAGGAAGAACAAGTTCAGAAAGGAGAGTGGTGACAAATGTTCAAAGGGAGGATTCCTTTAAGGTTTCCCAAAGTTAACGAGAAATATCCATCCAGGAGGGAGAAAGATTATTACAGACCATCAGATCTGGGGAAAGTGCACAGAGGTTAGCCATGAGGTATTTCGACATTTCGGAGTTTGGAGCATTTTGAACTATTGAGAAGTGGGATCGTTGAAGTAGAGAATTCACGAGGCTAATATTAATCGTTGGCTACGAGGAGACATGTGGTGGCGAATTAGAGAATCCATGAGTTAGAGGTTCAGAGAATTTGTGTGTGGAGTAATTGAAATTTCATGAATTCTTGAAACTCAAAGTATAGCTGGATCGTCAAATCCAGGAGGACATGCAATAGAGATCTGCAAATTCAAGGAAAAGTGTATCAAAAGGAAACAAAAGAAGAGGTCGCAATATTTTCGAAGCCCAAATTTGCGAATGGGTTGGACCAAGGTTATATCCCATGGTCACATAAGATAAAGAGTCTAGCGTGGGACTAGTGCTCACAAATTGGTGTTGCCAAGAACCATAGAGTGGAGTTGAAAGTAGTCTAAACTTGCAGGTGACATGAAGGGGACCTATGTGTGTGTGTATTAATTGTTCATGATTTGTTGAAGGCCTGAAGAACCAATTCAGTTTGAGGAGTTTGAAGATCCAAGAATGGGAGGTCGTTGAATCCCTAGGAGGGAAGTGGGGGTTGTGCATTAGAGTGGTATCCGAGCTCACATAATTGATTTATGTAGAGAGATGAGACAAAGAAGTAGGTTGATATAATAAAGTGGTATCAAATAAATTAGCACAATTCCACTGACTAGACGTGCAAAGCCTCCCGTTGAAAATAGATCTATGGAAAGAGAGATGTGAGAACTCAAAGCAAGGTTGGATGCCATGGAAACAACGCAAAGCAGAAAATCTGATTTTGGAGACATCAGTGATACAAAGAATGAAGAAGTGGAAGTTGAATAAGCTGTAGTGGAGGATGCTACAGAAGAATTCTTACTGAGAGTGTTTGCCATGTTTGGATCTAGAGCAAAGATAGACATCCCAATGTATGAAGATAATTTGGACATTGAAGAATTTCTTGATTGGATACGAGCAATGGATAAGTATTTCAACTAGGAAGATGTCGATGAGGATAAAAATGTGAAACATGTTGTCACCAGGTTGAAAGCACATGCAACAATGTGGTGGGATGAACTATAGGCTGACAGGAGAAGCAAGGGAAAACAAAAGATTAAGAGATGGGATCGAATGGTAGCCAAACTAAAGGATAAATTCATACCCAAGGACTACCAGATAAATCTATTTAGGAGATTGCAGAACCTTAGAAAGAAAGGAATGACAGTCAAGGAGTACACAAAGGAGTTCTATAGGCTGAACATCAGGGATGTACAAAGAGAGAGAGATGAGGAAAAAGTTCTGAGGTCTATAAACTGCCTAAGATATGAAATCTAGGATGAAATCAACATGATGACAGTAAGGACAACGGATTATTATTATCATATTGCGTTGAAATCATAAGAGATGTTGGGTAGAAAGAAGAATCAAGAAAGCATAGTTATAAGTTTAAACATAGGCAAGGGAATTTCTCGTGACAAGGCATAAAGCCAAAAGGTGAGGCGAAGAAACCACATAGTCACTCTAAAAGAGGAGGAATTTCCTGAGGTAGACAGAGTGGTGGTGGAAACTCTTTTCCTATAGGAAGAGGAAGAGGCGGAGGAGGAGAGATAAATTGTTATGCATGTGGAAATACATGACACATTTCTTGGGAATTCCCCAAGAGAAAGAAAGGAGGAAAATATCACATTTCAAATCACAAAAGTGAGACATTGAAGAAGAAGGTGCAAAATATGGGACATATTTTATGATAAGGAATTCCTCTTAAATCTAGAGCCAGAAGTTGAAAAGTTGGTGCAGAGAAACAGTTTGTTCAGGACAACTTGCAAGACTAAAGACAAAGTTTGCAAGGTGATAATTGACAGTGGGAGCACTGATAACTTAGTATCCACTAATATGGTGGAGAAATTGGAGTTGGAGATGAATACACATCCGAGTCCATATAAAGTCTCATGGATGGAGAAAGGTCATCAAGTAACAGTAACTAAACAATGCCTTGTTGAATTTGAAATAGGGGGATATAGAGATGATATTCTGTGTGATGTGATTCCCATGGATGTATGTCATGTTTTGTTGGGAAGACCATGGTAGTATGACATGAATTTCATTCATGATGGGAGAAAGAATACTTATACTTTGGAGAAGAATGTTAGGACACACATGTTGTTCCCAATTGAGGAGAAGAAAGTGAAAGGAGAAGCCAGGAAGAGCATGCTTCTCATGAGTGGGAAGTAACTACTAAGGAAAATTAAGAAGGAACAAGAGATGCAGTTTGATGTAGTAAGGAAGCCAAAATTTATCCTTACAAGTAATTCTATGGAGGATCTTCCTGAGGAAATTCAGGAGCTGTTGGAAACCTTTTTTGACATAGTAGTGGATGAGTTGTTGAGATCATTGCCTCCTATCATAAGTATCAGCCACCACATTGACTTGATACTAGGAGTGAGTCTTCCAAACAAAGCAACATATAGATTGAGACCTCAAGAGAATGAGGAGGTAAAGATACAAGTTGATGATCTGTTAGACAAAGGTTTGGTCAGAGAAAGCTTGAGTCCATGCGTAGTACCAACTGTGTTGAGTGTGAAGAAGTATGGAGGATGGAGAATGTGTACATACTCAAGGGCCATAAACAATATCACCATTAGGTACAGATTTCCATTGCCAAGGATGGATGACCTAATGGATTGTTTAAGTGGAGGGGACTATTTTTCAAAGATAGATTTGAAAAGTGGATATCACCAGATAAGGATGAGAGAAGGTGATGAGTGGAAAACAACCTTCAAGACAAATGAGGTATTGTATGAATAGCTTGTTATGTCATTTGGATTAACAAATTCCCTAAGTAATTTTATGAGGCTAATGAATGAAGTGTTGAAATATTTTATTGGTAAGTTTGTGATCATATATCTGGATGATATACTAGTCTTCAATAAAACTAAATAAGAGCATCTGAGGAAATTAACATTAGTGATGTGGAGACTATAGTGGGAGAAGCTACCGATCAATTTAAATAAATCCTCTTTTATGAAGACATAACTTATTTATTTGGGTTTTGTGATCTCTTCGAATGAATTGAATATGGATCCTGAGAATGTGAAAGCGATCAAAGAATGGTCATCACCAAGGAATATATTTGAGGTGAGAAGCTTCCATGAATTGGTGAGTTTCTATCGAAAGTTCATCATAAATTTCAGTCAGATCGGTGCACAAATGATGGATACAGTGAAGAAAAGACATAAGTATTTCAAATGGACAGAAAAGGATGAGAATAACTTCAATATATTGAAGGAGAAGATAACAGAACAATCTATTCTGGTCTTACCGGAGTTTGGGAAGACATTTCAAGTGAGGTGTGATGCGAGGGGAGTTGCAATTGGAGTGATATTGAGCCAAGATAATAGGCCTGTTTAATATTTCAGTGAGAAGTTGAACAATACTAAGAAAAAGTACTCCACATATGATAAAGAGTTTTACGCCATAATTCAAGCCTTGAAGAAATGGAGACACTACCTTGTTCCAAGGAGTTTGTTTTGTATAGCGATAATCAGGATTTACAATTCATAACCAGATGGGAGAAATTAAACCAGAGACATGCCAAATGGATAGAATTTATGAAAAATTTCACTTTTTTCATTAAACATATTTTTGGTAATACTAAAAAATTTGTTGATGCATTGAGCAGGAGATGTCTAATTCTGCAGGAATTTCAAGTGAAACCCTTGGGGTTTGAACACCTTAAGGAAATGTATCATGATGATCCAGATTCCAAGGAGGCATATGAAGCATGTGTGAATCCTGTGCTCATAGATAGAAGCTAGTGGGATGAATATCTCATTCAAGATGGTTTGATGTTTAAAGGGTGTTAGTTCTGCATACCAGAGTGCTTGATGAGGGAGAATTTGTTGAAGGAAAAGAATAGTGGAGGTCTAGCCGGAAATTTCTACCATGAAAAAACATTTGCACAGTTGAACAAATCGTATTATTGGCCAGGTATGAGGGTAGAAGGAAATAAGTTTGTGAACATATGTAATATTTTCCAGCATGTGAAGGGAAAGAGACAAAATATTGGGTTGTATCAATCATTGTTTATTCTAGAGAGCCCTTAGGATGCAATAAGCATGGATTTCTTGTTGGGATTTCCAAGGACACAAAGAGGAAGTTATTCCATATTTGTGGTGGTCGAAATATTTTCAAAGATGGAACACTTTATCCCATTCTACAAGACCAGTGATGCAACTCATGTTGCTAACTTGTTTTTCAAGTAAGTTATGAAGCTTCATGGGTTGCCCAGGAGTATGTTTTTTTAGAAAGGGATACCAAATTTGTTACTCATTTATGGAGAACATTGTGGAATAATATGGGAACATAACTCTCCTTTAGTTCTGCATATCACCCTCAAATGGATGGACAGACTGCTGTGGTGAATCCGATTTTACTATATTTGCTGAGAAGTTTGATCACTGAACAACATATCCAGTGGGATCATATTCTAGCCCAAGCAAAGTTTGCATACAATGACTCAGTGAACAAAAGTATTGGAAAGAGTCCATTTAAGATAGTGTATGGAATGAATCCGAGGGGAGTGTCATATTTAATATATCTAGAGTAGAGTTAATTCATAAGAACCAGAGATAAAGACTTCACTGTAGAAATGCAAGAGCTTCATATTTAGATCAAAGAGAAGCTGTGGAGGAGTAACAATGAATATAAACACATAGATGTTAAACATAGGAGGAAACTTCAATTTGAAGTTGGAGATCAAATTATAGCAAATATTAGGAATGAGAGGTTCCCAAGAGGAACATATAATAAACTGAAGTTGAGGAATATAGGACCGTGCAAAGTCCTAAGAAAATTTGGTGGGAATGCTTATGAGATAGAGTTGTCGGAAGATGTGGGTATATATCCCAAATTCAAGATTGTAGACATGTATCCTTATAGGGGAGATGGAACCATAGGATCAGAAGATCAAAAAGAGATCCATTGGAAAAAGCAGATGTTTGTAGTAGAGAAGTCACAGATGTAGAATCTCATAGATCAGTGAATTGGTAAGAAGACCAGGAGGAAAACATATTTTGAATATTTGGTAAAATGGAAGGGACGCCCAAAAGAAGATGTCAGTTGGGTAAGATAAGTAGGTATCCAGAAGCATGGAAGGTCAGTACAGGATATCATGAACAGGATTTCATGAATTTTTCATCCAGAGGAGTATGATGCAAGAGCATCGCTAGCAAAGCGTGAGCAGAGGAAAGCTAAGCGTCAGTGCGCATTTTGAGGTGAATTTTAAATTTTTAAAGAAGGCGTATCACACAAATCTTTTGAAAGGATTGTAATTAAAGAACCTCTTTAATGTTTTGGAGCTGGAAGATTTCATGAGGACATCGAAGAATGTATTTTATTTTAATGAAGCTAATTCTAGTATAGATTCGATGTGTTCAATCTTATCTGTCTGTCACAAATATTTATTGTAATAAATTCTAAGTAGTTGATAGATTTTAATTCGATAGGATAACTCTAGAGTAGTTGGAGGGAAGAGCTCGAAGAGCCCCTCTGGTATAAAGTTTTGTATCATTGCCTAGAAGAGGTTGTTGGCACTCTATTTATTGAGAGTTTTTGCCATTGTAGCTGATAGTTGAGAGCTACTAAGAATTATTTTATGAACACATGTATATTGTAGTTAAATGAATATAATAGAGGAGAATTGTCCCAAATGTCTGGTGTTGTTGTGTCTATCTAGATGAATGAATGGTAGACTTTTTGTTTATTTTCAATTCGCTATTTCTTGTTCTTGTGTTTATGTATGCATATACATGGTTGAATGTATGAATCTGTGAAGATTTAGACAAGTTTCAATTGTTTCTCTTCTACAAGAAAATGCAAGTGTGCATAGGGTCCACAAAGAGTTCATTGACAAAGTTTGTTTTCGACTCATAATCTCATAAGAGATAACGTGAAACTTATATGTGTACAATGAGTGCATAACATCCACAAGGTGTGAGTGACAGAGTCCATTTTGACTCAGAAAGTTATGGGGAGATAGCTTGAAGGATGTTCATCTACAAGGAGTGCATGTTAGATTATTTTGACTAAGAAGCTTAGGAGGAGTAACAAAAGTTTCCCACATAAAGGTTAAGTTGCAGAGGAAGACCTATTGCAAGGCGTGCATAGGATGAAATTTGACTAAGTGTTGAAAGGAGAATTCTAAGGAGGCCAAAGTTCAAGGAATAAAAAGTTCATGAGACGGAGTGGAGATAAATATTCAAAAGGAGGAGTCCTTTAAGGTTTCCCAAAGTTAAATAGCAATATCCTTTCAAGAGGGACCGAGATCAATATAGACCTTCATATCCGGGGAAAGTTCATGGAGGTTAGTAGTAAAGTATTTTGACATTTCAGAGTTTGGAGCATTTCAAAGTGTTGATAAGTGGGATCGTCGAAGTTGTGAGGAGAATCTTAACCATTGGATGGAAGGAGACATGTGGTAGCGGATTAGAGAATTTGTGAGTTAGAGGTCTGGAGAAGTGGTGTGTGGAGTAAGTGAAATTTCACGAAGTCACAAAACCCGAAGTACAACTGGACCGTCATATCCAAGAGGACACGCGACATATGTAACACACCCACTACAAAAATCAAAGATTTTTGGCCTTTTTCATCTTTTCTCCGATGAACAGAATTCCCTGAATCCCTACGGGACCTGATACAAGCCCTACCATCCCTTATCCATACCCATATGATCGGAGGCTATGACCACAGGTCTTATTGGAGAGGTGCTCATCAGCTTTCGCGATTTAGGAAATCACTATACATGTATTTCCCTTTCTCTTCTTGTCTTTCGAAGGGCTGAACCCGAAACGGATCTAACTGCTTAACAAGGTTAACAACAAGCTAAAACAAGTTTTGGGTGGTTTACCCTTCAAATTTTCTCATATCAGAATTTCAGGATATGCAACGACAAGGGAACTTACAGTTAGGTATCCTGGGTGCTGAAACATTGAAACACCACCTCTCATCTGCACTATTATTATTTCAGGGTTTCAAACACTGGTCTTTCAAGACTGGCGAGTACAAGAGAACTTGCCAATAGGTATCTTGGATACCGAAACACCAAAACACCCAATATTATTTGTGCTAAGCCATTTCAACATTTCTCCTTTCTGGATTTCACATTATGTGAGAACAAGAGGATCTTACCTTAGGTATCCCGGGTGCTGAAACACCGAAACACCATGTCTCATCTGTGCTACTATCATTTTGGGGTTTCATCCATCAGGTTTTCATGATATGCGAGAATCATGAGGTCTTGCACCTGGGTTTCCTGGGAGGTGAAACTATGAAACACCGAACTCTGAAATACACTATATTATTTTAGGATTTCGCAAGTCAGGATTTCGGGACTTGTGAGTACGAGAAGACTCACCCTTGGGTTTTTTGGTTTTCGAAACACCGAAGCACCAAGGCTTACCCACGCTAGACCTTTTTGAGGTTTCATACTTCAGGATTTAGTTATGTGCAATGAGAAGAGGGCTCGGATAAGAGTTTTTTGGGGTTCGAAGTTCCGAAACGCCAATATATATATATATATATATATGAGGCCAAGTTCATTTCAGGACTTCCCAAGTCAGGATTTCGGGAGTCGTGAGGACAAGGGTTCTTACCCTCTGATCTCCCAGGTGCTGAAAAGCTGAAACACTTACCAGCCACCACATGTACTATACAGCTAGATGGTCCAGGTACTCCCATGGGTCTTGGAATCGACGGTTCCAATTTATTCGCTACTTACCAAGGTTAAAAAGGGGGTCGAAGCATTAACGCCTGCGTTCCTTCATCCAATTTAACGGTCGTAACAGACCTTAGATCCTCCAAAAGGATCCCATTCATTCATTTAGCAAGAGGAAGGGTATCCTGGGTACCGAACCATCGAAAGGTCCTTAATTCATCCACACGCTGTCATTTCGGGATTTCGCAGGTCGGGGTTTCGGGACTCATGAGTACAAGAGGACTCTCTCCTAGATACCACAGGTTCTGAAACTCCAAAATATCAAAGTCTAAGAATACCATTCTCTCCCGTGCAGAATTTA